>CM074315.1:2665545-2733045 GCA_037194245.1 Opsariichthys bidens | reverse complement strand
AAAAAGAGCGACAGTCTCATTTCTTTTAATATGGAATTGGTTGCCGTTAGTACAATGTATAAATATTAAGAACAGCGACAGCAAGCTAACGTCATCAGAATTCAACCGTTTTAGAGATGGGAACACTCAATCACAAATTCAAAAAAATTAACTTGTAATGATTTACAGTATTTGTAGATTTTTTTTTGCTGTATGTGCAGTAAATCACTTTGTAAGCAGCACTAAAGAGCTCCATTCAAACGCTTTTCAAGGTTTTGAACGGGAAGTTACTCTCTTCTTTGATCGCACAAATCCTGAAATGCTTCTCGCACCATCCATACCCACTGATTAAAGTTCCTGGCGGTCCAGCGCGCAAACGCAGAGTTCGTTCGGCCTCCTCGCCGGAGTCGTCTGACATCAGACACTGGTTTTCAGAAGGGTCACGTCAGCCCAGCCAGTCCAGGTCGTCATCATCGTCACTTTCATCACCAAAGAGAGGGGCGGGAGGGGGCCGTCCTTTTAAACTCTGAGGACGTTCACAGACAACAATCGGTTGACATATTAGTTACAGACCAAACAGTGTTTAAATGACTAGTATTCACTATATTCACCACACCCATCACTGGTTGAGTCCCCAAACTCGCACCATTGGTCCAAAACTACAGTTTTACACTGGTCGGTCACACAGAGCCACACAATGTCAACGATTTAAAGTTCTTTACTAATGCATCACGAAATACGGGACAGTCGCTCCGGCTGCTCCGGGTCTGGTGTGGGAAAGGCAGAGGTTAGTCGTCACAACCAATGAGAAACATGGAGTCGCTAAATCTCCAACCTCTGGAGCATCACCAGCTTTAAACAAACGCCAACCGGACCAAAACAGAAAGCGCCAGAGCTCGAAATAAAGCCAGGATCGACGCTGGCTTGGCTTTTCCGAGACGACTTGAAATGTTGTAAATGATGGCATTTTTACTACAGTGTTTTATTGAACAGATAAATTGCCATATGTTTGCATTTCATTATTGCTATGAATTGATTTAAGGAAATGCCATGTCTATTAATGGAGAAAACTACAGTAACGTCTTCACCTGGTCAGCTCCAGAACCTTTCCATCTAAACTCGTTATATAGACAATCCGTCCCTTTTTAGTTGTGAGAAGAAAAAAAATAATTCATCCACAGAGCTCAAGCACAACCAAAACAATGTTCTTCCGCAAAATGCATTGCAGTTTCTGCAATTTTTTTTTTTAATGCTACAGGGCAAAAAGTTACATTGTATGGTTTTAAACTGGGTCATTCTGTGTCAAATCAGCCATATTTAGAAACTTTCCTGGCTCAAATTTGAGATTTTGTTCATAAATTTTTTTCGGTAGGAAGACAAACATAAATAGTGATTAAAGCCAAAATATTACATGTCACAGATGTAATCCACTGTTTTGTAGACGGGGGTCAAAATAACAAGAGATTTAGAGAAAGTGACTTCAGAACTATTATTTTATTTTTACACAGAGATTGTAAAAATAAAAATTAGTCAATCTTGGTTTCATTAAATGCCAACGGTGACAGTTCAAATGAATAAAAGCACTTCTTGTCTTTTTGCCTCAAGTTTGCAAGCCTGTAACTCAACAAGTATTATATATTAAATACTACAAAATAATAAGATTTGAGACCTCTGGTTGAGCTGACATAGAATGACCACAATATTACTGTTTTTATTGTAATTTTGATCAAATAAATTCAGCCTAGGTGTATGAAAATACACCAGATGAGTCTGATCAACTCAGAAAAATTACTACATTTGTGCATAAGTATTTGTGTGATATATTTATAATAGATGCACTGATATTTCATTATAGTATCTACTCATTGCAATGCACTTAAAATGCCAGAATACATTTTTTACAATACATTTTTTGTATTTATGGCTTGTTTCTTGCGGGCATCGAACCAACAACCTCTGCACCGTTCCTTCACACTATACTGAGAAATACACTATTAGAGGATCTGGACCTTTAATGAGTTTTAGAAAAATCACACATAGTTAATAATCATTAATGGGGTTAATTACTCAAAGTGATCGGCTTACGTACAAAACACAATATTTTTGCACTTTTAAATGACAATAAAAAGATTAGTTTGTGAGACGGGGCAACAGAAGAGCAGCAGGTGAATGTTGAGTGTGTGTGAGAGAGCGCTGCTCACCAGCTCCTCCTCCTCTTCGTCGGCCGCTGAGGGTGAGGTCGCGGGTGGAGGTGGAGGTGTGTGCGGGACGGGACTCTGGAAAAATGTTTCTTCTCCGCTTTCCTCTTCTACCCTCTCAGACGAACTGAGAGAATAGCGGGATGAGCACAGATGAGACGAGAAGAAAGTGTTCAGAGGACAAACGCGTGATCTGGGCACATGCTCACAGGGACGGTTAGAGAGGGAGTTGTGTTAATTCAAGTTAATTTACAGTGTTATACAGTGCTGAATAGATTTACCAACAATCAAATTAGCTGTCGCACTGTGGGAATGACACTCTTCTCTCACGTACGAGAGACATATTTTAGGCATATTTCACCCTGAAGTGAATCCTGACAACATTTACTCACTCTCATGTCAATCCAAGCCTGTATGTGTTTCTCTGTTCCATGAAACATAAAAAGGAGATATTTTGAACAATGTTCCAGCTGCTCTCTTTCACACAATCATAGTGAACACAGACAGATGCCATCAAGCTCCAAACATGACAAGAAAAGAGTGCTCCGTTTCATTTGTCCACTGTATTTCACGTCTTCTCAATCCATACAATAGCTTGTGTGAGTAAAAGACCAAACTTGTTCTTTGGGAATAAAGCTTACAAAGTCAAATGAAGTCGTTTTATGGTGTTTTCTGTCCTGTGTGGAGCTCTACCTGCTCACTGTACGGAAAAGAACAGCATGAACACTGCAAAATATCACTATTGAGTGAAAAATAAAACATCCAATTTTAGAAATTTGTATTTTCTTGCTTTAAGTGTTTGTCCAAAACATATGAAAGCAACATAAAGTTCATTTAAAGACTAAAAATGAGTCGTGGTATGACTGAGGTCTGAGGATGTCCTAAAATGTACACCGTAAAGACCTGAAAGGCTTCAGGACTCAGGAAAAATGATGTCAGGTGTCAGGCATCTGACAAAACTGCCTTGGGCGAAACTGCCTCGGACTAAAAGGCAACGGGCGAAACTGCCTCGGACTAAAAGGCAACGGGCGAAACTGCCTCGGACTAAAAGGCCTCGGACGAAACTGCCTCGGACTAAAAGGCCTCGGACGAAACTGCCTCGGACTAAAAGGCCTCGGACGAAACTGCCTCGGACTAAAAGGCCTCGGACGAAACTGCCTCGGACTAAAAGGCCTCGGACGAAACTGCCTCGGACTAAAAGGCCTCGGACGAAACTGCCTCGGACTAAAAGGCCTCGGACGAAACTGCCTCGGACTAAAAGGCCTCGGACGAAACTGCCTCGGACTAAAAGGCCTCGGACGAAACTGCCTCGGACTAAAAGGCCTCGGACGAAACTGCCTCGGACTAAAAGGCCTCGGACGAAACTGCCTCGGACTAAAAGGCCTCGGACTAAAAGGCCTCGGACGAAACTGCCTCGGACTAAAAGGCCTCGGACGAAACGGCCTCGGACGAAACCGCCTCGGACGAAACCGCCTCGGACGAAACCGCCTCGGACGAAACCGCCTCGGACGAAACCGCCTCGGACGAAACCGCCTCGGACGAAACCGACTCGGACTAAAAGGCATCTGACAAAACTGACTCGGACGAAACTGCCTCGGACTAAAAGGCAACGAGCGAAACTGCCTCGGGTGAAACTGCCTCGGACGAAACTGCTTCGGACTAAAAGGCCTCGGACGAAACTGCTTCGGACTAAAAGGCCTCGGACTAAAAGGCCTCAGACGAAACTGCCTCGGACTAAAAGGCATCAGACGAAACTGCCTCGGACTAAAAGGCATCAGACGAAACTGACTCGGACTAAAAGGCAACGGGCGAAACTGCCTCGGACTAAAAGGCAACGGGCGAAACTGCCTCGGACTAAAAGGCCTCGGACGAAACTGCCTCGGACTAAAAGGCCTCGGACGAAACTGCCTCGGACTAAAAGGCCTCGGACGAAACTGCCTCGGACGAAACTGCCTCGGACTAAAAGGCCTCGGACGAAACTGCCTCGGACTAAAAGGCCTCGGACGAAACTGCCTCGGTCTAAAAGGCCTCGGACGAAACTGCCTCGGACTAAAAGGCCTCGGACGAAACTGCCTCGGACTAAAAGGCCTCGGACGAAACTGCCTCGGACTAAAAGGCCTCGGACGAAACTGCCTCGGACTAAAAGGCCTCGGACGAAACGGCCTCAGACTAAAAGGCCTCGGACGAAACCGCCTCGGACGAAACCGCCTCGGACGAAACCGCCTCGGACGAAACCGACTCGGACTAAAAGGCATCTGACAAAACTGACTCGGACGAAACTGCCTCGGACTAAAAGGCAACGAGCGAAACTGCCTCGGGTGAAACTGCCTCGGACGAAACTGCTTCGGACTAAAAGGCCTCGGACGAAACTGCTTCGGACTAAAAGGCCTCGGACTAAAAGGCCTCAGACGAAACTGACTAAAAGGCATCAGGCGATAAAGACTCAGACGAAACAGACTCAGACTAAAAGGCAGGGACAGCGCTATACGTTATTAGACAAGATAAGCAAATGTAGGATACATAAGACTAATCAATGTTATACAGCTCAACACCATGAAGTGTTACAATATTATCATACTGATGATATTCTATCTTACTGTTAAGTCTATTACAGCCAAGAAACTAATACTAAACACCACAACTTTCAACTCAAACTCGGTTTAGTATGACAGTGTAACGTTAGATGTTCGTACCTGTTGGTCTGAGCAGGTGTGACGCTGGAGTCCTCGTGTTGAGTGGCAGGGGGCGGCGGCGGGTTCTTGGGAGGTCCGCCTAGCATCTGTGGACTTTCTGGAACACTCTCATCAACTACCTCCACTTCCTGTGGAGTGATGTCATCAGGCAGCTCTGTGGTCACTTCCTGTGTGGATGTGACGTCACTCCCAGCCTCTTCTTTGTGTGTAGTTTCACCGTCCTGATCTTCAACATTATGTTCTGTGCTCACATTAACCTCCAACTCCTTCTCTTCCACAACTTCCTGCTCACTTGTTTCAATTCCCTCCGTTTCTTCATCCTTCATCTCTTCTGCAGGTGAAACGTCTTCCTCTTCCACTTGTGGCAGTCCATCTTTAGGATCCGTGTCTGTCTGCTCCTCTTCCTCTCTCTGCCCGTTCATATGCGCCTGACTGCGCCGTGCGTCGCTCGCTCTCTCCTCGTCGCTCTCCTCCTCATCCTCGTCTTTTTCACTGTGTTCAGGAGAGGATCTCTCGGTCTTAGTGAGGAGCTGCAGTGTGACACTCTGTGAATGGAGGGAAAAAACTCTGACATGTCTATCTGCGGCACGAGGCGTTCGGACGTCAGATTCTGAGCGCAAAGACGCACTGCGTTTCACAGACCTTGATCGTGTTGACCAGCACTCGGAGAACAGCACTTCCTGTGTAGGTCTCGTTCAGGTCAAACTCCCCTCGGAGAGACTGAAACACTCCGTTCATCACACGCTTCACCTGAGAATAAACACTGCGGAGATTAGACACTGCGAGTCAATCATGACCAAAATAAAATTATATATATATATAAAATTATTTATATTACAGTAATAATACCCAATATAATCACAAAAAATATTTTCTTCAGCTCTAATCTGGTGTTTTTTTTGGCTCCAGCCATTCAAATGTTTTCAAGATGTACGGTTTTAAAAAGATTTTAGAAAGAAGTCTCTTCTGCTCACCAAGGCTGCATTTATTTGACCAGAAACACAGCAAAAATTGTGAATTATTATTACAATGTAAAACAGCTGTTTTCTATGTAAATATATGTTCAAATGTAATTTATATCCAGTGATCAAAGCTGAATTTTCAGCATCATTCCTCCAGTGTCACATGATCCTTCAGAAATCATTATAATATGATGATTTGAAGATCAAGACACATTTATGATTATTATTCATGTTGAAAACAGAAACTCTCATACATATTTTTAGGATTCTTTGATGAACAAAGTTCAAAACAACAACGTTCATTTGAAATAGAAATTGTTGTAACATTATAAATGTCTTTATTTTTGATCAATTTAATGCATCCTTTCTGAATAAAAGTATTATTAATCTTGCAAAAAATCTTTTAACAGTACTGTGTATATATATATATATATATATATATCAATTCATAAAAAATAGAGGTTAGCTCAGAAATGTTAAAAAGATTTAAAATGACTGCCAATGCACATACGTTTTTATTCTTCCAACTTATTTCAACCAATTAGTTCATTCTTTTGATTAATGTAAATGTTATAAATTGAACCAGCAATAGTAATTAAGGAAAACAACAAAATGTTTTTCCCAACTTAAGGACTTCTATAAAACCACTTAACAAAAGCACAGCGACTTCAAAGTTGCTGATGGTTTCATTTATGCCACGCTTGTCAGATTCAAGACGTTTTGAGCTTCTGATGCCTTACGCTGTATGATCGGTGTCAGCGTGACACAGGTGGAGGTCAGATCGCTCACCTCTCCGGCGGTGTCTGTCGGCTGCCGCTCTGACACACGCGTGTCCTCCTGCTGCTCCGGCAGCGCCGCTCTCTGCTCCAGCGCACGGCACTGAAACACACAACTGCTTTCACTACAGGGAACTCACTGCGAAGAGGTTAACTCGTCACGACACAATCATTTACAAGTCGAGAGAGAGAGGGTAAAATATGATTGCGTAAAACTGAATTGTTGTAACTTGATGAGAAGAGCCCGAGGCTTGGTGGTTTGTCTCAGTGTTTCACCTTTTCTCTCAAGGCCTGCAGCTCTTCTCCCTGCTCCTGCAGTGAACGCTGTTCCTCTGACTCACGGCACTGCTTGAGTGCATTAAACTACGCAGAGGAGATAAATAACACTGTTAGTTGGATTCTTTTAAGTGATTTTGTAAGTGATACAATTACTTTGCAACGTTTGTGAGTTTAAGAAGACTCTTCTTGCCAAAGTATTGGAGTCAGATGCTGAAGAAGCTGTCGTGTGTGTGTGTGTGTCTTCATCTGCTCAACCGTTCACAAGTCTGGATTAATTAAGATTTGTTTTTAATCTTTTTTGAAAAGTCCCTTCTGCTCATTTAATTGATCAGAAAAACAGTAAAATTAGTTATATTGTGAAATATTATAGCCGTTTTCTATGTAAATATACTTTAAAATGGAATTTATTCCTGTGATCAAAGCTGAATTTTCAGCATCATTATCATCAAAGTGAAAACAGTTCATACACTGTATTTTCAGAATGAAATAGAACGTTTAAAAGAACAGCGTTTATTTCAACACAAATCTTCTGTAACATTATAAATGTCTTTACAGTCAATGTGTCACTTTCTTGTATCAGTGTCCACAAAAACATCAAGCAGCAAAAATTCTGAAATGTTTCTTGAGCATCAAATCATCATATGAGAATGATTTCTGAAGGATCATGTGACACTGAAGACTGGAGTAATGATGCTGAAAATTCAGCTTTGATCACTGGATATAAATTACACCTCACTATATATATTCGCATAGAAAACAGTTACATTAAATTGTAATAATATTTCACAATGTTACAGTTTTTACTGTATTTTTAATCAAACAAATACAGCATTGGTGAGCAGAAGAGACTTCTTTTTTTTTCAAATCCATTAGAAAAGATGTATTACAAACATTTGACCGGTGTGTGTGTGTGTTGTTTTGACCATACTTGTGAGGACCAAATGTCACTTATACTGTGAAATACTTTCTCAACCCACTAGTGAGACATCGACTGGTCCTCACTAGTTCCAAATGAACCAAAAGATGTTTGTATGTAAATCTAGTGATGGTCACATGATTCTGTGATGGTCGGTTTAGGAGTAGAGGTTGAGTTAGGAGAGAAAATATCACTGACCTGATATAAAATCAGTGGAAGTCTGTGGAATGACCTCACTAAGATAGCAAAACAAACCTGTGTGTGTGTGTGTGTGTGTGTATTCCCTACATTATGGGGACCTACAGGTATAGTAATACTAGTAAATTTTGATCTTGTGGGGACATTTTTGGTCTCCATAAGGAAACAAGCTTATAAATCATACAGAATGATCTTTTTGGAAAATGTAAAATAGCAGAACATTTTGTGTGATGGGTAGGTTTAGTGTAGGGGGACAGAATGTACAGTTTGTACAGTATAAAAACCATTACACATGAAAACACAACGTGTGTATGTGTGTGTGTTTTTGTGATTTATGAGGACACAAATATGTATAACGTCATGGGTATGACACTAGTATTACGACAAACATGTTTTTATGAGGACATTTCATGCGTCCTCATTTTTCAAATAGCTTTAAAAACCTACTAAACAATGTTTTATTAAAAATGTAAAATAGAAGAACATTTTGTGTGATGGGTAGGTTTAGGGGTAGAGGTAGTGTAGGGGGACAGAATGTACAGTTTGTACAGTATAAAAACCATTACGCCTATGGAATGTCCCCATAAACCATGAAAACACAATGTGTGTGTGTGTTTTTGTGATTTATGAGGACACAAATATGTATAACGTCATGGGTATGACACTAGTATTACGACATAAACATGTTTTATGAGGACATTTCATGCGTCCTCATTTTTCAAATAGCTTTAAAAACCTACTAAACAATGTTTTAATAAAAATGTAAAATAGAAGAACATTTTCTGTGAGGGTCGGTTTAGGGGTAGGGGTGGTGTAGGGGGACAGAATGTACAGTTTGTACTGTAGAAAAACCATTACGCCTATGGAATGTCCCCATAAACCATGAAAACACAACGTGTGCGTGTGTGTGTGTGTATGTGTGTGTGTGTGTGTGTGTGTGTGTGTGTGTGTGTATTCCCTACATTATGGGGACCAACAGGTATATTAATACTAGCAAATTTTGATCTTGTGGGGACATTTTTGGTCCCCATGAGGAAACAAGCTTATAAATCATACAGAATGATCTTTTTTTGAAAATCTAAAATGGTAGAACATTTTGTGTGATGGGTAGGGGTAGTGTAGGGGGACAGAATGTACAGTTTGTACAGTAGAAAAACCATTGCATCCACTGTCCTACAATGTCCTCACTTTGAAAGCAAAAACAAACCTGTGTGTATGAGTGCGTTTGTGTGTGTGAGTACCTTCTCCTGCAGTTGTGTGAGTTTCAGCTGCAGTGAGTCTCTTTGCTCTGCGAGTTCAGTCGTCTCTCTCCTCTGCTGTTCACGTGCCGCTGCCAGAGCCTGATCGCACTTCACCTGCCACTCCTGCTCCAGATCCGCCTGCAACTGAGACATCTGCACACAAACACACTCACGGTCACTCGACGACAGTGTTAGGAATGGGTCACGACTGACTCCAATCATCATTTATGCAAACACGTTCACCTGTTCCGCTGCCGCGTGGTCAGTGCTCGTTCTGGCTTTGCGTAATTGGCTCCTGAGGCTGTCCATCTCCTGCTGTCCTGCTCTCCTCACCTCTTCCAGCTCCTCATCACAGCGCTGTCTCTCAGCCTGCCACTTCCGCTTCCTCTCAGAGAGAGTCTGAACACACGGTTCAACGCACAAGATTCTCCAGTCAATCGTTTTTTCTCTCTCACACATGTACACAGAAGCCTCAATAACTCACTCGTTCCAGACTGTCCTTCTCCGTTTTCACGTCCTGCAGCTCCTCCTCCGTGTTGTTGAGCTTGAGCTCCAGCTCCTTCCGTTTCTGCTTCTCCATCTTGTACTGACCTTGCACTCTGTCTGCCGTCTCCTTCAGCTCTGAAACACACAGACACTTACACCATGGCTGCGCCCGAAAACTTAGGCAGTGAGCCTTACCAGCGCCTCAACTTTCAGCTTCACCAATCAGTGTTTAGAAATCGTCCATCGCTAGATATTGTTGAATAAAGTCGCTATTTTGGCGCGCTAAAAGTATTCTCGTCGCTTTATAACATTAAGGTTGAACCACTGTAGTCACATGACCTGTTTTAAATATGTTTTAGTATCTTTCTGTTCATCTGAAAGTGTAAATTATCTGTCAATAGAGACTCACTGAACCAAAAATATCTTCATTTGTGTTCTGAAGATGAACGAAGATCTTACAGGTGTAGAACCACATTAATGACAGAGTTTTTGGGTGAACTAACTCTAATAATAATGTGTAATGGATGTGTAAGGGTATAATAAATACATAATACCTAGGGGTTTGACGAGACCACTATCCCACGAGACGAGACGAGAGATCGGGTTCACGAGACGAGATTTTTATAGTATTTTTAAGAAATCCTCAATAATGAAACGAATGAAGGGAAAATAGTCTTTTATTCAACTGAAAATCATAAAATGCAAAAATGTTGGTGCATTTTGAAATCAACTTGTAATGCATGTCATTTTACTTCTATTTTAATGAATTATTTGCAGTGAAACAACATGCAAACACTGCTAAATGTTTTGCCACAAAATCAACCAATTGTTTTCTGCCCTGTATAATTTCACATGAGAAATCTCACTGAACTTCCTTCCTTCTAGGGGTGTCTCGTCACACCCCTACTATCCACCTAAACCCGTCCTCGGTTCATTGAAACAAATTGCCAGAAACAACCAGTTCATAGAAAGACTTAACATCACTAAAGGAAACTAGTGGTGAGGGAGTCGGGCTTGTAACCTGAAGGTTGCTGGTTCGATTCCCACGCTGGCAGGAATTGAAGGTGGGGATTGTGAATGAACAGCACTCTCTCCACCTTCAATACCATGACTAAAGTGACCTCGAGCGAGACACGAAACCCCTAAATGCTCCTCTTGTAAGTCGCTTTGGATAAAAGCGTCTGCTAAATGACCGTAAATGTTAAATGGGGTAGTCGTGGCCTAATGGTGAGGGAGTCGGGCTTGTAATCTGAAGGTTGCTGGTTTGATTCCAAAACTGGCAGGAACTGAAGGTGGGGATTGTGAATGAACAGCACTCTCTCCACCTTCAATATCATGACTAAAGTGACCTCGAGCGAGACACGAAACCCCTAAATGCTCCTCTTGTAAGTCGCTTTGGATAAAAGCGTCTGCTAAATGACCGTAAATGTAAAATGGGGTAGTCGTGGCCTAATGGTGAGGGAGTCTGGCTTGTAATCTGAAGGTTGCTGGTTCGATTCCCATGCTGGCAGGAATTGAAGGTGGGGATTGTGAATGAACAGCACTCTCTCCACCTTCAATACCATGACTAAAGTGACCTCGAGCGAGACACGAAACCCCTAAATGCTCCTCTTGTAAGTCGCTTTGGATAAAAGCGTCTGCCAAATGACCGTAAATGTAAAATGGGGTATTCGTGGCCTAATGGTGAGGGAGTCTGGCTTGTAACCTGAAGGTTGCTGGTTCGATTCCCACGCTGGCAGGAATTGAAGGTGGGGATTGTGAATGAACAGCACTCTCTCCACCTTCAATATCATGACTAAAGTGCCCTAAATGCTCCTCTTATAAGTCGCTTTGGATAAAAGTGAATAAATGAATAAAATGTAAGTGCTGTCACATGATTTACTCATGGTGTGAGAGCAGTGCTGCTCACCCAGTGTCTGAGCCTCCAGCGCGGTGATCTGTGTGCTGCGCTGCTGACCGTCCTGCAGGGCCGAGTTGAGTTTGGCCTGCAGTGCCGTGGCCTTCTGCTGCTGCGAGCTCAACTCCAGCTGCAGCTCCGACACGCGCGCGGTGGACGACGCCAACTCCTCGGTCAAACGAGCCTTCCAGAGAGATGAGGAAAACCTGACATTATGACTGATGATGACACAGCAGGACGACTCTGATGAAATGATGATAATGGAATGACAAAAAAAAAAAAAAACGATACAAGGAAATGAAAGCGGTGACGAGAAGAGAAAATACGGTGGTAGAACCATCTACCCCTGCTGATCGGTTAGTGAATGGTGGCTGTTCAAACAAAGACTGCAAACAGAAACGGGAAATGCTTCATAAACGATGGGAAAGAGTGTGAAGGCTATGAAGAAATGGATGTGGTGGGACAGTGCTTTTGCTCACCTGATCCCAACTCAATTCCAGTGGCAGTGCATGCTGGGAAAAGAGAGCAGTCACCACTAAAGGCTCTCAGCCGATCAGAGTAGCGTTAATTAACCAATCAGAGCAAAGATACATGGCTTGTGTTAGCAGGAGAGAGATTTAGAAGTTGTCATTTCACTATGAAGATTTTTCTGTAGTGTCCTTTTGCACTGGTGGAGAACATGTAAAAAAACTCATTACTTTAGAAGGACTGACCCCCCCCCCCCCATCACAAAACATACTTCATTTTTTACACAAGCACATACTCAGTCTTTGCTATGGTGCGCAAACAAAAAAACAGAAAAACACAAAACAAAAGAACCTGTCCTGGTCATATTTCATTCCAAAACAATTCAGAATTAGAATGAAAATTAAGTCTATGAAATCAAAATTGACTATTCTTATTTTTTAATGGAATATTGCAGTGTTTATTATAAATGATTTACACGTGCATATCGTTATTTGTGTAATTCATGTTTCTCATAATATTGATGATCTTGCAGCATCTCTTATCCCAATCAACTCGCCACGGAGAAAATCAAGCCCCGCCCTACATTTGCTCTCGTTCCAGAAGCCGTTACACTCGCATACGTCACAATAGAGAAGATCGTCGCAACTTCCGTTTCATGCCGACTTTTCCCAGGGGTTATGAGCGATAAAAATGTCTTTGAACTAGAGTTGTGAGCATCTCTAAACTAAAGCATCTCTCAACTTGGCTGTCTGTTGTTATTGGATCTCTTGTTGCTCCATCTAATCAGTGCCACCTTGTGGACAAACTAATGCCACATGTGCAGGTTGAATGTACAGAGCATGTGCAGTAAGAAAAATCTGTTTCTTCAGGTGTTTCTTTTAAAATAATGAAATGAAATAGAAATAAACTACTTTACTGAACACTTGTATGTCGTTGATTTTAAGCATATTAGAGCATCACGTCACTAGCACCGTGTGGAGTTGCTGTCTAATTACAATGCTGCCTTAGAAGGTTGCAGCCTATGTAGGCAGTGGTGCTGGTGTTACGTATAGTTTTGGACTGTTACCTTGTCTTGTTCTGCCTGCAGTATTCTGGTCTGATTCTGTTCACTGCTGTTCTTCAGAGAGTCGTTTCTCTGTTCCATCATCAGATTGCTCTGCTCCACATACCTACACAAGCACAAACTCCCCTTGAGTCAAAGCACACAGTGTTATTATTCACTCCATCTGTTCCATCCATCCCAAAACAGGAAAAGAAGAGAGTGGGTCACAACTAGCTAACGTCTAAGGCTGCGTGATATCGGTATATTACAATATTTGTTTTTCTGCTATTTAAAATAGTCAAATAGTATACATACATATATATATATATATATAAACCCTCATGTGCTGTTCGGGACGTCCACTATGGGGAATTTTTGAGCCTTAATTTGGCCATAACTTTCTCTATGTTTCAGCAAATGGAATGATTTTTGGTGACAAATCTTATTTTGACACATATTTTGGGAAAATGCTTTGAAAATGTTCAAAAACTCAACAGTATTCTGTGGGCAAATTCACTCCCCTTTCTTTAACTGCTTTAAAAATGTATCAGAGAAATATTTTTTTGCTTAAATCTATTAATCAACCTCAGCCCTGATCAAAAGTACTACATTTAAAAAAAAAAAAAATTAGGATTTTAACTCTTTAATTGCCAAATTCATAAATGATGTCACTGATTTGGGAAAAAGCGTGTCAAAGATTAGAAACAACATCGGCTTTGATACGTTGTTAGTTTTTGTGCAGCATCAGATTTTAACGTTTTAAAGAGTTAAAATCCTGTTTTTTTTTTTTAATTTAGTCATTTTGATCAGGACTGAGGTTGATGAATAGATTTAAGCAAAAAAATTTGAAAAAAATATTTATCTGATACATTTTTAAAGCAGTTACGAAAGGGTAGTGACTTTGAACAATGCACAAGGGTTAAATATGTGGGAAGAACAAAACACTAAAGTTTGATTTTATCTGATAAAACTATTTGGCAAAAAAGGCAAACTACATCTATAGGTTTAAAAAAACCAAATGCATAGGAAAAGAAAAAGCATACTTCGACTACAACATAATCAACTCATATTTAATTGGTTCTCTCTTATTTTTAATGTCATAATTTCTTTGTATGACAGCCTGCCCAAAAATGGTGTTGGCCAATTTGGCATGTTTCATTGCATTATCACAAATAAAATAACTGACTGCAAGCGCAACTATGCAATGTTCTCAAAATCTTTAACAATTTTTTAAAAATCCCAATAAATTAAACACACTACTGCATGTAGTTAAACCACAACCAACTGTGGTTTAATAAAATCACAATAATCGATTTTATTCTGATATTAGATTAGATATTCTATCTAATAGATATTAGATTATAATATATCTAATCTAATATATTAGATTAGATATTGGATATTCTGGCTTTAGATTACAAAAAATAAATTCCTGCAACTACCCTTTGGCCTGATAAGCGCTGCCGTTTCTGATGCGTATGAGGAACATTAAATGTGCCAAAAGCGGGACAAAACAGAGATGCTCTTTTGACCTGAACTGACCATTTGCTGAACGACTAAAATCCCCAACATTCACCACGGATTTACTGTAGTAACACTAACTGTTATTAACCATGGTATTGTGGCAGAATAATGTGTAATATTGATGTTTGAGCAGAAACAAAATCTGCAAAGTTACGACGCTCAAAGTTCAATGCAAAGGGAGATTTTTTCTTTTACAGAAATCGCTTTTTAAGGACTACAACGGGTTACCTCACTAATCCTAAAATTTACATAAACCCCGCTCCTGAGAACACACAACAAAGAGGGTGAGCAGTGCTGCCAAGCCCACAGTTTTTCCGCGGAATTGGGCAACTTTAAAACTGTTGCCGTGGGTTGTTTTTCATGTTCGCGGGTTTAAGTGACCATTTTTTCTCAGAATTTCCCGCCAAAACCACAGATGTGGAACGTGATTTTCTCACCGGAACAATATAAGGCTGATCACCGTTACTGACAGTCGTCATTTTGGCTGTGTGAGATTCTCCGGCTTTGCTGTTGTTGAGCAACCGAAGTGTGAGTTATTTATTCTGGAAAGGGGGCGGGGAGCAGCAGCTTTTTGCTCACACCCAAATAGGGGCAAATTTGATAAGCTATAATACATTATCTGTGGGGGACTTTGAGCTGAAACTTCAGAGACACATTCTGGAGACACCAGAGACTGATATTACATTTTGTGAAAGGGACATTATATAGACATGTATTAAATAAGTAACGGAATATATGCTTCGTTTTTGTGCTTATATAAATGTGTTTAGGCTGTTGTTTATCATAAATACCACATCAACCGATATAGCTTTACTATGGTAATGAGGTGCCTGATGCATGGTTTTACCTGTGATGGTCATGATCTACAAAATGCATCTTCACAGACACTCATTTTAATAAGAGTGGAGTCCAAACGCAGTCAGTATATTTCAAATTTACCCTAGAAAAATGACGTTAGCGTTTTTGCCCTATTTTTAAATCAGAACATTTCTTTAACGAAGGATACTAAAAATATTATAAAAAAGGGAAGATGCCGAATACAAAGCGAGAACGTCTGACCTCTGGTTCTGATTGATGAGCTCGCCGATCTTGCGGTTCTGCTCCTCTATGCGTGAGCTTTTCTCAAACACCTCTTTCTTCAGACACTCGTTCTCCTGAAGGAATGACAGGTGCGGCCATTGAGTACGGAGAGCTGAGAATTGAAGGTTCGATTGACCAATCACAGCAACTTACCTGTATGATTCTCTGAATGTTGTGCATAATCATGGCTGTTTCCATGGACACGTTCGATAAGCCCAGCGAAACGCTGCCTTGCTTTTGCAAGTCATCGATCTGGAAAATGTAGAGATTTGAAGTGTCAAATGCAGTTACTCACAAATATCTACTTAATTATGTACCAACCTTTGAGGACAAGTGATCCAGTTTGTCTGCCACTTTCCCAACAGCCAATCGGATTTCAGTGTTGTGCTGTCGAGCCTCAGTCATCAAGAAGGATGTGACGTCGCTAGATCCTTAAAGAGACAGGCATCGTTTACAATCCCAACCTTAACTGCATGAGAGTACTGACATCTGCAGCTGATAAACTACAAACAAATGCATTGTTTTTGTAGGTTGTAGAGGTTTTGTGGTGATCTTTACCCTGGTAAGGCACAGTCTGTGTGGGGTACATCTGGCTTACAGGCTGCAAAGAGGTCAACAGGGTCAATGTTTTCATTAAATCACTAACTAAATGTATGAGCAATAATAACTGACAACACAGACAATAATAACTGTTAATGTTATCATCTTGTTATTCAAGTTACTTATCAGTCCCTCCAGGATTTATGCAAATGTAGAATTTAGCGCAAAATCAAGGCAGCCTGCATTTTTGTCTTAGTTATGAAATTATTCAGCAAAACACAAAAACTTGAGAACGAGTAAAGCAATATTAGCTAGTCAAAATCCATAATTTAGAGTCCAAACAAATGAATCAATACATGTTCAATGATATGTAAAGTGTTATACAAATAAGGTGAGAAGGGATGATGGACTGACCAGACGGAGCACCGGGACAAACGGTTACAATCAAGCGTTTTCAAAGGAAAGGGAATTTCCCATTTGAGGCCCGTTCAAGCAAAGGAAATTTGTCCAAATCACTCATTCACAACCTTCACTTGTCTTTTGGTTTGGAAGCGAACAAGTTGAAAAGTCAAGAGAGACAGGACTGCCTCAGCAATCTAAAGTGTTGAAATTAAAAGCTTCTACATGTTTAATGACACCATTAAAGGGTTAAATCGCCCAAAAATGTCATTTCTGTCATTAATTCCTCATGTGGTTCTACACCCGTAAGATCTTCGTTCATCTTCAGAACACAAATGAAGATATTTTTGATGAAATCTGATGGTTCAGTGAGATAATTTACACTTTCAGATGAACAGAAAGACACTAAAACATATTTAAAACAGGTCACGTGACTACAGTGGTTCAACCTTCATGTTATAAAGAGACGAGAATACTTTTAGTGCGGCAAAATAACGACTTTATTCAACAATATCTAGTGATGGACGATTTCAAAACACTGATTCATGAAGCTTTACGAATCTTGCCTCAACAGAGTATGTGATTGGCTAACCAGCGGACCAATCGCATCACAGCATGTCAAGTGTTGGTTTAAACATTCAGAAAGAACTTAGACAAAGTCTGTGATCAGAATGATTTGCTTTAATTCCCCGTCATGACAAGAAAACATGACAGCGTTTACTGCACTTCATTGCACGCAAGCAATTAATGATGGAGTAAAAAACTTTCCTAATTGCAGAAACTTCCATTTTTATGCGATTTTGCGCCACTTTCCCAGGAAATGATGAGTTAGTTGTTTTGAAAGCATGGGATGGAAACGCAGCTTTATTCAAAAACGTTTTACACGATATTATGGAAAGTGATGGAAACATTTCTAATGATTGTACTTTATATATATATATAATATAACATATAAACTAATATTACAACAATATAATTGTTCAATTGTAAAAACATGAAATGATAATCTAAAAACAGTCCTTTGTGTTTTTCGTATCCAGGTCGACAACGTTGTCAATAGGGCTGCAACTAACGATTATTTTGATAATCGATTAGTTGGCCGATTATTTTTTCGATTAATCGGATAAAAATCCTAATTTTTAAAAAATTATTTTATTGACTTAATTGCACATCCTGCCCAATGTTCTTCAAACAAATGTGCCAAATGAATGCGATGAACACACACAGTGCTTAATGTCTTAGAAAAGAAAACACAAATATTTTAGGGATCTGACAAAAAGTCATTATTAACACAGTGTCCAAAAAAAACTTTATATTTTGTTTGGCCTCCTTTGGCTTTGATAACAGCTGGCATTGTTTTCATGTACTTTTCCACAGTCGCTGTTATTGACTGTAATCGGGCGTCTGAAAAAAGATGCCCGATTTTCTGTCTTTCTTGTAAAAAAGTAAATTTGACAATGCATGACGACAATATTTATATTTTAGCATTAGAAATACTACTGTGACTAAACAGCTTACACATATTAACCATCACAGAAAAATCAAAATGATTTTGGTAATCACCAGTAGCATTAGTTTAGTGGTGGTCTAATACATTTAAGCACTGTATATTGTGAATATAGTTTAAATCTCTACATTAAAAAATGTATTAAGTGACATGCTGTTATCCCTTTACAGTTACTACTCCCATGAATTCCTGAATGACATACTGATTTTTAAACCTAAACTGTCAACAGATATTTCAGCAAAATGAACATTAATTGTCTCTCTCTCTCCGCGTACCGTCAGTCTGACGCGGGTGCCTCACTCGGTTCCCTCCACTGTTTTTAAATGCATTTTGTCCATAGAAATGCGTTATTCGGTGCTGTAATTTGACAAGACTGGCGGACGTTTTGCGTGCACGTGGGAAGACCCGACTAATCGATAATGACAATCGTTGTCGACGATTTTCATTATCGATTATATAGATATAGTTATATCGCCCTAGTTGTCAAAATCCCCGTTCACACGGAAAACGACTGAAAACGCTGCATTCTGCCGTCAGGCCAGTAGATGGCGATGACACTTTGTAAAAAAACACTACGCATCTATAGACTGAACACATGCATGCGTGCGACGTCACCGTTTTCACAAATTCACGTTTTTGTAGTTTACACGGAGACAATAACGGTATAGTTTTCAAAAAGTTGCACTTTGAAATCACGTGTTTTCGGGCCGCCAAAACGCCGCTGTCGTGTAAACGAACGGCCAAAACACATACAACATTTGTGTAAAGTGACTACACAATTCTGCATTTTCAGCAAAGCGGAATGAGTATTTATTTAATTGCACTGCCACTAATTACGCATGTACATCATGATTACTGGTGGGTTTTCGGTGCAAACCAATACAAAACGTGCAGCAATATTTGGGAATATCCATCAATAAATCATAAAAAAAAAAAAATCCTGGTGGGACTGACTGATGAAGACACACGGCATTAGGGAATTACCAACCTGAAAGGCATGTACGACTCCTGGCATCATAGGCTGTGGATTGGCCGTTGCCATGGAAACGGGTAAAAGCGCCGTACCTGGAACGGAAAGAGCACATGCATCACTAAGCATTTGAATGCCGTTTATGTGGATTCCTGCTACATATTAATGCATTAAAGTACTGTCCTTCATGAGATTTGATATATGCGTGTTACCCTGCACTGAAGGCGGAGGGGCGGAGGTCATGTGCACAGGCTGTGGCGACGGCGCACTGCTGCGCTCCTTGTGTTTGGACACGCTCGGATCCTACAGCAATAACAGGATCATCTGTAAACCTTCACACACACTCATGCGCTCTCTCACATTTATGTCTTTATTAAAGGTAAAACAGTGGCAGCTATTTCTGGAGTGTGTGAGCAGTCTTGCCTCGAGTTCGGAGTCGCTGGAGTCTGGCTGTGAGGGTGACGAGGCTGCGCCGGCGATGAAGGGCAGCATCGGCTGACCCATTCTGGCCATGCGTGAGATCAGTTTAGCTTTAGTGGCATCAGGATTCTGCTGAGATGTGAGAAAACACACAAACACACTTATTATACATGGTTTATGCACGGATATTAAAATTATAGTCGATAATTATCTTTCATTAAATGCTATTTTGTTATAAAAAAGTGAATTTCGACATCGAAACAACACAGAATTATGAAAGATGGATATCAATTTTGCATTAGCAGTGTTATTAAATATTATCTTATGCTACCATTCCGATTTTATAATGTTTTTGAGTCTCTTTTGCTCAACAAGGCTCCATTTATTTGATCAAATATTCATGAAAAACAGCAAAATTGTTTTCTATGTGAATATATAGTGAAGTGTAATTTATATCCAGTGATCGAAGCTGAATTTTCAGCATCATTCCTCCAGTCTTCAGAGTCACATGATCCTTCAGAAATCACTCTGATGTGATGATTTGATGCTCAAGAAACATTTATGTTCATTATAAATGTTGAAAACAGTTGTCCTGCTTCATATTTTCTGTGGAAACTAATCTATATTTTAAAGTCTTTCAGCTTAGAAAGTTTAAAAGAGCAGCATTTATTTGAAACCGAAATCTTTTGTAACATTATAAATGCCTTTACTGTCACTTTTGATGAATTTAAATGCATCCTTACTGAATTAAAGTACTACATTCTTTAAAAAAAAAAACGTATGTAATGATAGATGAATGTAAACAAATGTAAAAATAGGAGAAATCAGCCTGAACAGTTTAAAATACAGTATATTTATCCACTATTGACTGAGATTGATCTTGACCCGTCCAACTAAACAAATAAATAAAATCCTTAATGTCAGTTAAATATTGTCAGATATATTGTGCATATACATTTAATATAACTATATGTTACTATTTTTGGCTTTTTGACATTTTTATTGAAAGAGGGAAATAATCTGGAAATGTTACACGCTAGAAACTAGAACTCGCAACACTCCAGCTCAATGTGTCTTGCACATAAACCACCTCAAAGGTCTGACAAAAAAAAAAAAAAAAAGTGGTACACCTGAAAAGAACCAAAACTTACACTGAGCTGTTCACTGAGGGAGTTTGATTTTGCTCGAAGAGGCGGTTCACTGTAAACAAAGAAGAAATGTAGCCAGCAGAGAACCTCAATGAAATACTATTAATATCAGCTATGATCTACAGTCAGGCTCACCTGGGTTTGCTGGTTGGCGGGGCAGAGCTCAGGGGCGGGTTCAGCTCAGACGGGCCCAGACTCTCAACGCTGGGAGCCGGAGAAGGAGCCGCCGAATCACTTGAACTTCCATCCTTTGCAAACTTAACCTGCGCACGCATCGAGAGAGAACACATGTGTGACCCTGGACTAAACCAGTCATAAGGGTTTCACCTGAAAGCAGAATCAATAAGCTTTCCACTGATGCACGGTTTGTTAGGATAGGACAATATTTAGCCGAGATTCAACTATTTGAAAATCTGGAATCTGAGGGTGCAAAAAAAAAAAAAAAAAATATTGAGAAAATCAGCTTTAAAGTGGTCCAAATGAAGTCCTTAGCAATGCATATCCACTCACAAAAATACATTTTGATATATTTACGGAAGGAAATTTACAAAAAAATCTTCATGATCATTTTTGGCATAAAAGAACATCCGTACGACTTACGACTGGATTTGTGCTCCAGGGTCACATGTCTCTCAATTTGCATATGCTACTAAAGTAAAGTATGTACTGGGTGTGAACTGAGTATGTATTAAAGGGGTCCTATTATACTTTTTTCCCATGTTCGTCTGTCTTTAGTGTGTTTGAGTCCCTCCAGCGAGAGTTCTTCTCTAAGGGTGCGTTCACACTTGTCATGTTCGGTTCGATTAAAACGAACCCTGGTGCGATTGCTCAGTTAGTGCGGTTCATATGTGAACGCTGCCATCCGAATCCGGTGCGGACCGAGACCGCTAAAAAGACGGGTCTCGGTCCGCTTCCAAACGAACTCTGGTGCGGTTCAATTGATATATGAACGCGACACGGACCAAACACATGTAAACGAACCCAAAACAGGACGTGATGTCACAAGATGAGACGCTACAAGTCGACTACGAAAATACGTCGCCGTGCGTGAAATGCGTCGACGCGTCACATTGTTTACGTTCATCTGGCGTAATGGCGGCTTCTTCTCCTGGGAACGGAGAAAGTTCCATTCTGTCACAAATCATGATTATCAACAGTATGGGAATACTTTAAACAGAGGCCAAATAAAACGGTCCTTTGTTCTCTTTGCTGAACCGAAATGGCGTTCCAACGGTGGAATTGGATTTTTGCGCGCGCAAAATCATATTTTGAGCGTGCAAAAGGGCATTTTGCGCGAGCGTGAACTGAGTTGAGGAGAAAATCTTCGTCTCGCAAATAAGAAAATATTTCGAGCGAACGAAAATCAGTTTTGCATTTCAAAGAAGTTTATTTGGATGTGCACGAACGTTCTTTCACACGCGCGAGGTTTCAGCTGCTCGCGCTCCTGATTCCCGCCCTGTGCGCTCGCTAAGACTCCCTGCATTAGACAGCGAGAGGAAAAACCTGCTGCTGTTTTGAATGTTTGATGAGCTCTTCGTGATTCTCAGCTGGTAAAATAAAGCATAAAATGATGGAGTTTAATCCAGAACACAGCGTTGTTTTCGATGTTCGGCTCCGTCGCCAAATATACGTCATGAAAGCGACCAATCAGGTCGTGACCGTATCCCTACGCCTTTGGTTCGGTAACTTTAGGTTCGCTGTTAAAAATGCCAGTGTGAACGCTAAGAGGACCAGGACTATATGTTTTGTTTTTTGGTCCAGACCAAACGAAGCAAACCAACCGAACTACAAGTGTGAACGCAGCCTAAATCAGTGTTTCTGAACTCAACCGGGGGTCCGTCAATTAATGTTTGATCACAACTTAAAAAAATAAAACGTGTAAAAACATCACAAAGTCAAATTTAAATAAAATATATTTGATTTTACAAATAGTATTACATTAACAGCTTTAATAAAACTCTTCCGTCCACATCCAGTCACGTGATCTCATGATAACCGTCAACTCAGACTATGAGCGGTATAATTTGAAAACGCTACTGGCTAATAATTTACATACAATTTAGCTCGCCAGATTGGATCGTTTGTAGCTTAAAGTTCAGGTAAATGTATAATCGTTCACCTGAAAGTAAAATTAAAATGTGAAGTTCTGTTTAAACGCACCAACCCGACGTCCAAGAACTAGCGGCGACGGAAGCCGACGGTGCTGTCGCTCATGTCGGCGGGAAATTTGAGCTTGAACACCGAAAGAATTTAAGCCGACTGTCAACTAGCACCTGCATATAAATGAGATAACCGTCTATTGAAGCAGATATAGATTCGTCATTCAAAAAGGGAAAGCGAAACCAAGACTGCAAGTAAACAAACAAACCATAAACAAAGCAGCGTTTGCTGACCGTTTTGAATATCAGTCATGCTGATCACGTGCTTTATTCCACTCCGCTCGTGTAACTATGAAAATATTCGTGCGTTCGAGTGCTCGGGTAAAATTAGAACAAGCTTCTGTCGGTGCCGTCATGACTTATTCGCTTGCTTTCATAACTTTTGCTTTATATTCTCGTGAACTGACTCGTTAGCTGTTACACCAGATTCTGTGACCATCGTATTCTGTGACCGTGGAGGGCGTGGTTATCCCTGTGCTGCGTCATATACGCAAAATGCGTAAATTCTGACGATAAGCCAAAGAAGGTGAAATTTGTTCGAAACTGTTGTTTTAGAAATGCGGGTTATTCACATTAAAAATGCTTATTTGCTTGTCCAGATTAAACGCAATGTGGCTCTGTTTGCAGAGTCGTAGAAGTTGCAGAGAAATGTGCGTTTCCATCATGTGTAGTTCATTAAACATTCGCGCGAGAACGGCGCTGGCGCGCGTTCACGTTATCGAGAGCGCGCCGGGAGGAACGTTTTTTTTTTTCTGTTTGATTCGCAATTCGGAAAATTATTTATTTATCGAATAATAAATTGTGTAATTATTGTATATTATGTAATTATACTGTATATAATAGTTACAACAATTTTACACAGAATGGCTGTAACGAAAGATCCCATTTGTTTTGAGGGAACCATTTTAAAGGTAATCGAATTCTGTTTCCCCCCCCCCCCCACCCCTCTATTTCACCCAGAATGACTGTGAATTTACGCAATTTGCGTATATCACGCAGCACAGGAATAACCACGCCGTCCACGGTCACAGAATACGATGGTCACAGAATCTGGTGTAACACCTGTTCTGCATCGGCTTGGTGTGTTCCGGGCTTTAAGTTGAAGTTCAGAGAAATGTATAATTGTCCACCTGACCATAAAATTTAAATGTATGAAACTGCAAATCTATTAAAATAATTGTGAACTTAATAAATTGTGATTTTAATTGCTACATGTTTGGTATTATGCATAAATCTCTTTAACAATGAAAATATAGCCTGCAGACAATGTACAACAACATAGTTCTAATCTATATTGTCTCAACATAATATGATTGATTTCTATTAACATCAGAGGCTGTTTGACACATTTTGTATGGGGGGGTCCCTGCTCCGTGTCTCGCTCATCTAAGGGGTCCTTGTCCTGAAAAACGTTGAAGACCCCTGGCCTAGAGTTTTCTTCCAGGAACGAACATGACACAATATTCCTCTTTTAAATAATTCCCAGTCAAGGCGTATGCAGAATAAAGGGGCGGAGCCTGGTTGAGTAAGTGTGTTGTGGTTAAGATAAAGGGGCGGGACATTTTCCAAACACGCTCGACCAATCACAACACCCAGCTCCAGCCGACCAATTAGAGCACATTGTGTTTTTCAGAAGGAGGGCCTTCATAGAGACAGGAACTAAACTAGTGTTACTGACAGACTGGGAAGAGATGGAGCACATGGGAAAAATAATGTGTTTTTTTACAACATTTAAGCATGAAAAATGATTCTAGTACAACCCAAAAACAATCAGACTTCAAAAAGGGCATAATAGGTTCCCTTTAAGACATCTCAAACATGAGAAAGTAAATGTGAGAATGACATACCCGACGGATTTCTGCTTCAAAGACTAGTGTGCTGTCCGGCGGCACGCGGTTGGAAACGCCCTGCGATCCGTACGCGAGCCCGGGCGGAATCACCATGAGGCGCCTTCCTCCTTTCCGCATGTTCAGCATCCCCTCTTCCCAGCCCTGAGAGACGGAGAGAAATCTCTTCAGAGTGCTGTATGAGTGACAATGACACATAAAAGTCAACTTCCCACTCACCTTAATGACCTTCCCAGCCCCGAGCTTCAGTCTCAGCAGTTTGTCTTTATTCAGATTGGAGTCAAACATCTGGAGAGGAGAGGAAAATAAACAAAAAGAATCTATCATCTATGGATGACGTGTTTTTGTTTTCCATTTTCAAAGAAATTAATACTTTTATTCAGCAAGGACACATTACATTGATCAAAAGTGACAGTAAAGACATTTAGTTCCAAAAGATTTACATGTCAAATTAATGCTGTTATTTTGAACTTTCTGTTCATCAAAACAAAATCCTAATGCATCACGGTTGCCACAAAAATATGAAGCAGCACGCCTGTTTTCAAAATTAATTATAATAATAATAATAATAATCAGAAATGTTTCTTGAGCATCAAATCACTGAAGACTGGAGGAATGATGCTGAAAATTCAGCTTTGATCACAGGAATAAATTACACTTTACTAATATATATATTCACTTAGAAAACATTTATTTAAATATTTTAATAATATTTCAAAATAAATTCACAAATAACTAATAAAGCCTTGGTGAGCATTAAAGACTCGTTTTAAAAATTAGTTGCTCTATAATTCTCATAAAAACCATGTTTACATTCACAAGAATTTGGTCATATTCTGACTATGTTAGCATCTTGTAAATACATTAAAGGCACAATATGTAAGATTTTTATATTAAAATATTCAAAAACCACTGGCACAGTGTTATATATTTCGTTCAGCTGTGTACTTACATCATCCAAGATGTTTCCAATAATTTGTAAATTCAGAGAAAGTCACAATTTTAAATAGTGCCCGTCATTTGTCGCCTGTCTGTGACGTAATATCTGCGTTGTCCCTGGTTTCCGCTTGTACTGCATTAGTAATCATGGTAACAGACGTGAACAGCTGCGTAACGTCTAGCGGCTGCTGTTGTTTCGTTCAAACATTATGGACCATGGCAAGCAAACTTTGGGACAAAATGAGAAATAAAACGAGGATCAATATCGGCGTGGCGTTTCCAAGATGGCGAGAGCTTTGCGACAACTTTGACTTGACAGAGACGCGCTCTTGTACGTTATTAGACGAGGTAAGAAAATGTAGGATGCATAAGACTAATAATGTTATATCTCAACATGATGAAGTGTTAGAATATCATCAGTATGATCATGATGATCTATCTCACTGTAAGTCTCATACAGTCAACAAACTAATACTAAACATCACAACTTTCAACTCAAACTCAGTTTAGTATGATAGTGTGACATTAGATCAAGTGAAACAGCGCTGCGTTACCTCACAGTTTAATTCATCAAATAAACTGACCAGTATGAGTAGAGTTTCAGTAGTTCAATAGAATGAAATGTCCTCGTTTCTTTATATCGCGCAGGACTCGCGTGTGTCACCGATATCTGTCTCTCATTAGTAATCGCGCCCGTGACTCTCGGCCCCGCCCTCCTTCACACCACAGCCATGATGAAACACGCATTCACTCATCCATAAACATCATTAGATTCAACGACAAGTTCCACGTTCCACTCATTCACTGCGCCATCAATCTACGCCTTTGTTATTGTTTTGAAGAGTTTAGCGCCCCCTAGTGGCGAAAAAAAAACAACACATATTGTGCCTTTAACTTACTTCGCTTATAGTACTTTTCAGATCATAATAGCTTTTTAACTCACCTAAGCCATCTCCATTTTGGGCCCCGAGTTCACATAAACATGGTCACTGATAAACATCTTTACCTGTCCGATGGTGTAGTTTTGCAGCAGCCAGCCACTGTACGCCACCTCTAAAGAGTCTCCATTCTCCACAGCCTGACCCTCACCAAGAAGAAGATCCTGGGTCAGGACAGAGTCTAACGGACCGCCGCAGTTCACTTTGGCAAGACAAACCTGAAACAATGACATTGCTGCATAAGAATGTCCTCACACAACAGCAGGTGACGAAGACTCCTTAAAATACAAACCTCTTTAGAAAAGTCTGTAGCTGCTTTCTCGGATTCAAACATCAGCGACCAATTCTGTCTCTGGTCATCGTAAAACGTGCAGTAGTTACTGGGCTGGACCTGAGTGTGACGGAGACATTACACAGTAAAATCCCCAGAGTTAAATCAACTCTGCTCAGATAACATTTGGTCCCTCTCTAAATAGAGTTAAAGTAACACTGAAGCAGAGTTAAAGTTAATGAGATAATTAAGCGACGATTGAACATTATTGATGAACACCTGCTGTTAACAAGCAGAATCACTGAAGAATAGAGAAACACAAGAACTACAACTGACTTCAGCCACAGTCTTAGATGAAATCAACTGAAGATAAAAGACATTCAATCTCTGAAGAGTGTTACTTTAACACTATTTAGAGCGGGACCAAATGTTCTCTGAGCAGAGCTGATTTAACTCTGGGGATTTTACTGTGTACCAACAACATACAGAAAACAAACATGTCGTCTGTCTTTAATTATGCGAGTAAGAGCTCACGGTGAGGATGAAGCCTCTGTGGATCCTGGCGGCCGTCACCTGCTTCTGTTGACTGAAGTACAGCAGGATCTTGTACTGAAGAAGAGTTCAGACATGTGTTTGTGTGCTTTATAATCATCACCGTTTAAGACTGTGATCAAAACATGTGACCATTCTAACCTCTTTCGTTGTATGATTTCCAAGGACGGCAGCTCCCAGCTTGCCTTGTTTCGCGTACTGTCCGTTAACACTGCACAGAGAAAACAGAGAGCAATCTGCAAACTAATCACAGACAATCAGCGCTCAACATAAATCTTTACATGGGAATTCTAGCATGTAGAAATCAGGTTCACAGATCTCTACATATTTCATGCCCTCTTCTTTACGCTTAAAATTAACCTGTTAACCCCTTCCTCAGCACAGATCTGAACTGACATGGATGTAATTCATGTTTAAAGACGACACTCAACAGATCACTGCTGGAGTGAAGTGTAAAAAATGTTACAGAAGTTTAAAGCTGCAATATGTACATTTTTTGCAGTAAAATATCCACAAACCACCAGGTCAGTGTTGTCTATTTTGATTACTTACAGTATCCCAGATGTTTGTAAATCGTGATAAAAATCGCAATATTAATCAAGGATCCGGACGTGTGAGGGAGTCGCCTGTAGATGGCGTCGTATCCGCGTTACCCTCGCTTTTATTTTGTAGAAACATGGAAACACCAAATACGCTTTAATATATATGACATGTTTTATTAGACGAGCGAGCATCTGTTCTGATCCATTTCTAGACAGAAAACTAATGATTGTAATAAAGCTCTGATTGTTTAAATCTAGTGTTCTTGATTTTCTGTGAGTACCAGAGAAAAACACTAACAGAGCATCATCAGACGCAGCTTTATTTTTACTCACTGAACTTTTTTAACATGCATCATTGAATATGATATTGTGATCTGGATCTCTTCCTGCAGTGTGAACGAGTGTCTCACGCTCAGAGTGACGTTCTCACATCCTCTTCAACACACTCCAATAACATGATGAACTGTTTTATGAGCGGAAAAAGAGGAAGCGGCGACTGTGTCGTAATAAAAGTCCCGTCGTTCGTCTCTCATTATCAATCGTTCGGCTCCACGACACTCGCTCCTGCTCCGCTTCAGACTACAGTGACGTTAATAATCATCATGAACGGGATTTCTGCCCGAGTCCATCCCGATTCTTTCCCGCCGGCTGTGAAGATTCAAACTCGCATTTGTTTTGAATAGGCGACCTCTAGTGGACGAAAAACTACATAGTGCAGCTTTAAGTTTACTGTAAAGCAAATGTACTAAGCCAAAACATTTCGTATTTAATACAAAATGTATATTTTACAAAATAATTTACTCTCTAAAATTGAGAATTATCCCAGATAATTGGGCGCCAAGATCTATGTATGCAAATGCAAAAAAAAAAAGTTATATTAAGTTCAGGCAAGAGATAAACAGTGCAAATGTTTCGGCTTTGAGCTCACTAATTTTCATGGTAATGCAATGTCCAATTTCAAAGCGCTTTTCATTAGATGAATTTTGACTGTTTAAGCTTTCGAATGATACCTAATTTAGCTATAAAAGACAAGCGTGCCAAACCAAGTGTCCCACTACTGTAACACCGCCATAGAATAAATAACAAATACACAATTTGCTTTTCCAACTTACTATCTGTAGGCATGTACTGCAGTAGCAAAGAGAACGGCAGGAGGATTCTGAGCAGATGCTGACTTTTGGGTCGGCGGTCCTGTAAAAACATTGGCAGAAAAACTTGCATTAAAGGAGTAGCATCATACTTTATATGGGAAACTCACGAAACAATTCTGCCACTTTTGCACAGCACAAACATCTGTATCGCATTCACTCAAAATCCAGTTCAGTACTGAAATCGTGTTGCGTCTTTAATATTTAAAGCATTCACATTCAAACATGGCCCCTATGTAAATTAGGCTCATTATAAATTGCGTTTTATGCGCTAAAAATAACTAGAGCAATCACCAAATTAAACCTGGCATTAAATTAATGTAGTCTAGGATCAAAAGAGTTTGCAATTCACATGGATTAATTCAGAATATAGGTTCTCCATTCTCAAAGGACAAGAATATATATCATTGTTTCATTACAAATATTAGTAAAAAAGAATAAAATATTAGGATTTTCAAAGAGAGAGACGTTCAGGTATGAAAGCTGTCAGGTGCGTTTTTAAATGGAGCATTGCAATTGGTTTAAAAGTCCAATCCGAATGAAATTGTAATCAGTTTGAGAGGGGTGGGATAAACCTTTCTATAAACCGAACAAAATAAAAATTCTGCCATACAAACACGTTAAACCGATTGCTTTACGTCTACGTCATCACGTCAAGATCAAACTGACACAATTATTAAATACACTGGAGCTCAGTGTACCATTACTTCGGACCTTCATCCACATGCTTCTGCTTTTCGGAGGAGGGAGGGGTCGTGTTTTTATGTTTACATAAAAATAGCACGCATAAGAAATAACGGAACTCCATGTTGACGGGAATAAAATGCGGCAAACGGG
The DNA here is from genome assembly GCA_037194245.1 of Opsariichthys bidens. Classification (NCBI taxonomy): domain Eukaryota; kingdom Metazoa; phylum Chordata; class Actinopteri; order Cypriniformes; family Xenocyprididae; genus Opsariichthys; species Opsariichthys bidens. The sequence goes on along the minus strand of CM074315.1, from coordinate 2,703,089 downwards.
ACATAAGCATGTCACAAAGTCATTCCGACTGAAAGCGGCGGCGCATGTAAACACCATATCGGATTAGATAACGTCTCTTCAGTCGGATTGACAAAAAAATGTACATGGTAATTGTACAATTTGCAGTGATAAACCGACCCTGTTCTGTTAATAACCCTCTGTTGATCCGACTATCCGCGTACAGGGACACAAAAATGCGAAAGTATTTTCACGAAAGCCTCGGAGCTGTCAAAAATCCGCTGAATGTCACATTTTGCAGACTTTTGCTGACAAATAAACTCATTTAAATAGACTACAAACATTGTAACAATACAAAGTGTGTTAACTTACACTTTAAAATCCTTATTAGAAAAATACTTACAAACCAAAGGCAATTAAAAATGATTAGACATCCCTGACCTGAAAAGAGGGATGGTTATGTTGTGATGCGTTCGCCGGGCTGAAACCTGAAAGCTGCAGTATTTATAAAAACTTTTACTTGCATGTGAGTGGAAATTTTATGTTCTGACAGTTTCATGATTCTTTATCAAGTAACATTACTCAAAAAAAAAAAGGAAAATTTGATTCCTCTAGTCCAGTAATTCTTAAAGTGTGGTCCGCCATCGCCCCCTAGTGGTCCACGAGTGGTCAAGCTCTTAACCCGCACCGGATCGCGGGCGGCTGGTTGACGTCAGTGTGTTTTAATAACGAAAAAATGGATCATATCATTGCATTTGTGTTTGAATCATTAGTTTTTGACTTGAAACAGTTAACTTAAATTTAGTTTATCCTTCCTATTTTGTTGCTTTTGGGTGGGATTCTGTTAGGTGGTCCTCAGAATAAAATTGGAAGATAAAGTTTGAGAAACACTGCTCTAGTCTTACCCGAGTTGGCAGCACTCTTGCGGGGCTGTTTGGGTGCCGTGTACTGGAACGACTCGTTCCCCTTGCTTGCTGCTTGATCCAGTCCAAACAGAGAAGCTAACTTTGCTCTGAAATCACACAAAAAGCAGCAAGTTAATCCACTTCTCAAGTTCTCAAATTAAATCTGCCCTAATTTTGACTTTGAATGCCTTTTTTGATTAAACTTTAAACGGAAGGACGCCTGCAACGACATCAACGAAACCTCTGTAATATCATCAGTAAGCCACACACTGACCCACGGATCTCTCTCCACTTGTAGTCATTGTCGTGCTGTCCTGCCATGCTCAGCTAGGCCATTCTGACCCGTTGCCTCAGGTCAGCAAAAGCTATGGAATGATAACCAGCAAAGTTCTCCAAATGTGCATGTGAGCTTCGTGCCACTTTGCCAGCTCCTTGTAACATCAGATCTGTTTCGCAGGTCTGGCAGAGTCAACCACACGGGAGTTCCTCGTGACTGCGGCCGCCCCGTTCCCAGACTGAGGCCCTGCTCTGATCCGGGACGTCAAACCACCAGCATGTGAGCGGCATTAACACGCCAACTCTCCACAATCCTTCCTAACAGCTCCATGTTCCTGTCAGTATGATGGCCTATCGTACCGAATGCCTGCTGATTTTCCATATTACTTACAAATTGAAATCAGTTACAAATTACGTGACAAAAATTGTAGTTAGTAGCGTAATCCTAAAAAAACATTATCACAATAAATCGATAATCTTGTACCATATTGATATAAAAATACAAAGAAAAAGTAAATGCATTTCAGTCTTTGTTATCAACAACATGAAGTGCATTAAATATTACATGAAAACGTGTGGTTGGTTATGATTTCACTTTTTTAACTTTAGTTAGTGTGTGTTGTTGCTGTTAGAGTAGAAACAACATCTGTGAAGTTACGACGCTCAAAGTTGATATTTTCTTTTATAGAAATCACTTTTTAAGGACTTCAACAAACGGCTGTAGGGACTACAACGAGCTTCTTTCTGGGTTAGTGACATCACAAACCCCTAAATTTACATAAACCCCGCCCCTGAGAACACGTAATAAAGGGGGCGGGGCCATGTTGGGATGAAAAAATGGATAAAGAAAAGCGTTTGGCAAACCGAGAGAGAAAAACAATTGGCAAATCCTTTTTTTAAAAAGCGTTTTAAAAGCCATTTAAAAAGAGATTTAAAATGATTTACAAATGTATTTTTTATTGTTCTATTAATCTACGTTTAAAAACAGGAATTAATTAAACAACTTTAAATACATCTATTAATTTGCCTATTTAAAAGTGATTTATTTATTTACATTTTTATGTGTGAATTATTAAATGAATTAATTGATTCGTCGTTTTATTTTTATGCGTCACTCCTGCTCCTCCATACTTAACTTCTGCAGTGCTGATATACCTAAATTAACTAGACTAATAACTATTGATATTTGCAACGGAAAGAATCAATAATATATAGAATAAGCTGCACAATGACACCATTTTCTTATTAATGTAAAGCTGCTTTGCCACAATTTGCATTGTAAAAAGCGCTATATAAATAAAGATGACTTGACTTGACTACACGTTAAATAAACATTGCACCAAAAAAACTCACTACGTTTGCTATAATGCATTTGTCCTGTTGTACTTTGTTTTTATTCTAATAACAAAAATAGCTATATTGTGACATATATATGTATTTTGTTATCGTGAAATAAGATTCTGCACCCCAACGTGGACTGAAAACAGTGAAAAACACTGACTTAAGCAACATTTAAAACGTCTGAATGTCTAGTATCACATAAACCGAAGAAAACTAGCAGGATTTAGTTCATATTGTGTGGTATAAAGCCAGTTTTTAGTGTTTTTGGAGTCCTGCTTACTTAGCTGTGAAGATTGGGAGCTGTTAGTTTAGAATATAAGCTATATTAGATTATTTTAGTGAAACTGAAGAAGGAAACACCCCAAAGAGTTACTGCTAAAAGACATCACGTGATCAAGGAGGTCATGCCAGTGGTGAATGTTGAAGTAAATTCGCGGTTTTTGACACGGTTCAATTGTCTGTTAAAGTACTTTTTGTCGCCAGAAAAGTTGGTCTGTCAGGCATATTAGCAGCTCTTTCGGTTTATCTTGCACCACAATCGTATTAGAGTCGTTTCCGTGCCGTACATCTAACTAAACTTGATTTATAAAAATCAGGTGAAGGTGAAAGGCGTTTTCCTCATGAATTCAGCCTGCTTGAGTGTTTTTGTCCGGGAACTCACCCTCCAGTGGGAGACAGAAAGTCTCCGTCCTCGTCGTCTGTCGCAAACATGACCTCTGACCGATCTACACACACTTATAAGACAGATATGAAGTAAAGAATCGCCTGCATGCGGTGAGTTAATATCAACATAAAATAATTCTGAGTCGCTTCCTGGTTCTGCTGGTGTCAGCTGACCCGCCACATGATCGCACGCGCTCTACGTCACTCAGCGCGTCCACTCAAACTAGCGCGAGAGGGGGGAAAAAAAAAGATAATTCGGAAAAATAATTTATAATACTTTTGTATCATTATTGATTAAATAATATTCATGTAATTATCATGTGTGTCAAATTTTTTTATATTATTATTATAATTATTATTATTTCTATTTTCATGAGGAAAAAGAGCCGTTTTTACTGTGGTATAAAAAAACGCACATTTGCCTACGTCATGATCTTCAAGGACTATTAATCTTTATTTTTATTACAACCTTCTTTTACTTTTACAGTTTTCCATTACGTTGAATTTTTCATATCAAATGGCATAGTAATAATTAAAATAATTAAATGATTTAAATAGTAACACACTTTACCATCCGTTTCGCTTTGGCGCGTGAAAGTGAAACGTCTGCTGCTGTTGCTAAGCAACCAAAGTTTCCGCAAGCTAAAGACACGAGAACTGTGATATTTGTTTTTAACAAATGAGGTAAGTGTCGAAAAGAGTGTTTTATGTTTGTGTGTCGTGCGATTCAACCTGCTTTGAACTGGAACAAACGAATTCAGTTCGAGTAACACGATAATAGACGTTGTTTAGTTTAATAATCGCCGTATTGTCATTCAGTAATTGAATTAATAATTGTCATCGTGAACGTGTCTCGGGCCTACTAATAATATTTTATTGGCTAGAAATATTTCATATATCTTTTCACTCACAAATCCGACCAGGTTCAATGTAAAGATACTTCTTTGAAAGCTCATCTAGAAATATTTAATATTATATAACATTATATAAAATATAATATTTCATATTCATAGACTAAAACTCGCATATAAATGTATATTTCATATTCATAGACTAAAAGTCATATGTAAATGTATAATATTATATAAAATATAATATTCATAGGCTAAAAAAAAGACTCATCCAACCTCAGATCAGGTTCGATGTACTTTGAAAACTCATACAGAAATATTTATATAATATATAAAATATATTTTATATTTATAGACTAAATCTATCTATCTAGAAATATATAATATAGAATATTATCTAAAATATAATATTTCATAGGCTAAAAAAGACATCTTTTCACTCACAAATCTAATCAGGTTCAATATACTTTGAAAACTCATATAGAAATATTTATATATTATATAAACTATAATATTTATAGACTTAAACTATCTATCTATCTAGAACTATATAATATAGATTATATAAAATATAATGTTTCATATTCATAGACTAAAACCCATATATAAATATATAATATTATATAAAATATAATATTCATAGGCTAAAAAAAAGACTCCTCCAACCTCAGATCAGGTTCAATGTACTTTGAAAACTCATACAGAAATATTTATATAATATTGTATAAAATATATTTCATATTTATAGACAAAAACTCAAATATAAATGTATGATATTATATAAAATATAATATTCATAGGCTAAAAAGACAACTTTTCATTCACAGATCTGATCAGATTCGACATACCTTGAAAACTCATATAGAAATATTTTTTATAATATTATATAAACTATAATATTTCATATTTATAGACTAAAACTAATCTAGAAATATAAAATATAATATTCATAGGCTAAAAAAAGACATCTTTTCACTCACAAATCTAATCAGATTCGACATACCTTGAAAACTCATATAGAAATATTTATATAATATGGTATAAAATATAACAATTCATATTTATAGGCTAAAACTAATCTAGAAATATAAAATATAATATTCATAGGCTAAAAAGACATTAATATTTTCACTCTCAGATCTGATCAGTACTGTGCAAAAGTAGTATAATAGTGGTATAATGACCATAAAGTCTCGTTATTAGAATATAACCAGAAAATACAGTAAATGTGTATGCAGTATAAAATATAAACATAAAGGGAATACTACTGATTTTTGCTTACAGAAGCCATTTTGTTCTGAATTTTTATTTTGTGTACATATCTCCAGTGTTTCCTGTTTGTATATTAATAAAGAGACTGGAATAAATACAGATGGTCATTGAAACATTGCTAAAAAGCTCGTCTGTCTTCTCTGGTCTTTCAGGGATCTGGACGGAGCTCAGTGTCTCAGGGTGCTGTGTTCGCACCCGTGCTGCCGGGACATCCGAGGAATCACGCGCCTCACTCCACGACTCAAAGACCGTGAGTTTGCCTTGCTTTTCCGATAACGTCTGCTCATCCTCTGCTGGAGACTGCAAACATCCAAGCTCTGCTTTCTTGTAATGCCAACAGAGCTCTTTCCATCTCTGAGTATTGTCAATGTTTCTGAATGGGCTGGCCGGAGGAGAAGGATTACAGAGAGCGCTGGCACAGAGGCATCTTTGAATGATCTCAGCAGACAGACAAAAGACCCTGGAAAGATTAGGAAGTGAGTCTAAAACATCATGGCATTAGTAAAGTCATCAAAACCATTATCACCTCTGGTTATTTTCTGGCAGGGCAGATCTTTCCTTCCCAGACTCCATGTTGCCTGTTTCCAGCACGCCCACCGATGCACAAAACAAAATAAAGGTATGCAGAGGTTGATTTCCAAAAACATACACATTCAAATCATGTTTTTGTTATATTATGAGTTGTTTATGCAGTTAAATACAGTTCACATCAGTCCGCTCATCGGCTGCTCTGAGTTGCCGCGGTGTCCAGCGGTCACATGGATTCCCAACCCGCGCCACAAGCCTCTGTGGCTCCACCGAAACAAGTAGGCCTGACCACATATATCAATAATTATTGCTTCCCATTGCATTGATCTGAGTCTGTCAGGTGCTTCAAATACAGAACCTTTCTGGCATTAAAGCGTTCTTTAAAACTGAGTCACAGTTCTAAATAGAACTTTTTTACAGTATACGGGCTGGTTATATAAATCATAGAACTACTACTGCATGTTATAGCACTTTTATAAGTATTTATGAGCATGTATTGCATATTTAATAGTCACATGTACTGTGTAATTTGAAAAAAATATACACACTCACCTAAAGGATAATTAGGAACACCACACTAATACTGTGTTTGAACTGCCTTGATTCTACGTGGCATTGATTCAACAAGGTGCTGAAAGCATTCTTTAGAAATGTTGGCCCATGTTGATAGGAGAGCATCTTGCAGTTGATGGAGATTTGTGGGATGCACATCCAGCCGTTCCACCACATCCCAAAGATGCTCTATTGGGTTGAGATCTGGTGACTGGGAGTGAACTCATTGTCATGTTCAAGAAACCAGTTTGAAATGATTCGAGCTTTGTGACACGGTGCATTATCCTGCTGGAAGTAGCCATCAGAGGATGGGGACATGGTGGTCATGAAGGGATGGACATGGTCAGAAACAATGGCCATGGAATTTAAACGATGCCCAATTGGCACTAAGGGGCCTAAAGTGTGCCGAGAAAACACCCCCACACCATTACACCACCACCACCAGCCTGCACAGTGGCATGATGGATCCGTGTTCTCATTCTGTTTATGCCAAATTCTGACTCTGCCATCTGAATGTCTCAACAGAAATCGAGACTCATCAGACCAGGCAACATTTTTCCAGTCTTAAACTGTCCGATTTTAGTGAGCTCGTGCAAATCGTAGCCTCTTTTTCCTATTTGTAGTGGAGATGAGTGGTACCCGGTGGGGTCTTCTGCTGTTGTAGCCCATCCGCCTCAAGGTTGTGCGTGTTGTGGCTTCACAGATGCTTTGCTGCAGACCTCGGTTGTAACGAGTGGTTATTTCAATCAAAGTTGCTCTTCATTCTCCTCTGACCTCCAGCATCAACAAGGCATTTTCTCCCACAGGACTGAAGTATACTGGATGTTTTTCCCTTTTCACACCATACTTTGTAAACCCTAGAAATGGTTGTGCGTGAAAATCCCAGTAACTGAGCAGATTGTGAAATACTCAGACCGGCCCGTCTGGCACCAACAACCATGCCACGCTCAAAGTTGCTTAAATCACCTTTCTTTCCCATTCTGACATTCAGTTTGGAGTTCAGGAGATTGACCAGGCCCACAGCCCTAAATGCATCGAAGCAACTGCCATGTGATTGGTTGATTAGATAATTGCATTAATGAGAAATTGAACAGGTGTTCCTAATAATTGTAATGACCTTTATTCATATTTAACTGATGTTTGGCATCTGCTCTTCACCTTAAAGGTCTAAATCTCCAAACATTGCAATAAAAGAGTTAATCTGCCTTCCATCTAGCCAAATGTCCAAGTCATCCAAAGCGGTGAGTAACTAGAGGGGATGCAGTTAATAATATGAAGGCATATTGGCAGAAATTGCATTTAATATATTTTATAAAATAAAGATTTTATGTCATTTATTAGTAGGAATACATTAAACTATTTCATAATTAACACGTATATGTTTTTAAATTGAACAATTTATTATTCCTTTCATTTTATGTGGCAGTCTTATTCTTCCATAAGCCCAGTTTAATTCTGTTGTTTTGGTTTGTTGTTAATATTCAGGCTGACCTGCGGAGGAGGTGTAATGCTGGTAAAAGGAGGGAGCAGAGAGGCAGTAACTCTACACTAGAGGGCGCTGGCACTCCACAGCGGGTGGGCATTGGCTTTAATCCCATCCCCAAAACCACCAGACATCACCTCTCCCGCAGCATTCCCTTCACAGGTGAGCAGACACAGCCGTCCTCTGCCTAACTGACGCATATTAAATAAAATAATTCTCAGTTTTGTCATTTAAATGGAATATTAGAGCACTACCAACTTAAGAAAATGAATGCATGTGGGCATGTCAGCAAAACTAGAGCTGTGTCGCTCACTCGTTCACTAATCCCTATATAGTGTACGGCATTGAGTGCACTATATAGGTAGTGACCGAAATGAAGTGTGAATTGGGACGTTGACGTATTCACTGTGTGTCGGAGAGCTGGAGCTGTTGAAGAAACTTTTATCCACTTACGTTATAAAATAATGTTAATAACAATAAGAATCATAATGACTTTATTTTGTTTTCAACTTTGTAGTTTCATCGATTGTATAATTAGTTTGTCATGAGTAATGCGTTCGTAATCATTAAATACTATAAAAATCTGCATTAACAAGTGTACATTATTTCATATATTCATGTATAAGTACATTATTTCATGTATTTATTATTTTTAGTTAAGTTTTTTTTAAGTTTGTTAGGTGTTTTTTTTAAAGTTATGATTACATTAAAATGAATACGCTACAGATGATTAACAAATATTTTTTAAATTATACAATAAATTATCATCTCTTAAAGTTTAATGAGTTATAACAACAATGCCACAAATGATTAAAACACCTTGCTGTTAGTAACATTAAATTCAGTTAATATTATAAATATTATAATATTAATATTATAATAATATCTACGTAATATATTTTAATAATATATTTATTTTACCTTATTAATATCATTTCATTTTTAAAATGAATCTATATAATAATGTCTCTCTATTTTAGTAGGTTTTATTCCAGTAATGATTCATAAAAAACAAAAAACAATACAACTAACATGAAATAAATGTTAAAGCAGAAATAAGAAAGCTGTAAAGTAATCTCGGGATCTTTCACACGTGCTCTCGGTCCTCTCCGCAATGGATTTTGGGAAATGGTGCTTCATTCATCGAATGTACATTGGAAATCAGAGAGAATTGTGGGTATAAATTAGTGAACAAATGAAGTCGTGCTCTCAGAAAAAACGCTAAAGTCTCCAAAGCACAAAAGTATTTTGTGTTTAGTCTGTATTTATATGTAAATGGCATAGTATAAAACGCCACAACTTCACGATATGTTGAATTATTATTTAGGGTGTGTTCGGTTCTCTTGGTTGTTTTGGTCCTGCCTTAAAAATAAACTTATATCCTGGTTTGCTTAATGTTCACACCAAACCTAAAGATACAAAACAAAAAGTGATGTATATACTGCAACAGAACTAATCAAACATCCTAAATAAAGTGTGTTCTGGGCTAAAAGCGCTTATTGTGTGTACATATACTTATAAACATTTATAAGTTCTTATGAAATGTGTAAAGGAGATTGCTCCAATGATGAGAAAAACAACGAGCATTTTGTGGTTTTTAGGGTCGCATCTTGTGACATGACGTCCTGTTTTTGGTTTGTTTAGATGTGTTTGGTCTGTGTTGTGTTCATATTTCAGTCAGAGTTCGTTTGGAAGCGGACCGAGACCCAATTTTCGATTTTCATTGGTGCGCAGCAGGGTTCAGATGGCAGCGTTCACACTTAATCAAATAAACCGCACAAACAGAAGTTAGTTTCAATGTAACCAAATCTGTGAACACACCCTTAAAAAAATCAGATTCCACCTTGATTCCACACGATCCAGGATTTGCGCTACTTGCACCACAGGCTTCACACACTTTTTTGACCAAATCATCTAGAGCCGCATTATAATGTTCAATTTCTTAATGTGCTCTTTAGTTTCATAATAACATATCTGTTTTCTTTCCTTTTCGCTCTGTCTCTCCCACTCATCTATCCACAGATAGTGGGTGTGGATCACTGGACCACAAACTGCCAAGCCTCACCACACCACACCCAAACCATAGCAGTGGTCTCAGTCCGGCCTTAAGCCTGAGTTTAGGATCAGTGAGGTGCTGGAGACGCTACTGAAACAGACCTTTACACACTTGGATGACAAAAAAAAGAGCAAAATCTGTTCCATAAGTAGTTGGTTGTGTCCAGTGATTGAGTGCAATTTTGTCTTGAAGGACTATTCATGTTTTAAAACGAACTTTTAATGTTGTTTATATGTTTGATGTGGTGTTTTAATATGCTTTAAGACGAACCATGTGCGAATTTATAAGTCAAGACCATTGCTGAGTATTTTCTATTTAAAGTGTTATTTCACCCAAAAATGTAATTCTGTCATTAGTTCCTCTCCCTCATGTGGTTCCACACCCGTAAGATCTTCGTTCATCTTCAGAACACAAATGAAGATATTTTTGATGAAATCCGACGGTTCGGTGAGTCTCTATTGACAGATAATTTACACTTTCAGATGAACAGAAAGACACTAAAACATATTTAAAACAGGTCATGTGACTACAGTGGTTCAACCTTAGTGTTATAAAGCGACGGGAATACTTTTAGTGCGCCAAAATAACGACTTTATTCAACAATATCTAGTGATGGACGATTTCAAAACACTGATTCATGAAGCTTCACGAATCTTTTGTTTCGAATCAGTGGTTCGGATCTCCTATCGAACTGCCAAAGTCACGTGAACTATTGAAATTGCGAATCATGTGACTCTGATGCCCCGAACCACTGATTCGAAACAAAAGATTCGTAAAGCTTCATGAAGGGCTTTATACATCAGTTCACTTATAAATATGTCAAAATAAAATACTTTAATACAAAAAAAATTTACAACAGTTGTTTTAAACAATGACAATAATTTAAAATAAGACTGTATTTTGTAAGACGTAGGATATAAAAAACCCCACAAATGTCTTTTGGGGAGGGTTGCACCAATAAGAATTAAGCCTAAAAGGGATCTATATATACAAGATGTAATATAAGTCTCTGGTGTCCTCAGAATGTGCCTGTGACGAGCTCAAAATACCCCACAGATCATTTATTATACCATATTGTAAATGCATTTTTCAGTGGAAGGAAAAACATGTGCATGTGTATTTAAATGAAAATGAGCTGCTGCTCCCCGCCCCCTTTCCAGAAAAGCGCGGAGCCTACAGCTTGTGCCTCGGACACGAAGAAAACATCTGTTTGGTTTTGATTGTCATCTCTATCGTGGTCATAGCGACATTGCAGCTCTTAATCGTCATGAAAGCTCTGCGTTTTAAAGCCGTATCAGTCTAAACTTGCGATAATGTGGTTTTCTGAGTGCAAACACCCGAAATATAAATGAAAAATGAGCCAGTAGTGGAGAAATTATAACTTTTAAGAAACAATCTTTTTTGAGGAATTGGTTATGTCTGTGAACGTAAACAGCAAGTAAAGATATTTCATGTGTACATTAGATCTGTGTACAGTACCTACTGTTGTATATGAATCAAACAACAAAAGAAAAACAGAAAATCACTCACTCTTCTTGACGGAGAAACTTTAGTAGCTTTAATAAAAATACATTTGTTACTTGAATGGCACTGTTAAATGCTCTGGCGAGGCGATAAACACTCAGGGCGGGGTTTATGCTAATCTGTCAACAGTTGTGGGCGGGGCCTAGAATCTATAAACTGTCCTGAGACACTACCTATGATTTATGGGAATTAAAAAAGGAGTGTATATGATGGTGATTGTGTACACTGGCAAACACATTTATGTGCAAACACCATGTAAAAGTGGATTTTGTATAATAGGTCTCCTTTAAATCTAGATTAAATCAAGGTTGTGCCATACTTTAAACTTAAAATATGCACATAATTGAACCGACATTTTAATCCTGGCTTTCATTTACATTTAAGGTAGATTAACTTTAATCCTGTTGCTCCATTACTTTATACTTTGATTTAGATTTCAGTTTGGGATTAACTTTAAATTTATGGTGGCCTGTTGCACACAACTGGTCCCAGGTCAATTCAAGCAAACTCTGGGTTTTCGGGCTTTTCTTGTCGGTTCATATTACTATTGGTGCAACTAAAACTTTTGACTAGTATGTAAATAATAAAAATGTGCATTGGTGAAACATCTACTATATCATAATAAAATGTTGCAATGCATTTGTTGCTCGCAACAGAGAGAAGTCATAAATCTGAATAGTACACAACTACTTTTAATTGGCCGCCAGTGGAGAAAGAAGCTTTTTGTGTCCAGATGGTGTAGTTTCTACATCTACCAGCAGAGGTTAACAGGGTCATACTATTGCTAACAAGCCAAACCTTGACCCTTTGGTACACACACAGCTGCAGTGTCCAGCCCGGGTCGATTCTCACACCCAGCGTCTGTCTCTGTTCCAGGTAACCTCCCGTCTCACCGCACACATGACCACACACCCATTGCACTTGTTTTTCCATTAGCACAGAGTGTTTATATAGGAGAGAATGGGCACAAAACACTGTGAGAGAGTGCGTTCTGTGCGCTGGGATTTCCACAGTTGACATCCAGGAGAGGATACGGTTTGTTCCTCACCAGTCACAGATGCTGAGACACTATAAACTTCACAAGCCAGGTGTGACCCAAAAGCTGTGCACCGACTACATCTCTGGGTGACATGTGACATCCACCCTAATGAATAGGTCATTTACTGCATGGTTAACATGTGTATGTCAGTGAGGTTCCTCCCAAGTGTGCAGGTGTTTCCTTTAATTATGCATCTGAATCATATCATTTATTACGGCTGACTTCAGAATGAAACATTCGTTTGCTGACAAAAGCAGTGTATACACAGTAAAAACCCCAGAGTTAAATCAACTCTGCTCAGATAACATTTGGTCCTGCTCTAAATAGTGTTAAAGTAACACTGAAGCAGAGTTAAAGTTAATGAGATAATTAAGCGATTAATTAAGCGATGATTGAACATTAATGATGAACGCCTGCTGTCAACAAGCAGAATCACTGAAGAATAGAGAAACACAAGAACTACAACTGATGAAATCAACTGAAGATAAAAGACGTTCAATCTCTGAAGAGTGTGACTTTAACACTAGTTCAGTGTGACTTTAACACTATTTAGAGAGGGACCAAATGTTATCGGAGCAGAGTTGATTTAACTCTGGGGTTTTTACTGTGTAGTTATGAATACATAGCATCAAATGCATGCAATTTGCTCTTCTTTTTACATGACACTTTTAGATTTGTTCGGATGCGCTACATTCGCCAATATCGTCATTATCATGTGACTTACGGCGTGAAATTCGGATGCGCTAAATTCGCCAATATCGTCATTATCATGTGACTTACGGCGTGAAATTCGGATGCGCTAAATTCGCCAATATCGTCATTATCATGTGACTTACGGCGTGAAATTCGGATGCGCTAAATTCGCCATGTCGTCATCATCATGTGACCTATGCCGTGAAACTCGGATGTACTACATTCGCCAATATCGTCATTATCATGTGACTTACGGCGTGAAATTCGGATGCGCTAAATTCGCCATGTCGTCATCATCATGTGACCTATGCCGTGAAACTCGGATGTACTACATTCGCCAATATCGTCATTATCATGTGACTTACGGCGTGAAATTCGGATGCGCTACATTCGCCAATATCGTCATTATCATGTGACTTACGGCGTGAAATTCGGATGCGCTAAATTCGCCAATATCGTCATCATCATGTGACTTACGGCGTGAAATTCGGATGCGCTAAATTCGCCAATATCGTCATTATCATGTGACTTACGGCGTGAAATTCGGATGCGCTAAATTCGCCATGTCGTCATCATCATGTGACCTATGCCGTGAAACTCGGATGTACTACATTCGCCAATATCGTCATTATCATGTGACTTACGGCGTGAAATTCGGATGCGCTAAATTCGCCAATATCGTCATTATCATGTGACCTATGCCGTGAAACTCGGATGTACTACATTCGCCAATATCGTCATTATCATGTGACTTACGGCGTGAAATTCGGATGCGCTAAATTCGCCATGTCGTCATCATCATGTGACCTATGCCGTGAAACTCGGATGTACTACATTCGCCAATATCGTCATTATCATGTGACTTACGGCGTGAAATTCGGATGCGCTAAATTCGCCATGTCGTCATCATCATGTGACCTATGCCGTGAAACTCGGATGTACTACATTCGCCAATATCGTCATTATCATGTGACTTACGGCGTGAAATTCGGATGCGCTAAATTCGCCAATATCGTCATTATCATGTGACCTATGCCGTGAAACTCGGATGTACTACATTCGCCAATATCGTCATTATCATGTGACTTACGGCGTGAAATTCGGATGCGCTAAATTCGCCATGTCGTCATCATCATGTGACCTATGCCGTGAAACTCGGATGTACTACATTCGCCAATATCGTCATTATCATGTGACTTACGGCGTGAAATTCGGATGCGCTAAATTCGCCATGTCGTCATCATCATGTGACCTATGCCGTGAAACTCGGATGTACTACATTCGCCAATATCGTCATTATCATGTGACTTACGGCGTGAAATTCGGATGCGCTAAATTCGCCAATATCGTCATTATCATGTGACTTACGGCGTGAAATTCGGATGCGCTAAATTCGCCATGTCGTCATCATCATGTGACCTATGCCGTGAAACTCGGATGTACTACATTCGCCAATATCGTCATTATCATGTGACTTACGGCGTGAAATTCGGATGCGCTACATTCGCCATGTCGTCATCATCATGTGACTTACGGCGTGAACTCAGACATACTGTTTTCACCTGCTGTATAATATGGAAGTTTGCATATTCGGACGCAGCACAGATTCAACTTTGAACGTATTAACGTTACTAAGGTTTGTTCATAAATTTGAGTCCCAGAATGTTCTGAAAATGTTAGCAGGGATTGAGCTCAGTGTGTTCTGACGTACTGCACATTTTAGCAAATGCTGAATGTTATCCGGGTGCACCAAAACATTTTCATAAAGTGCATTCTATACATTCTATACACTGCAAGAACAGTTAGATTATAAACATTGCCCGTGTCTCCTAATTTAGTCAGGTGGCAATGCATGACTGGAACAAACAACTCAGAAAGACAAACAGAGCCGCTGCTCTTCTCCTGAATAGAACTGCAGTAAAGAGTTACGCACACAACGGGCCTAGACGTGTCATTGACCGCCAGTGTTTGTTTGAACAGACGCTCAACGCCATCAGACTGACCACAAGCTCCTCTGACCTTCAAACACACTTAAAAGAGAAATGTGATAAAATCACAATACCAGAGAGATTTGTTTGGTTGCTTGGAAGAGGACCTCACAACTACCTCACTAAAGCCCGTTCACACCAAGAATGATGATAACTATGATGATAACTACATATATAGACAAAAAGTATTGGGAAACACCTCTTAAAGGTCCAAGTGTGCAATATTTCGGATTATCTATTGACAGAAATGCATTATAATATATTCGCAGGTATATATATGTTAAGTCACCATTTTGCGGCGACATATTTCTACAGTAGCCCTACAGTAGTTTGATTGACTAGCTACTCTCTGCTGACGACATCTTTGTCTTGTGTTGGCCACCATCGGTTCTCTATATTGCAATTCGCAACCTCACAGCTAGCCTTCTCAGGACCTCAAGGGTGGAGCTTAACCTGTTTAATGGGTGGAGAGATAGGGTTATGGGTAGGGTGTACAGCTCCACCCATCATGCCCATAGTTGGTCAAGAGAGGGAGGAGCTGGAGCTCCAGAGGGGAGGAGCTGGAGGCTCTGCAGTGAGTAGCCTCTCCAGCTAGAGGCCGCTAAAATGTACACACTGCACCTTTAAATCTTGAATTCAGGTTTTCCAATCAGACCCACTGTCACAATCAAGCACCTACACTGTTAAAAAATTACTGTAAATTTTACAGTATAATTTTACAGAAGGGTTGCCAGCCAGTTACTGTAAAATTTACAGCAGTACTGTAATTTAATTGACAGAATTTCCCTGTATTCTCTGATTACAGTAAGTAACTGTATTCTTTAAAATTATGAAAGGTCAATTTACAGCAATATTCTGTAAATTTGAGCCAAACCAACATGTGACCCCAGAATGCATTGCAGTTTACAGCAATATGCTGTATTGTTAAAAAACAGCCAGCGGCTGTAAAATAATGCTGTAATTTTTACAGCAATTCATTACAGTATAGCCATGCAGTCTGCAATTTACAAACATTTGTGAATAAATGGGTAATTATGAAGCGTTCAGTGAATTCAAGTATGCTAACTTTGCTTACTTTTAAAATGTAGTGTAATCTAATTACAAGTAATGATTGGAATCTGATTACGTAATACAGATGTACATGTAATCTACCCAACTCTGTTTGAGAACCAGAAGCGATTGCACTTTTACGCAGAATTAAAAATACGAAATCACCATTTTTATTTTCAAATGCTTAGTTTTGAAATATTTGTCATTGCATACTAATTCACCTTTTTAAAGAATAGACAACATTCAGGCCCCATTTACACTAGTGCGTTTTTGTTTGAAAATATAAACGATCCGTTTGCACTACATTAAACGCATGTCACATGAGCGTTCATGTACACCGCGCATGCGTGTACAAGTGTAAAAAACTGTTTCTTCTTGTGCATGTGGGTAACTGCAGTATTAAAAAACACAATGGCTGCAAAAAATGACGTATCCAAAACCGCTCACTCGTTCACTAATCCGTATATAGTGTACGGCATTGAGTGCACTATATAGGTAGCGACCGAAATGAAGTGTGAATTGGGACGTTGACGTATACACTGTGTGTCGGAGAGCTGGAGCTGTTGAAGAAACTTTTATCCACTTACGTTATAAAATAATGTTAATAACAATAAGAATCATAATGACTTTATTTTGTTTTCATACATGCCTCAGGTGACAGTTATGATTATATTTGAATGAATACGCTACAGATGATTAACAAATATTTTTTAAATCATCCAATAAATTATAAGTTTGAGTTGAGTTATTACATGACATGTTATAACAATGTTATGACAATGTTATAACAATGTTATAACAACAATGCCACAAATGATTAAAACACCTTGCTGTTAGTAACATTAAATTCAGTTAATCCCTACATAATATATTTTAATAATAAAAATAATATATTTATTTTACCTTATTAATATCATTTCATTTATAAAAGGAATCTATATAATAATGTCTCTATATTTTAGTAGGTTTTATTCAAGTAATGATTAATAACAATAATAATAAAAAGGTAAAACAATTGAACTAACATGAAATAAATGTTAAAGCAGAAATTCGAAAACGGCCGACTATATAGTGGATGGGGAGTGGTTTCGGATTTTAATTCAGTCTCTGTGATTGTTTACTCGGTCCTCAAGGAGCGAGCGTGGGCGAAATGTCCTCTTTTATATAGTGAATTATTATAAGAGAACCGACTAGTGAGTGAGGACATTTTACTGGTCTTCCAAAACATGTTTCTATTTAAATCTAGTGTTTTGCACATGTTTCTGTGATGGGTAGGTTTGAGTAGAGGTTGGGTTAGGCTATAGAAAATATCATTAACCTGATATAAAATCAATAGGAATCTATGCGATGTCCATGAAACAAACGTGTGTGTATGTCTGTGTGATGATATATATATATATATATATATATATATATATATATATATATATATATATATTGACCTAATTGCAGCAGGTAAGCTCTGACTTGGCGGAGCATAAAGGCGTCTTTTGATGGCGGTGACTCAGGGAAAGTCTGAGAGCCTCCACTGGCAAACAGATTTCATTCAGGCCGGCCGTCGGCTCTCATAGTTAAATTAGCGTAAGAACCAACCGAGCTGTTTAAGCAAATAGATGACCTGATGGGTAGAGCAGGAACACGAGCCATTTAAGTGAAATAATTTACTGCTTGTGGGATTGTGGATAGTAAAAGTGCCATAGCGGGGATGTGAACTTGTATTTCCCAATTTCATCTCTGTTTGCTCCTAATGTCATAATTATCAAGTTGGGGGAAATCGGGAACATCGTACTCTGATGCAGCGTTCGCAAAGCCCCGCCCCCTTTAGTTACTGTTGCTATGTCCGCTCTCACGCCACACATCATGTTCTCACGAAGTCAAAAATACATCGTGGAGGAAAGAGGACACATAGCGTCTAGTGTTGTGACAGATCGCTGATCATCTCTTCACACTAGTTCATTTATAGCATCAAATAAACATGAATGAACATCAGAAGGAATGTTGTTTCAAGACGTGATTCAAGTTCATCAACGTTCATCTACTGACTCCTCTGACCGCTTTGATGGACAAAATAGCCGATTCAATCAAACTGTTCTGTCAATTAATGACAGAAATTTCCTTTTTGGGTGAACTAAGCTTTACACCAAATCAAAATGGATTTTCATATTCCACGACAGTATAAAGCTTCAAATCTGTTAATAGTCAAGTAAATATAGATGTAGGCTATATAATAAACATCTAAGCTTTGATTTATTAGATAGGCCTACATAATGTGTTTTTTAAATTTGAAAGTAAATAACAATAATTATGTTATATCATAATCTGCTCGTTGCAGTGCGTTCTAAATTAACATGAATGAACATCAGAAGGAACGTTGTTTCAACAATTTTTAATCAAGTTAATCCACTAACTCCCCTGACTGCTTTGTCGGACAAAATGACTGATTCGGGTTTATGATTGGTCAGATCGCCTGTCAATCAAACTGCAAGCAAAAGGTCAAAAACATGAGGGCGATGGAGAGGCGACTGAGTGATCCAGTGAGTGGGGAGATATTTTATAATATGGTCGTGTCAGAAGAATAGCATGACAACTTTATTATGTCTGGTCTCTCATCATTTCACTGAGCTTTTATTACGTTTTACACATGTACGGTAAGATTTTAGCATTTTCAGACATTTCAGTGTGGACGAGAAATGCTTCACTGTTAAAAATGACCTGTAAATTTTACAGTATAATACTGGCAGCGGGGTTGCCAGCCAATTACTGTAATTTTTACAGTACCATTACTATAATTTAATTTACGGAATTTTACTGTATTCTTTGATTAACACTTTTTTTTTTTTAAATTTGCTGTATTTTTTTAATTAAATAAGTCACTTACCACAGTTGTAAACCACTCTCTCTCTCTCTCTCTCTCTTGCTGCTACCAGAATCTCAACCGTTGAAAATCCAACAATGCCTCTTTATGCTTGAAATTTACAGTAATATCCTGTAATTTTGAGTCAAACCGCCCCGCCCCCCAGAATGCATTGCAGTTTACAGCAATATGCTGTATTAAGAATACAGCCATCTGCTGTAAAATATTGCTGTAATTTTTACAGTACCATTACTATAATTTAATTTACAGAATTTTACTGTATTCTTTAACACTTTTTTTTTTTTAAATTTGCTGTATTTTTTTTAAAATTAAATAAGTCACTTACCACAGTTGTAAACCACTCTCTCTCTCTCTCTCTCTCTCTCTCTCTCTCGCTGCTACCAGAATCTCAACCGTTGAAAATCCTACAATGCCTCTTTATGCTTGAAATTTACAGTAATATCCTGTAATTTTGAGTCAAACCGCCACGCCCCCCAGAATGCATTGCAGTTTACAGCAATATGCTGTATTATTAAGAATACAGCCATCTGCTGTAAAATATTGCTGTAATTTTTACAGTACCATTACTATAATTTAATTTACAGAATTTTACTGTATTCTTTAACACTTTTTTTTTTTTAAATTTGCTGTATTTTTTTTAAATTAAATAAGTCACTTACCACAGTTGTAAACCACTCTCTCTCTCTCTCTCTCTTTTGCTGCTACCAGAATCTCAACCGTTGAAAATCCTACAATGCCTCTTTATGCTTGAAATTTACAGTAATATCCTGTAATTTTGAGTCAAACCGCCCCGCCCCCCAGAATGCATTGCAGTTTACAGCAATATGCTGTATTAAGAATACAGCCATCTGCTGTATAATATTGCTGTAATTTTTACAGTACCATTACTGTAATTTAATTTACAGAATTTTACTGTATTCTTTAACACTTTTTTTTTTAAAATTTGCTGTATTTTTTTTAAATTAAATAAGTCACTTACCACAGTTGTAAACCACTCTCTCTCTCTCTCTCTCTCTTTTGCTGCTACCAGAATCTCAACCGTTGAAAATCCTACAATGCCTCTTTATGCTTGAAATTTACAGTAATATCCTGTAATTTTGAGTCAAACCGCCCCGCCCCCCAGAATGCATTGCAGTTTACAGCAATATGCTGTATTAAGAATACAGCCATCTGCTGTATAATATTGCTGTAATTTTTACAGTACCATTACTGTAATTTAATTTACAGAATTTTACTGTATTCTTTAACACTTTTTTTTTTTAAATTTGCTGTATTTTTTTTAAATTAAATAAGTCACTTACCACAGTTGTAAACCACTCTCTCTCTCTCTCTCTCTTTTGCTGCTACCAGAATCTCAACCGTTGAAAATCCTACAATGCCTCTTTATGCTTGAAATATACAGTAATATCCTGTAATTTTGAGTCAAACCGCCCCACCCCCCAGAATGCATTGCAGTTTACAGCAATATGCTGTATTATTAAGAATACAGTCATCTGCTGTAAAATATTGCTGTAATTTTTACAGTACCATTACTATAATTTAATTTACAGAATTTTACTGTATTCTTTGATTAACACTTTTTTTTTTTAAATTTGCTGTATTTTTTTAATTAAATAAGTCACTTACCACAGTTGTAAACCACTCTCTCTCTCTCTCTCTCTTTTGCTGCTACCAGAATCTCAACCGTTGAAAATCCTACAATGCCTCTTTATGCTTGAAATTTACAGTAATATCCTGTAATTTTGAGTCAAACCGCCCCGCCCCCCAGAATGCATTGCAGTTTACAGCAATATGCTGTATTAAGAATACAGCCATCTGCTGTAAAATATTGCTGTAATTTTTACAGTACCATTACTATAATTTAATTTACAGAATTTTACTGTATTCTTTAACACTTTTTTTTTTAAATTTGCTGTATTTTTTTTAAAATTAAATAAGTCACTTACCACAGTTGTAAACCACTCTCTCTCTCTCTCTCTCTCTCTCTCTCTCTCGCTGCTACCAGAATCTCAACCGTTGAAAATCCTACAATGCCTCTTTATGCTTGAAATTTACAGTAATATCCTGTAATTTTGAGTCAAACCGCCACGCCCCCCAGAATGCATTGCAGTTTACAGCAATATGCTGTATTATTAAGAATACAGCCATCTGCTGTAAAATATTGCTGTAATTTTTACAGTACCATTACTATAATTTAATTTACAGAATTTTACTGTATTCTTTAACACTTTTTTTTTTTAAATTTGCTGTATTTTTTTTAAATTAAATAAGTCACTTACCACAGTTGTAAACCACTCTCTCTCTCTCTCTCTTTTGCTGCTACCAGAATCTCAACCGTTGAAAATCCTACAATGCCTCTTTATGCTTGAAATTTACAGTAATATCCTGTAATTTTGAGTCAAACCGCCCCGCCCCCCAGAATGCATTGCAGTTTACAGCAATATGCTGTATTAAGAATACAGCCATCTGCTGTATAATATTGCAGTAATTTTTACAGTACCATTACTGTAATTTAATTTACAGAATTTTACTGTATTCTTTAACACTTTTTTTTTAAAAATTTGCTGTATTTTTTTTAAATTAAATAAGTCACTTACCACAGTTGTAAACCACTCTCTCTCTCTCTCTCTCTCTTTTGCTGCTACCAGAATCTCAACCGTTGAAAATCCTACAATGCCTCTTTATGCTTGAAATTTACAGTAATATCCTGTAATTTTGAGTCAAACCGCCCCGCCCCCCAGAATGCATTGCAGTTTACAGCAATATGCTGTATTAAGAATACAGCCATCTGCTGTATAATATTGCTGTAATTTTTACAGTACCATTACTGTAATTTAATTTACAGAATTTTACTGTATTCTTTAACACTTTTTTTTTTTAAATTTGCTGTATTTTTTTTAAATTAAATAAGTCACTTACCACAGTTGTAAACCACTCTCTCTCTCTCTCTCTCTTTTGCTGCTACCAGAATCTCAACCGTTGAAAATCCTACAATGCCTCTTTATGCTTGAAATATACAGTAATATCCTGTAATTTTGAGTCAAACCGCCCCACCCCCCAGAATGCATTGCAGTTTACAGCAATATGCTGTATTATTAAGAATACAGTCATCTGCTGTAAAATATTGCTGTAATTTTTACAGTACCATTACTATAATTTAATTTACAGAATTTTACTGTATTCTTTGATTAACACTTTTTTTTTTTAAATTTGCTGTATTTTTTTAATTAAATAAGTCACTTACCACAGTTGTAAACCACTCTCTCTCTCTCTCTCTTTTGCTGCTACCAGAATCTCAACCGTTGAAAATCCTACAATGCCTCTTTATGCTTGAAATTTACAGTAATATCCTGTAATTTTGAGTCAAACCGCCCCGCCCCCCAGAATGCATTGCAGTTTACAGCAATATGCTGTATTAAGAATACAGCCATCTGCTGTAAAATATTGCTGTAATTTTTACAGTACCATTACTATAATTTAATTTACAGAATTTTACTGTATTCTTTAACACTTTTTTTTTTTAAATTTGCTGTATTTTTTTTAAAATTAAATAAGTCACTTACCACAGTTGTAAACCACTCTCTCTCTCTCTCTCTCTCTCTCTCTCTCTCGCTGCTACCAGAATCTCAACCGTTGAAAATCCTACAATGCCTCTTTATGCTTGAAATTTACAGTAATATCCTGTAATTTTGAGTCAAACCGCCACGCCCCCCAGAATGCATTGCAGTTTACAGCAATATGCTGTATTATTAAGAATACAGCCATCTGCTGTAAAATATTGCTGTAATTTTTACAGTACCATTACTATAATTTAATTTACAGAATTTTACTGTATTCTTTAACACTTTTTTTTTTTAAATTTGCTGTATTTTTTTTAAATTAAATAAGTCACTTACCACAGTTGTAAACCACTCTCTCTCTCTCTCTCTCTTTTGCTGCTACCAGAATCTCAACCGTTGAAAATCCTACAATGCCTCTTTATGCTTGAAATTTACAGTAATATCCTGTAATTTTGAGTCAAACCGCCCCGCCCCCCAGAATGCATTGCAGTTTACAGCAATATGCTGTATTAAGAATACAGCCATCTGCTGTATAATATTGCAGTAATTTTTACAGTACCATTACTGTAATTTAATTTACAGAATTTTACTGTATTCTTTAACACTTTTTTTTTAAAAATTTGCTGTATTTTTTTTAAATTAAATAAGTCACTTACCACAGTTGTAAACCACTCTCTCTCTCTCTCTCTCTCTTTTGCTGCTACCAGAATCTCAACCGTTGAAAATCCTACAATGCCTCTTTATGCTTGAAATTTACAGTAATATCCTGTAATTTTGAGTCAAACCGCCCCGCCCCCCAGAATGCATTGCAGTTTACAGCAATATGCTGTATTAAGAATACAGCCATCTGCTGTATAATATTGCTGTAATTTTTACAGTACCATTACTGTAATTTAATTTACAGAATTTTACTGTATTCTTTAACACTTTTTTTTTTTAAATTTGCTGTATTTTTTTTAAATTAAATAAGTCACTTACCACAGTTGTAAACCACTCTCTCTCTCTCTCTCTCTTTTGCTGCTACCAGAATCTCAACCGTTGAAAATCCTACAATGCCTCTTTATGCTTGAAATATACAGTAATATCCTGTAATTTTGAGTCAAACCGCCCCACCCCCCCAGAATGCATTGCAGTTTACAGCAATATGCTGTATTATTAAGAATACAGTCATCTGCTGTAAAATATTGCTGTAATTTTTACAGTACCATTACTATAATTTAATTTACAGAATTTTACTGTATTCTTTGATTAACACTTTTTTTTAATTTGCTGTATTTTTTTAATTAAATAAGTCACTTACCACAGTTGTAAACCACTCTCTCTCTCTCTCTCTCTTTTGCTGCTACCAGAATCTCAACCGTTGAAAATCCTACAATGCCTCTTTATGCTTGAAATATACAGTAATATCCTGTAATTTTGAGTCAAACCGCCACGCCCCCCCAGAATGCATTGCAGTTTACAGCAATATGCTGTATTGTTAAGAATACAGCCATTTGCTGTAAAATATTGCGGTAATTTTTACGGCATTTCATTACAGTGTTGAAAAACACTAAAACAGTGCTATTAATTTTACAATGAATTTATTCGAATTGATGTAGATGTAACTACCGGGCCTTGTGAATTTGGATAGTTTGATAAAGATTTGGCCATGAGGTCAACGTTCACAAGCATGCTTTCACTGTATCCTGTGTGAGGATGTGTTCTCAGCGGTGTTTGTTTGCTGGAACTCTCTGTGATAACATTTTTCCTCATGAAATCAACAGGCTGGGCTCTGTAAGAGAAACTGGCAGAGTGGTTTTCCCCGCTCCGCTCCTCCGCAAACAGCCAGGCCTGTGTGAGAGCGCGTTGCCTCACAAACCCCGACACTTTACCCGCTTTGAAAACACGGTTTACCTTATTTTCTGTGTGCTCAGCACTGGATATGAAGCCACCTCAGATTCACCAGTAGAATGACAAATTCGGTTTTTGGATGTAAGAAATAATTGACAACAGGCCATTGAACTATTAGAAAATAATGCACACCTGAGGGGGTCATGTGGCCAGAGAGAGAGAGAGCAAGAAGAAGTGTGTGAATTACCTGAGTCGGTGCGTCTCTCAACAGTGTTCTCTACTAATAGCGAAACTCTAAGTTTATCTGCTTCAAGAACAGCGGCATTATGACCTCGCTAGTGAGAAATGACATGTAGTTTTTAAGTAACTATTTTACTGATAAAATCATCAGAGCAGCGCTGACAACACATGTGAGAGCAGGAGAAAGAGAATATGTGCTTTCAGGACATAATAAAACTTAATTTTGTGGCAAAAATATGGAGGTAATTTGTTGTTTTTTTATCCTATGGTCAGTGTCGTTTCTTTTGTGGTTGTAGGCTGTAAGGATCTTTTGAAATAACTGAAATCATTTGGTGAAGTGATATGGAACTGCCCGGAACTACTTTAGCCGTGCGTTTCCTTGAAATTATTTATATTAGAATGTTCGTCAACCAATCAGATTCAAGCATTCAACAGCCTCATAGTATAAAGTGAAATTAATCCACTTCCAGAGGGTCTGACTAACTCATAGACATCCAGATCATCCTTTTGCAACAAAATGCAGAGTCTTGCCAAACTAGCAAGCTGTAATCTGATTGGCTAGCTTCTGTGTGATTCCTTGAGGTCAGGGTGAGGTCTTCTAGAAAACACTTAAGGCCCCAAAGTTTATTGTTATTAAAAAAGTGCACATTTATAACACTGTACTTTGTTTTATTACCTTGGTCTTTAATTACAGAAAACTCCTGTGTGAGTGTCTCTAATACATCGACTGAGGGAGTGACGGCAAACTTGACATCCTTCTCTCTTCTGACCAACGTATTTTTACTAGATTCTGGCCCTATGCGTTATAAACAGAATCTGATGCTTGTGTATGTTTTCTAGCCATCATGGCAGCAGAAATTCAGAAATGATGGAGTAGAGCATTATAACCAGGCATTAAGTGCAGTCGCTTACACTTTTACATTTTTAAAAGCTAATTCAGATGTCAAATCCGAATTCCTAATCAAACACTGATATTTTGTGATGCAGAAGCAAGCAATTTTTTTTTTTGAAAAGTATAAGTGTCGTAAATGGGAAATCTATTTGGACTGAATCAAATCAAATTAATATGATAACAAATAAAAGCTTGCAATATAAAGCAGTATAATGGACTGTTTTTGTACAGGTACAACTGGAAGCAAATGACCGTAAGCCAGACACACTCAAGGTACAAGTGGCTGTGAAAAATAATAGAGTGGGGAGGAGGGAATTTTTTCAAGAACAAGAGCAAATACTTGCCAAAAAGATGCACACTCATACTCTGGAGTGCTTTGCATTTTTGTGCACTGACACACACTGGGTAGAAGTAAGCTCTCGGCACACCTGTCGAGCTGGCTGAGAGAACGGCGAGTTATTGCTGTGCATCAGCAGTGATGAAGGAGGAGCTGATCTCAGAGGCGCTTTCATCACTGCTATTAGAGTCAGAGAGGCACACATATGTTGTACCTTCACGCATCTGTCAGGCCAACACGAAGCCACGTTAAAAAAAACTCTTAAATGATCATAAGTATTTCTATGAAAACTGTCTGTTGATCATTAACTGAGATCACGGAAGTGTTAAGATATTTGGACTATTAGTCACACACAATTTAGGGATTTAGATTTGATAAATGTTTGGTTATCATTCCAAGGAGCATTATGAAATCGGCCTTCACACCATGTTTGCACAGTGTCTTGAGTTTATAATCTTTCACCATAGAAACAACAGCTCTGGTCCAAAACCAAGTGTGCTGCCTTGCTGGCCGATATGCGTTCTTCTGCTATTCCAATTATTTCTACAACCCTCTAAGAATCCTGTGAAGTCGTGTCCTGACCGAAACGGAACTGACTGGAATATTCTAATATCCTTGTAACACTGGAATATTCCCTTGTCGCTCATGGTGCAACATAACAGAAGGTCATGGATTTCAACTTTTAAAAATATATTAGACCGTGTTCTAAACGGACCACAGATGACAAGCAATTTATCTCCACACACAGCCAATCAGAAGAGAGTGTGGGCGGAGCTCTCTCTGCAAGCGCACTGCTTTCTCAGGCTCGCAATGAAACGAGATTCAAAAAACATATTCGGTGACTGATACAAACTTTGTAATGAAATACACTTGTTAGTTCACATCAAGTTCACAGTTCCAAATATAAAGGTAAAGTATCCATTGTTGCTCTCATTATGGCTTTCACAAAAATGATACTCAAACTCAAGTAAAAATGTTAACATTGTACAAAAAACACATAAGTACCTCAAACAGGAATCATTGATTCTGGCCAACCGGCCTCGAACCCGGGTCTTCCGGCATTGGAGTCGGACGCTCTAACAAGGAAGATAAGGCTGGGGTTAGGGTTGGAGGTTTACTCGCACAGCAACTACTAGCTGGCCTCTGTTACACTCACCCCTAAGCCTCACTCCCATCCGGGTCACGGCACCAATCCTACTCGACCCGCTCTGAGTGGGCCTTGTACCCAGGTCTTCCGGCATGGCAGTCGGACGCTCTAACAAGGAGGCTAAATGCTGAGGTTTACTCGCACAGCAACTACTAGCTGGCCTCCGTTACACTCACCCCCATGCGGGTCACGGCACCAATGTAACCCCTCTACCCGCTTTGAGTGGGCCTTGTACCCGGGTCTTCCGGCATGGCAGTCGGACGGTCATTTTCCAATGTGTTCTGGGATTGCATTCTCTGTTAAAAGTTAAGTTCACTGATTTTCAACCAATGTCGGCAGTATATGTAAATAAACAATGGCAGGTTCAGACAAAGTCCCTTTAAGACAAGTCATTTCACTCGTCTTGTCTTCAACGAGCCTAAGAGAGCCCACGTCACGCCCCTCTTCATCTCTCTGCACTGGCTACCCCTCGCTGCTCGCATCAAGTTCAAGGCGCTGATGCTTACAGATCCACCACAGGCTCTGCACCTTCCTACCTCCACACACTGATACAACGCCACGTCCCCACCAGAAGCCTGCGATCACTGAAGGAGCGAAGGCTTGTGGTACCGTCACAGAGAGGCACAAAATCACTCTCCAGAACATTCTCCTTCACTGCTCCCTGCTGGTGGAATGATCTCCCTACTTTCATCAGGAACGCAGAATCCCTGGCAATATTCAAGAGACAGCTGAAAACTCATCTCTTCCGTGAACACTTGATCCCCTCATAAAAAAAAAAAAAAAAACCTTTCCTTCCCTTTTCCCTTCCTACTCCAGCTTATGGTACTGAGCAATGTATGAAACTTGTATTGTGAGCACTTCCTGTGTCCATTCGCCAATTCATGAAGAATCGCTTGTTGGTTTTCCTCACTTGGAAGTTGGAAAAAAGCGTCTGCTAAATGACTAAATGTACATGTAAATGCGAGTGCAGCTCCAATCTCTCTTCGAATGGGGAAACATCAAATTCTCCAAAGCTTTTTGGCAAGATTTTGATTAAAAGTCATATTTGAAATCAACAGTGAAAACCGACAACAACTGTTTCTAAGTGCTTGAATCACGACAAAAACGGCATTTTTCAGGCTGGATCAAGGAAGCGCGAGTCTAACCCTTTCTATAAGAACCGGAGCTTCTAACGGCAGCTGCAGTGATTGGCTCTAATTTAGAAGGCGGGACTTATTCCATCATATTGCGCATTGCACTTCCTCCCATTCATAATAATACGAGTGCACTGCCTTTCTGCTCGCTTCAGACTTCACAACATCAGCCTGATTTCGGAATGATCCATTTGACATGCGACAATGGCCGTTGGGACGCAAGAATCCAAAGATTTGGCTCAAATTAGGCAAAACGGCATTTACAATGCCTTAAAATGGTTGCTCGCTAGGTTTTGAGACAAAGCCTACAACTAGATGAGCGTTTCACATACACACAAATGTCTTTGCAGTGCGTTTTCTAACATGCGTGACGCTCAGGAGATCTACAGGACGTCCTCGTGAGGAATGTGTGTGACCTTTGACCTGTTTGGGG
The DNA here is from genome assembly GCA_037194245.1 of Opsariichthys bidens. NCBI lineage: Eukaryota > Metazoa > Chordata > Actinopteri > Cypriniformes > Xenocyprididae > Opsariichthys > Opsariichthys bidens. Next base: position 2,674,463 of record CM074315.1, on the reverse strand, counting down.
GTGTCAGCTGCAGGGCGAGGGCTCTGTGAAGCGCAGCTGATTCTGACTTCTGACACCAGCGTGCACGAGATGAACACTTGCATTGATAGATCGTCCATGCCTTTGGAAATTTTGAAGAGGAGCATTTCTATGTGATGTGGTTTTATTAAACACAACTTAATTGTGTTTTAATCCTGCAAATGGATCTTTTGAGAGTTTATAGTGTCAGCGTTGCTATAATTTCTCTTTCTGTAAACATATCCTCTCAGTCGGTTTTGCTTGTCCCGGTGAGTCAGTCATCGAAGCACAAATTCCATTACAGTTCTGTGGAAAAAACAAGCCTTCCATCATACACACTTCACACACCCAACGTCCTGCTGACTCACTGCACCCGCTTATCCATCTTTGGCATCATATGATGTTTACAAGCACACTGGTCTGAGCAGAGGTCACTGACAGACACAAACACATAAAGCCTTTAATGAGATTTCTTTATTAAGTTCTGTGGCACACAGTTTCTAGTTTATACATTACTAGAGATTTTGAACGTTGTGACAGATTTTGACAACGTGTGGGTGGTCACTTAGAGCCCACCCTGATATGACGCATAAATATGATATTATGATCCTCCGTCAATTGAAGTCTAATGATTTTTTTTAACAGGTCTGGTTTTGTATGGAAGTGTGTTTCTACCAGAAATAAAAAAAGGTAATTGCAATTTTTTTTTATCTCACAATTTTGACTTTTTCCTCACAAGTGTGAGTTAAGTAAAAATTGTGTGATATAAAGTCCGAAAAGTGTCAGTATTTTTCGCCTCAGAATTGGACATCTCACAATTATGACTCTCTATTTCACAATTATGAGTTTATATCACGCAAACATGACTCTATCATGCAATTATGACTCTATATTTCACAATTATGAGTTTATATCACGCAAACATGACTCTACCATGCAATTATGACTCTATATTTCACAATTATGAGTTTATATCACGTAAACATGACTCTGTCATGCAATTATGACTCTATATTTCACAATTATGAGTTTATATCATGCAAACATGACTATCATGCAATTATGACTTTATATTTCACAATTATGAGTTTATATCACGCAAACATGACTCTACCATGCAATTATGACTCTATATTTCACAATTATGAGTTTATATCACGCAAACATGACTCTATCATGCAATTATGACTCTATATTTCACAATTATGAGTTTATATCACGTAAACATGACTCTGTCATGCAATTATGACTCTATATTTCACAATTATGAGTTTATATCATGCAAACATGACTATCATGCAATTATGACTTTATATTTCACAATTATGAGTTTATATCACGCAAACATGACTCTACCATGCAATTATGACTCTATATTTCACAATTATGAGTTTATATCACGCAAACATGACTCTATCATGCAATTATGACTCTATATTTCACAATTATGAGTTTATATCACGCAAACATGACTCTATCATGCAATTATGACTCTATATTTCACAATTATGAGTTTATATCACGCAAACATGACTCTGTCATGCAATTATGACTCTATATTTCACAATTATGAGTTTATATCACGCAAACATGACTCTACCATGCAATTATGACTCTATATTTCACAATTATGACTTTATATCTCACAATTATGACTTTATATCTCACAATTATGACTCTTTAACCCGGAATTCTGACTATATCATAATTATGACTATATAATAAAAATATGACTTTATATCATGCAATTGATTATCACTCACAATTATGACTTTATTATGGAAGCCCATTTTCACCACATGAGAAAAACTCATAATTTTAAAAGTCTTAATTATGAGCAGCTTTTTAAAAAAAAAACAAAAAGATAAAACATTTAATTGGACATTATTACAAAGTGCACTTTTTTTAAAAGTATATTTAAGCGTGTTAAGAAACAGTGATCAAAGAACACTATCTTTAAGCACACTTAAGTGGCCTTTTATTTCATTAATATTAACGGTCTGCAAGTACAAGTTTTTGAAAAATAGTTTTGGGATTCGAAGTACTCTACAATTACGCACAAGGGATGCCTTCTTCCTCAAAATAAAGCTCTTATGTTCTTGAGGTGGCTATATTTGGTTGATTGGTTTCTGGGCTCTTTACTGCCAGTACGTTGATATTTTCTTAAGAACTACACAATGAAGAGCATATTATTTAACCTGTGGAGGTGTGCAGTAAATAACCTTGTCCACTTGACCTCTCCATTGGAAATGTTTGTCTGGTTCAGTAACAATGGCTGGGATTGGGCCAGACTGTCTAATAGCAAATGTTCACATCACCCTCTCTCTCTCTCTCGCTCTAACCCTGGTTTTAATGACCTCTTCTCTCCGTCATCATTCAGCGTGAGAGGGCCAGTGCACATATCCTGCTTTTGTGGGACAGGAATCTCTGGAATTCTGGCCACCTCCTTCCCTTCTTCTTCTTCTCTCCAGGCCAACACATGGCTCTCCCAAATAGTGCAGGAATTACTACTGAGCTGACCCTCCTTTCTTGTGATTGCTATGTCTGGGAATTTGCGTAAAGGGCAGTGCATACCAAACACACACACACACACACTCAAGCTGACAGATCATACTCACAATGTCAGTTTTAAATCCTCCAATACCTACACACACACACACACACACACACACACACCTGTTCCGCTCCTACCGGGAGATCATGTTTGGCTTCACTCCTCACCTGTCTCTCAAAGGTACTCGCTCACATTTCTCACCTTCTCATATAATTCATTCCACAGTATCCAAACCCCCACCGCACTGAATAAATACACATTAATCTCCCCCTGAATTCAATTTTAAACTATATGTATCAGTGCACAGCAGCCACAGTAGAACTCAACTATTAAAGCTTACTGAAGTGATACGTTTGCGTACAAAATACATATTTAACAAATTATGAAGTAAAATATCTAGCTTCCCCCAGACCGCCTTACTTATATCAACTTACAAAGAACGTGTAAAACTCTTACGGAAAAAGCTTAACTGTTAGTTCCGTATTCTTTCGCAATTTGAATACCGGTCTGGCGGAAGCTAGATATTTTACTTCATAACTTGAGTTAAATATGGATATTTTTCTTGCAAAAATGCATCGCTTCACTTCAGAAGGGCTTTATTAACCCCCCGGATCAGTGCGGAGTACATTTATGATGGATGGATTCTTCAATACTCGATCCCACTCACTGCCATTATAAAGTTTGGATGGGTCAGGATGTTTATTAAAATAACTGTGTTCATTAGAGAGAAGAAAGTCATATACACCTAAGATGGCTTGAGGGTGAGTAAAGCTTGGGGAAATATTCATTTGAAAATGAACTAATCCTTTAATCTTAGTTTAACCCTTAAATGCATGAATTTTGGGATGTTTATTTCTATGGATGGATTTCTATCTATGGTATAAGTCTTTCCTGGTATTTTAATAACAATTACAATTGTTACCTTTTTGACTTCGAAGGGATCATTTTGAGCTGATCATCACTGTCATCATCAGAGCTCATTTCTCCAGTACATTCAGCATCTGCCTCATCCTCGCAGTCATATTCTCAAAACCGTCGTTTGCAACATCTTAAAAATCTATATTTTGATCGCTGATAACATCTTCACCAGATTTACCATCAATTGACAATATGTCACTTACATACACCAAATAAAATAAAATAAATAATATGCCGCGTCGTTTTTTCAGCCTCGATAAACTGGCTTCGCTGATGTCACACTATACGCACAACGAGGAAGAAGATTATATAAACAAGTAAACTTTAATAATCCAGACAGGTTATATCCAACGAACACAACCAATGCAAAGACGAACAATACCAGAGAATGGCGAATTAACAGAACCGAACTTATATACACAGAGAACAGGGGGATAACGAGATTAGTGATGAGAATCAGCTGTGGTGATTAGGAGTATCCATGGTAACAGATTGTGGCGGGAAATACAAACAAAGGAACGTGTGACTGATGAATGAAAAAAAAAAAAAAAATCGAGAGTTGACTCGATTCCATGAGACAGATTCGGGCTGTGTTCCGTGCTAAGCAAACTTCTACATATCCATGGGAAGTTGTAACAGCACTTCATTTAAATATGAATTATAACAATGGGATTTAGTGCTGTTGTGCTGCAGACACCTAGGCTTGAAAGTCCTAGGACGCAAACCGACAAGGGTGGACCTACCCGCCCACAGCATATCAACGCTTCTGTATGCATCATTGCCCTCGTTCTTCAGCTCTTCACCGTGTTACAAAAACACCGCCGAAAAACCCAAAGTGACGACTCTTGTTGAGGCAGAAGGCCAAAGAAAAAAGTTTTTCAGCTTAAGTTTAGCACAGCTAAAAAGAGAAAAGAAAGAAAATCTACGCAAAACTTTAAGAAAGGATCTCGCCCGTCCTATGGCATGTGGGTATTTATTCTAGACTTCTCACAAGCATAAAATATCTAGTTCACATGAAACAGGCTGATGGTACTTTACATGCAATCTGCAAACACATCGTTACTGCATGGAACAAGCTGATTGGCCTCTGCTGATCCTGTAGCCAATGAGATTGATTGCTCAACATTTAAATATTCCAGTTAATTATTAGCTGTAAGCTGATTCCTCTGAACTCCTCCACCTACCCCAGCTCCGCCTGCTTAGATCTGCTACAGGATTTATGCATGTCTATTTACGCAGCAGCAACAGCTCTCAGCAGTGTGCCTGTGTGTCTAGGCAGTAGCAAGTCCATACAGTATGCATAGCAAGATATAGTCTGCCAAGACCAAATTCCTAAAGGCCCGATATACTCTGGGTGAAGTCCTTGCTTAGGGGTAATAATCTCTCTGATTTGGCACTATGGTACAGTAGGTACTGTAACACTTTATTTCGATAGTCCACTTCAGAGATTCTACATGTCAACTAGCAGTCATTAGTATGGTGGCTGAGAGAGCTCAACACTATGCAACCAAAGAAAACCCATGCAAATAGAAAAAACACCAGCAAATTAAGAAAACATCATCAGTTTGACAACACATGTGCTGCAAATAATCACAACGCACCCAAATTCAGAAACATGCTGCAAATAGCACAGACAACAAATGAAATGTTTTAAGTGGACCCCAAACAAGTGACAAACCTGGCTGGGACTGCTTGTTTTTCAATCAGTGGTGACCTGAAAGGTTGTTTATTGTAACATCCACATCGTATGTGTGGTGAATATTTGCAGCGCCTTTCTATTTGCAGCGCCTTTTGGTTGCAGTGTGTTTCTGTATTTGGTTGGTTTGTGAGTATTTGCAAAGTGTTTCTGTATTTGGTTGGTTTGTGAGTATTTGCAGTGCGTTTCTGTATTTGGTTGGTTTGTGAGTATTTGCAGTGCGTTTCTGTATTTGGTTGGTTTGTGAGTATTTGCAGAGCGTTTCTGTATTTGGTTGGTTTGTGAGTATTTGCAGTGCGTTTCTGTATTTGGTTGGTTTGTGAGTATTTGCAGAGCGTTTCTGTATTTGGTTGGTTTGTGAGTATTTGCAGAACGTTTCTGTATTTGGTTGGTTTGTGAGTATTTGCAGTGCGTTTCTGTATTTGGTTGGTTTGTGAGTATTTGCAGTGCGTTTCTGTATTTGGTTGGTTTGTGAGTATTTGCAGTGCGTTTCTGTATTTGGTTGGTTTGTGAGTATTTGCAGTGCGTTTCTGTATTTGGTTGGTTTGTGAGTATTTGCAGTGCGTTTCTGTATTTGGTTGGTTTGTGAGTATTTGCAGTGCGTTTCTGTATTTGGTTGGTTTGTGAGTATTTGCAGTGCGTTTCTGTATTTGGTAGGTTTGTGAGTATTTGCAGAGCGTTTCTGTATTTGGTTGGTTTGTGAGTATTTGCAGAGCGTTTCTGTATTTGGTTGGTTTGTGAGTATTTGCAGAGCGTTTCTGTATTTGGTTGGTTTGTGAGTATTTGCAGTGCGTTTCTGTATTTGGTTGGTTTGTGAGTATTTGCAGAGCGTTTCTGTATTTGGTTGGTTTGTGAGTATTTGCAGTGCGTTTCTGTATTTGGTTGGTTTGTGAGTATTTGCAGAGCGTTTCTGTATTTGGTTGGTTTTTGAGTATTTGCAGAGCGTTTCTGTATTTGGTTGGTTTGTGAGTATTTGCAGAACGTTTCTGTATTTGGTTGGTTTGTGAGTATTTGCAGTGCGTTTCTGTATTTGGTTGGTTTTTGAGTATTTGCAGAGCGTTTCTGTATTTGGTTGGTTTTTGAGTATTTGCAGAGCGTTTCTGTATTTGGTTGGTTTGTGAGTATTTGCAGAACGTTTCTGTATTTGGTTGGTTTGTGAGTATTTGCAGTGCGTTTCTGTATTTGGTTGGTTTTTGAGTATTTGCAGAGCGTTTCTGTATTTGGTTGGTTTTTGAGTATTTGCAGAGCGTTTCTGTATTTGGTTGGTTTGTGAGTATTTGCAGAGCGTTTCTGAATTTGGTTGGTTTGTGAGTATTTGCAGAGCGTTTCTGTATTTGGTTGGTTTGTGAGTATTTGCAGAGCGTTTCTGTATTTGGTTGGTTGTGAGTATTTGCAGAGCGTCTCTGTATTTAGTTGGTTTGTGAGTATTTGCAGAGCGTTTCTGTATTTGGTTGGTTGGTGAGTATTTGCAGTGCGTTTCTGTATTTAGTAGGTTTGTGAGTATTTGCAGTGCGTTTCTGTATTTGGTTGGTTTGTGAGTATTTGCAGTGCGTTTCTGTATTTGGTTGGTTTGTGAGTATTTGCAGTGCGTTTCTGTATTTAGTAGGTTTGTGAGTATTTGCAGTGCGTTTCTGTATTTGGTTGGTTTGTGAGTATTTGCAGAGCGTTTCTGTATTTGGTTGGTTTGTGAGTATTTGCAGTGCGTTTCTGTATTTGGTTGGTTTGTGAGTATTTGCAGTGCGTTTCTGTATTTGGTTGGTTTGTGAGTATTTGCAGAGCGTTTCTGTATTTGGTTGGTTTGTGAGTATTTGCAGTGTGTTTCTGTATTTGGTTGGTTTGTGAGTATTTGCAGTGCGTTTCTGTATTTGGTTGGTTTGTGAGTATTTGCAGTGCGTTTCTGTATTTGGTTGGTTTGTGAGTATTTGCAGTGCGTTTCTGTATTTGGTTGGTTTGTGAGTATTTGCAGTGCGTTTCTGTATTTGGTTGGTTTGTGAGTATTTGCAGTGCGTTTCTGTATTTGGTTGGTTTGTGAGTATTTGCAGTGCGTTTCTGTATTTGGTTGGTTTGTGAGTATTTGCAGTGCGTTTCTGTATTTGGTAGGTTTGTGAGTATTTGCAGAGCGTTTCTGTATTTGGTTGGTTTGTGAGTATTTGCAGAGCGTTTCTGTATTTGGTTGGTTTGTGAGTATTTGCAGAGCGTTTCTGTATTTAGTTGGTTTGTGAGTATTTGCAGAGCGTTTCTGTATTTGGTTGGTTGGTGAGTATTTGCAGTGCGTTTCTGTATTTAGTAGGTTTGTGAGTACTTGCAGTGCATTTCTGCATTTGGTTGGTTTGTGAGTACTTGCAGAGCGTTTCTGCATTTGGTTGGTTTGTGAGTATTTGCAGAGCGTTTCTGCATTTGGTTGGTTTGTGAGTATTTGCAGTGTGTTTCTGTATTTGGTTGGTTTGTGAGTATTTGCAGTGTGTTTCTGTATTTGGTTGGTTTGTGAGTATTTGCAGTGTGTTTCTGTATTTGGTTGGTTTGTGAGTATTTGCAGTGTGTTTCTGTATTTGGTTGGTTTGTGAGTATTTGCAGTGTGTTTCTGTATTTGGTTGGTTTGTGAGTATTTGCAGTGTGTTTCTGCATTTGGTTGGTTTGTGAGTACTTGCAGAGCGTTTCTGTATTTGGTTGGTTTGTGAGTATTTGCAGAGCGTTTCTGTATTTGGTTGGTTTGTGAGTATTTGCAGTGTGTTTCTGTATTTGGTTGGTTTGTGAGTATTTGCAGTACAAGTGTTGTCAAACTGTATCTTCAACTATGAAGATGTTTTCTTAATTTGCTGGTGTTTTCTCTATTTGCATGTGTTTTCTTCAATTGCAGTACACTGCTCTTTTGACCACCGTACATTAGAGTATTTGTAGACTGTCTGCTTAATATCTAATAACAGTTTATTTTGATGCTCACAGTCAATTTAACACGTCATACATGTCAATTTAATCTACTAACCCTAACCTAACAGTCAAGTAATACTCTAATGAGTTAGTTGACATGTATTTGCAAAATTACTTATTGAGCAGAATGTCTGAAGTGGACTTTCGAAATAAACTGTAACCTGTTATTATATTAACATATCAATATTAACATCAGTTAATGAAATAGTTTTTACTATACATTTAAGGTAAATCCATGTTGCTGGTAACTACAGCTGATGGATTTTTACTCTAATTTTGATTTGTTTGGGGTTTTTTTACGCTGTATATTATTATTAATCAATCATATTGATTCAGATTTTAATCAGGTGTGTAATCGGAATAAAAATCTCTGCACAAATGCCGCAGAAGTGACGGCCTGAAAGTTCTAGGGCTGTTTTATGAATTCTATGAAAGCAATCTCTGGAGATCTTACTGCCTTCCCATGTTTCTCTTCCTGGGTTTCATAACGCAAACCTGAGGCCCAGTGGAGAGCACTTCCTGCCAGCGAATACAAAACACTTTTCATGTCCTTACAAGATGACAATGAGAATGTTTCGTTTTTCCTACAAAAACACGGGAACCTGTGTGAACGGCCGGGCTTTCCTGAACGAGGAGGAAACGGTTGGAGGGAGTGAGAAAGTGCAACAGGAAGCACTCGGAGCAGGAGGTGTGCGAGGGTAGTAGAAAGTGTTTGCGTTCGAGTGTGTGAGCTGAGTTGTTTATGGGGATTTTCCTTCACATCTGCATCGGGACTTCCCATACAAACGGAAAGCAGTTGGAGTTCCCTTCTCAATTGTTCCACTA
>CM074315.1:2555545-2660545 GCA_037194245.1 Opsariichthys bidens | reverse complement strand
CTACTGCCGAAACTAGAACATAAATACAGTCAAGCTGCTGCAAGGAAAGTAGGGAGAAAACCGGTCACATTTTAGATTAGGGTCCAATTCTCACTATTAACTACGACTTTTGCCTCAATAAACTCGTAATTACTGCTTATTAATATTAAGGTAGTTAAGTTTAGGTATTGGGTAGGATTAAAGGATGTAGAATAAGGCATTAATATGTGCTTTATAAGTACTAATAAACAGCGAATATCCTAGTAATATGCATGCTAAAAAGCAACTAGTTAATAGTGAGAATTGGACCCTAAACTAAAGTGTTAACAGAAAACCTTACAGCAGATCTAGGCAGGTGGTGCTGGGGAAGGTGAGGGGTAGGGCTGCACGACATATCATGGTTTATCGCAAATTTTATCGCACACGATTTGGCAAAGGCTGCGATTATTTTATGTGCAGCTTATCAGAGCTGTACGGCTCTGTGATCAGTAGTAAATGCTTCTCCATCTGAAAGCCAGAGGGCGCTCTCGTGCAGAAACCCAAAATAGAAGTAGAAATCCCTATGGACGTCATACTACCGCTGTCGCTGAATAAAGATTGAAACGCTTTGATTAAACGACTAATAAACACACGACTGTCTTATTCTGTGTAAGACGCCACATCATCACATCAGAGAAAGATGTTCAACTGACATTATGAAGGGAGTTTGGAGTAAAAACATGTTATTAAATGTCTTTTGTTGGATGTTAATAAATGGTTTCTCATGTCTGGAAATATGTTTTGATGCATGTTGCTCAGATGTTCAGATGGATTGGCATTTGGAGCCGTACTTCGTTGACAAGCTGCGCATAAAAAAAAAAACAACAACAGCGTTTAAGCGCGAATTCAATGTTATTTTTTGTATTGTGCGATACATCGTGCAGCCCTAATGAGGGGCTAGAAAAATGTGCTGCACTAATTTGAGCCAGTTCAGGATGAAAATAAATAGGTTACGTAGATAGAGCAAAAAGACCGATTGAACAAAGTAGCTGGCTTCAGGAGAGCCAATCAGCTGCTCTGAAGAGTTTCATGGCTGAACTATGCATGTTTATTCAAAACATAACTTTTAACTATGCAACTGCCCAGCAGCCGCACAGAACCCGCCAGTAACCATCCATAATGCACTTAATTAACACTTAAGCTGCATTTAAACCACAAAGGTTATATAGCTTTCTTTTCTCATTAACCCTGCAGAGTGGGCGTCTGTGCCGGTGTCTCCGGTTCCCTTCCCAACATCCGAATGTTTCCCACAGACCACCGACTGGTCAGAATGTTCTGCTTCCTGTGGGTTTGGCATCTCGAGTCGAGTGACCAATCGTAATGCCCAGTGCAAGCTGGTTAGAGAGACACGCCTTTGCCAGATCCAAGAATGTGATATCACTCCAGCTATGAAGGTGAGATATAGTGAAATGAGTACATTCAATCATCTATACATATACAGTACAGCCGTAATACTTCCCCAGAAGATTTTTATATTTAGACCACTAAATATTCTATTACTGATTGCTATCAGGATGTGAAGAGCGTTTCAACCAGTATAACAAAAAGTGTTTATGAAAAACATTCCCTGCCGTACCTTTAAAATTGAGTCGCTTCAGACCACATTTGTCCAGTTAGCTCACTTATTTCTCTGAATTAAAATTATTCCGGAAGAAGCCAAAGACTCACAAGGCATGGACTGGATCAGAGTTATGAGTGAAAGCAAATTTGTAATCACTCCGCTCCAAATCCACTCTGGGTTTTACATTTCCCACTCCCTAGACAGAAGAATCCCAAGACTTTAGATATACCAAGTCGGTGCACTCATATTACTATGAATAGGAGAAAGTGCAACATACGGAATAAGTCCCGCCTTGTAAATAAAAGAGCCAATCACCGATTGATAAAGTCATTGCATCACTGCAGCTGCAGTTAGAAGCTCCGGTTCCTAATCATCCCCATTCACTATTCCCGACATTACTTGCTTTCACACCAGAGGAACTTTTTCATAGTTCATAGAACTATTGGATGAAGTAGCCGGATTTTGCCGAATTCGAATTCCCTCTTTTTGAGGGAACTAAATTAGCTCCTACTTCAGAGCCGGCATTTTTAAAAAGCCGTGTAAAGATTTACGACACGAACATGTAAAACAGCGGTGACGGCATTTACCGGTTTTCTGCGGGGTTGTTCATTTCTCCGCTTCGATGATACGCAATACTGAAAGTTGTCATAGGAGATTTCGTCTCTTAGCTCCACTTTTTGCTCTTTCAGTCGTGTAGATTATGCGTTTACATTCCAACTCTATCATCACGAAACTCACGACACACAACAAACAGTTCTGTTCACGGCATCCTACATCCAGAGATTTTTAGCGTTTGTAAATGCCGCGCTTAAAGACGCCGCTGCCAGGCGCTTCAGAGTTCCTATTCCCGGTGCGAATGCAACCAGGAACATGTCCCGGAAACATGTCCCAGGAGGCTCGTTCCTATAACTGCTATGGGGTACGAAAGTCCCTTTGGTTCACATGAAGAAGTGAGCGAATTTGGACACTTAGTGGAAGGGCTGCCGCTTTAGTATAGTTTGTGCCTTGTAAAATCGAATAAGTTAGACCTTAAAAAACATGGAAACCGATTGCCTTTAAAAACTACGAAAAGTGAAATAGGAATAGTGTGTTGTACTGGAAAATGCTTAGTTAGAACAGTTCACTTACACAGAAACTGTAGAGAGTACTTGATCATTTACTTAAGATTTACTCTTGACTTTGTTTAGCTAGCCCTGTTGTAAACCATTGCTGTGTTTTGCATGTTGAATGTTGAAGTGTGTGTGTGTGTCTCAAGTGCAAGATATTTCGCAAATATAGAGGGGTTACATCAACCCAATTAAAAGTTTTACGAGGTGTTAATGACAAACGTTAACAATAAACATTTAAAAGATAATTATTGTCTTTGTACGAGGTATTACTACTCTAATCAATGGTTTCTTGTTGCTTTGTCACTCACTCAGAGAGGAAAGAAGTGTCGACAGACAGTGAGGTCTCGGGAACCAGAGCAGATCACATTCGCCGGCTGCTCAACGGCTCGCCGCTATCGGCCTCGCACGTGTGGCTCGTGTGTGGACGGCAGGTGCTGTCGGCCGTCCGCGTCCCGCACGGTGCGTCTGCGCTTCCGCTGCCAGGACGGCGAGAACATCACACGTAACGTCATGTGGATCCAGCGCTGCCGGTGCAGCAAAAGCTTCTGCGGGCTCCAGAGAGAGCGTTCCTCACCCACCGTCAGCCTTCACAACGACATACACACCTTCTCTCACTGAACACACACTCCTACATACAACGTGCTAAAAATCAGCTTTTTTTTCACCCGTTCTCAGGGATGTTAGCTGACCTGAACTATAGAATACTTTCTCGGCTACAGCGTTTCAGAGATGTCACTGCCCTTCTGTTCTAGACTTGTATACAGTTATTGCACTTTATGTGTTTCTCTTTTGTTTTTGCTTTGGCCCTGTTCTGGTGTGAAGCTCATGAAAACATATCCAGGTCACATTTCTTGACAGATTTGCCCTCCTCATATGCACCTGGACTGTTTCCAACGGTGGCCGAGAGAGCTCAAAGTGCTGCAAATAAGAAAACACATGCAAATAAAAAAGCACATGCAAAATAAAAAAAAAGCACATGCAAAATAAAAAAAAGCACATGCAAAATAAAAAAAGCACATGCAAAATAAAAAAAAGCACATGCAAAATAAAAAAAAGCACATGCAAAATAAAAAAAACATGCAAAATAAAAAAAAAAACATGCAAAATAAAAAAAAGCACATGCAAAATAAAAAGCACATGCAAAATAAAAAAAAGCACATGCAAAATAAAAAAAAAGCACATGCAAAATAAAAAAAAGCATATGCAAAATAAAAAAAGCACATGCAAAATAAAAAAAGCACATGCAAAATAAAAAAAGCACATGCAAAATAAAAAAAAACATGCAAAATAAAAAAAAAACATGCAAAATAAAAAAAGCACATGCAAAATAAAAAAAGCACATGCAAAATAAAAAAAACACATGCAAAGAAAAAAAAAACGTGATAATCAGTTTGACAACACATGTGCTGCAAATCTTCACAACACATGCAAACACAAAAACGCGCTGCAAATACAAAAATGCGCTGCAAATAGCGCAAACCACAACGGAAATGTTTCAAGGGCGACCCCAAAAAGTGACGGACCTACTTGACAACAGCAAAACTAAAAAATATTAAAATATATTATGGAGGCATGAACTCCATGTAATGTGTTTCACTAACAGAAAAGTGTTTTAATATGTGGCATAGTTGTTCACTCATTAAACTTTAAGAGATGATCATTTAGTGGACGATTTAAAAATATTCGTTAATCATCTGTTACTAATGTGCCGTCATGGTAACGGCGCCTGAGGCGCTCGACGACCACGGCATCTGTGAAAAACACTGCATTAAAAATTTTTGTTTGCAGTTTTTATAGTATTTCATGATTGTGAACACATTGTGCACTCAAATGCCGTACACTATATAGGGAATAAGTGAAGGGTGAGCGGAACTGGTTTTGGACGCACGTCGGGGTCCCCTTTGAAACAATTCCGTTGTGGTTTGTGTATTTGCAGCGCTTTTTTGTATTTACAGCACGTTTTTGTGTTTGCATGTGTTGTGAGGATTTGCAGCACATGCGTTGTCAAACTGATGATCACATTTTTTTTAATTTGCATGTGCTTTTTTTATTTGCATGTGTTTTTTTAATTTGCATGTGTTTTTTTTAATTTGCATGTGTTTTCTTATTTGCTCTCTCGGCCACCGTAGTTTCCACTTCTTTCTGCTTTTATTTATTCTGCCATTTTATTGCTTTCGACGGATAAGTGAATATATTTGGCTTCAGATGACTTCCTGTCACTGGAAGGTTAAGAAAATGCACTAGTATTGAGGGTGGTGAGATTGTGTAACAGATATTATGAGTGAGTTACCTGATTTAAGGGATAAAATTATTATTTTTTTTGCTTTTATACTAATATATTTTCTGTCCATTCTTTATACTGCAGAGTTTTTACTCTGTATACAGATCTCTGTCGCAGTTTTAATAAGTTTGTGTGTGGAAGAAAGTTGTGTCTTTTGTACAGTGTACAGGCTTCACTATAGGTGGAGTGACTCTTTCAGACTGCTTCATTTTTCGGGGCATACTTTAAAATCTAGACACTCTCTTGTATAGGAGCGAACGACTATTTGTATAGTTAAGATGACGAATAAAAATTACTTTGCTGATCAGTTTGTGTCACAAAAAATAAAAAAATTTCAGGAAAAAAGCTTGTTTGATTGATTGATTGATTGATTCTGTGGTTCTCAACTAGGCTAAACCACTCAATCTTTTTTTATCTCCTCCCTCAACAACTGTTGTTTTATTAAAGAACATACAAAAACTAGATGAGATTTAAAGATGACAAATTTTTCCCCCCCAAAAAAATCCCCCCTTTCATTTGACCTCATTAAACCCAATCAAAACCAGTTCAGTCCCCAATAAACACTCGGACCTCGCAAAATCACTTTGCTAATACAAAACAGTAGCTAGCATAATAGTTAATAATCCTTAAGAAGTGTCGCTAGATAAAGTTAGCATGTTTGTGATACATAACACATTTTAACACGTTTCTAGCATATTTTTAGCACGCTAATGACTAGCTGCTAGCACATTGTTAGCATGCTGCTAGCATGTTGCCGGTCACATTTCACAGGCAAAAAAAGTGTCTTAATATATTATGTCCTATTGTTAGCACAGTGCTATTTAGCACATTGTTAGCATTCTGCTAGCATGTTTTGGCATGTTGCCGGTCGTATTTCACAGGCTAAAAAAGTGTTTTAATATATTATGTCCTATTGTTAGCACAGTGCTATTTAGCACATTGTTAGCATTCTGCTAGCATGTTGCCGGTCACATTTCACAGGCAAAAAAAGTGTTTTAATGTATTATGTCCTATTATTAGCACAGTGCTATTTAGCACATTGTTAGCATTCTGCTAGCATGTTTTGGCATGTTGCCAGTCGTATTTCACAGGCTAAAAAAGTGTTTTAATATATTATGTCCTATTGTTAGCACAGTGCTATTTAGCACATTGTTAGCATGCTGCTGGTATGTTGCCGGTCACATTTCACAGGCAAAAAAAGTGTTTTAATATATTATGTCCTATTATTAGCACAGTGCTATTTAGCACATTGTTAGCATTTTGCTAGCATGTTTTGGCATGTTGCCGGTCGTATTTCACAGGATAAAAAAAGTGTTTTAATATATTATGTCCTATTGTTAGCACAGTGCTATTTAGCACATTGTTAGCATTCTGCTAGCATGTTTTGGTATGTTGCCGGTCGTATTTCACAGGCTAAAAAAGTGTTTTAATATATTATGTCCTATTGTTAGCACAGTGCTATTTAGCACATTGTTAGCATTCTGCTAGCATGTTGCCGGTCACATTTCACGGGCTAAAAAAGTGTTTTAATATATTATGTCCTATTGTTAGCACAGTGCTATTTAATACATTGCTAGCATTTTGTTAGCAAGCTTTTTTAACACACCTTTAACGTTAGCCGGTTTCTTCATAGCACTTAATTGTATTGAATGTTCACTTACAGTGTACTTTAAATCCTAGTATATTTGGTAACACTATTTTACAGTGTCATTGTCACATGTAGTTACTGTAGCAATATCTATAAATTTTGCATAATTACATGCAATTAACCCTAAACCCCAATCCTAAACCTATAGTAAGTACATGTAGTACTTAAATGTGTAATTACAGTGTAACAAAGACACCTTAAAATAAAGTGTAGCCGTATATTTGTATTCTTTTGTACTATATTACTGAAATAAAAGGCCATTCAAGTGTACTTAGAGTTTTCACGTTTCTCATGACAGTTTCTGAAACTTATTTACTCTTTTATTGAGTGCACTTTCTAATAATATCAAATGAAAAGTTTTAAATCATTACATTTTAATAATCTTGTCGTGCTTTAAAGAAAAACACTCATTTTGATGTATTGACTAAAAAAGGAGAGCTATAATGTCCCTTTCACAAGACATAATATCAGTCTCTGGTGTCTCCAGAATGTGCCTGTGAAGTTTCAGCTTAAAATCCCCAACAGATCCTTTATTATAGCTTGTCTAATTTCCCAATTTGGCTGCTCCCTGCCCCCTTTCCAGAAAAGCGGAGAATCTCACACAGCCAAAATGAGGATTTTTATTACGTTTGTGCATAAATTGATGTAGTTGCTGTGGAGTTGATCAACTCATCAGTAGCATGTGTCGTCATGTTCATCTTTTGTGCAAATAGTTGTGGCCTAGTGGTGAGGGAGTCGGGCTTGTAACCTGAAGGTTGCTGGTTCGATTCCCACGCCGGCAGGAATTGAAGGTGGGGTCTCTCCACCTTCAATACCATGACTAAAGTAAACTCAAGCAAGACACGAAACCCCTAATTGCTCCCCTTGTAAGTCACTTTGGATAAAAGCGTCTGCTAAATGATGAAAAATGTAAATGTAAAATCCAGTGTTGAATTGAACCTTGTTTGTGAAGCAGTCCGTCGTAAAACGACGACATCAACAACTCTTCCTCAACATGGATTATGGCTTGTAAATTGAGGTTTGGGATGTCACTAACCCGGGAAGAAGCCGTTTGTTGTAGTCCTTAAAAAGTTTATCTTTCTTCGCATTGAACTTTGAGCGTCGTAACGTTGCAGATGTTGTTTCTACTCAAACAGCTTCTATGGATTTTACTGAAACAATTTTTTTTATCAATATGACTGTTATAATAAAAACTGATCGATATAAAATACTGAATAGTCTATTGTTTTGTGCTGCTGTGCTATGCATTTCTTTTTGCTTTCGTTGTTTGAAAAATACAGCCGTGTGAAACAACTTTCCAACAAATCATGACAGGACTATTATTTTTGGACTATCCCTTTAAACTTACATACTTTATGTATATGTATCTGAGAGAAAGAGGCAAAGAGAGCGAGAGAGAATGACAGTTGGTTGAGGTCTCAACTCACTCTCTTGGCTTTGCAACACAAACATCACAGCCGGCTTTCAAATTCCACACTCTCCTCTGCCAAGCTCTTCTTCCTCCATAGATATCCATATCCATATCACCCTCGATCCTGTCTTTATGCAGTTTTGGAGGATTACTAAAACCCAAACCACAACTAGCCTGTTCACACTAAGGATGATAACTAGAATGATAAAGATATAGTTCTACACAGCACTACTATAACGATAACAGTGCAGAGAAACAATATTGTAGTAATCACTTTCAAAATGATTTTTTAAAACATTTACAGCCAATCAGAATCCATCCTGCTTTAAAGAGCTTGAACGTTTAAACAGGGTCGGGGAGTAACGAAATACAAGTAACTTAGTTTTCGTATTTAAAATGCAAAATTTGAGTGACTGTATTTCATTTTAAATGGGTGGTAATCAGATCACAGTTCCATCTGAAAAGTGTTTTAGATTACCAAAGTGATTACTTTGAGTTTTAATGTCATTTAAACAGCGATTGGTGATTCTCTGACTCTGACCGTCTGAAAAAGACGAGTTCAGTTTCATGTTTTGTGAGTCATTTTATAATTCACTCGTCACTGCGACTTTTTCTCACTATTTGTTTTTTTCCCTCACTATTGTGAGTTTGTGTTTCACAATTCTGACTTTATAACTAAATATTGTGAGTTTTTATCTCATAATTCTGACTTTTCTCAATATTGTGAGTTTTAATCTCATAATTCTGACTTTTCTCAATATTGTGAGTTTATATCTCATAATTCTGACTTTTCTCAATATTTTCAGTTTATATCTCATAATTCTGACATTTCTCAATATTTTCAGTTTATCTCATAATTCTGACTTTTCTCAATATTGCGAGTTTATATCTCATAATTCTGACTTTTCTCAATATTGTGAGTTTATATCTCATAATTCTGACTTTTCTCAATATTGTGAGTTTATATCTCATAATTCTGACTTTTCTCAATATTGTGAGTTTATATCTCATAATTCTGACTTTTCTCAATATTGTGAGTTTATATATCATAATTCTGACTTTTCTCAATATTGTGAGTTTATATCTCATAATTCTGACTTTTCTCAATATTGTGAGTTTATATATCATAATTCTGACTTTTCTCAATATTGTGAGTTTATATATCATAATTCTGACTTTTCTCAATATTGTGAGTTTTATATATCATAATTCTGACTTTTCTCAATATTGTGAGTTTATATCTCATAATTCTGACTTTTCTCAATATTGTGAGTTTATAGCTCATAATTCTGACTTTTCTCAATATTGTGAGTTTATATCTCATAATTCTGACTTTTCTCAATATTGTGAGTTTATATCTCATAATTCTGACTTTTCTCAATATTGTGAGTTTATAGCTCATAATTCTGACTTTTCTCAATATTGCGAGTTTATATCTCATAATTCTGACTTTTCTCAATATTGCGAGTTTATATGTCATAATTCTGACTTTATAACTCACAATTGCAACTTTATATCACACAATTCTAAGGGAAAAAGTCAGAATTGTGAGATAAAAACTCTCAATGACCTTTTTTGTGTTTGTTCCACACTTATTAGTATTCCAAAGTATTTAGATTAAGTCACTAAACTTGAGTAATGTAACGAAATACGTTACAAATGACTTTTTAAAGCATGTATTTTGTAATCTGTAGTGAAATGCATTTTAAAACTAACCCACCCAGTCCTGCATTTAAAGCACTTTGAATAAACACAATATCTTCCGCTAGTTATCGTTATTTTATAGCAATCGTTCTTGGTGTGAAAGGACCTTAGGTCTGAAAATGCTTGGATAATCAGAAGGTAGTATGTCGAGGTTGTGACATCAGTCGTGAACAACAAATCAAAGTATCAATGTTCTTAATTCAGAATATGGGCAATGAATTTTAAGCATGTTTATTTAAAAAAAAAAAAAAAAAAAAGTTAGATAGAACTACTTGCCATCTCCATGGACACAAGCCCGTCTGGATTCCCAGCGTCATCCTTTACGTAAAATGTGCCTATTTCTGAGATGTTTGCTCAAAGGGCCTCACATATCCCCAAAGGAACGTGTTTGCCAAGTCGGAGTAATTGATCTAGGCTGCCATTGAAAACTTTAACATATGTACCTTGACAACAACAATCTTCAAACAAAGAGAAAAGCCTCCATAGTAGCACAATTCATGCAGGAAAACAGCAGTAGATGGACCTTTGGGTTTCAGAAAGTGTCATGTGACGGTAAACGATTCATACATTAGCAGCACTTTCCATGAATAGATGACAATATAGTGCTTGGAACTCCGAAAAGCTTTTTTCCCCATCAGAAAATGTCCACCTCAGGTGGTAAACGAAATGGTTTATGGGCCATTTTATTTTCTATTTATGTTATGGTTTATTTTATGGTTAGGGCTGTGCAATTAATCGCAATCGTGATTTGAGCACATGCAAAGTCTGCAATTTTATTTGTTAATTTATTTATATTTTAATTGAGAATACTGCAACGTTACTGTGCGCATGTTTAAGATGTTGACCAATCAGAGCTCGCTCGGCACAAATGAGAACAAAGCAAAGCGGGAGAACAGAATAGGCAAATGGGAGGAAAGAGGAAAAAATATGGATGCGGTTCAGAATAAAAAGAGAAATTCAACATCAGTCGTTTGAGAGAGTTTTGGAGTCAAACGCTGGACAAAAGATGCCAACTCTCACTTATTTCACACAAGTTGCTGTATGAGAAATGTAAGACGGGCGTTGAATACGAGTTTAAGCAGGTGAAATAATCCTCATTTATTTGATGTTGTCTGTTTTAAAGATTACAGTTTTGTTCATGAAGCTGTAAATACAGTTCCTTCATTGTGAAACATTGTTACGCACTTCTCGTGCACTGAATACATTCAGAATGAAGCGTGTTTGAAAAAGCAAAAACAATGACCAAAATTGCAAAATAAATCGCAATTGCAATATTCATAAAAAAATAAATCGCAATGTGATTATTTTGTCCATATTGCACAGCCCTACTGCAAGGTGTCGAAATTTTAAAGATAATGAAAATAATAAAAAGGTTTATAGCAAAATATGGTATACACAAAACTTTGGACCAGAGTTATTAACTAAAACTACGGTAAAAATTTGTTAATCGTTGAATTAAAAGCTGCATCCGAAAGCGAACACTTCCCTACTACATTGTATGCAGTGCGCCAGCCGAGTGTCAAGCTCAGTTTATATATATATATAGCCATTTAAAGTGCTCTACAGAAGAACAAGATTAGAAGAGATTATAACATACATAGAAAACAGAAAATAAGAGCAACTTAATTAAGAGTTACCATAAAACAGGAGGACCAAAAACAGATATCAAAATGAGGACAAAAAAAAAATAAATCAATACACTAGAAAAAAAACGTCATTTCATTGACTCAAAAATGTCATTTCAGTCATTAGTTCCTCTCCCTCATGTGGTTCTACACCCGTAAGATCTTAGTTCATCTTCAGAACACAAATGAAGATATTTTTGATGAAATCTGATGGTTCAGTGAGAGATAATTTACACTTTCAGATGAACAGAAAGATACTAAAACATATTTAAAACAGGTCATGTGACTACAGTGGTTCAACCTTCATGTTATAAAGAGACGAGAATACTTTTTGTGAGTGGGCTGACTCAGTGCTATGAGCAAACCAGATCGAAAAACCTTTGAGACCATGAATCATCAGATCCCACTTTCCACCCTCTCATCATTGGGCATCCCAGGAACTCCACTTCAGTGGTTTGAGTCCTGTCTCACAGGTTAGGTCTTTCAGAGTCACCTGGAGAGGGGAAGTATCCAGAGCTCACTGGGGTTCCTCAGGGTTCAGTTCTTGGACCTATCGTGTTCTCCATATACATTACATCACTGGGTCCCATCGTACAGGAACATGGTTTCTCCTACCATTGTTATGCTGATGACACTACCTTTAATTTCAACCAGATGATCCCACAGTAGCTGTGAGAAACTCAATCTGTCTGTCGGACATCTCTACGTGGATGAAAGAACGTCACCTGCAGCTCAACCTGGCAAAAACTTCTAGTCTTCCCTGTCAATCAGACTCCACAGCAGTATTTCACCATCCAGCTGTACATCATTAATTACCAGACCACAAATCTTGGAGTAATCTTTGACCTTCAAAGACCAGTTGGAAAAACAGCTTGGTCATGCAGATTTACACTACAGAACATCAGGAAGATCAAGCCTTTCCTGACAGAGCATGCAACACAACTTCTTTTCTAGGCCCTGGTCATTTCCAGGCTAGATTACTGCAATGCTCTTCTGGCTGGACTTCCATCATGTGCAATCAAACCTCTACATATGATTCAGATTGCTGCAGCATCTCCTGTCTTTAATGAACCCAAAATCTCAATTCTGACTTTTCATCTCACGATTCCGACTTTATAGCTCACGATTCCGACTTTATGTCTCACGATTCCGACTTTATGTCTCACGATTCCGACTTTATGTCTCACGATTCCGACTTTATGTCTCACGATTCCGACTTTGTCTCACGATTCCGACTTTTCGTCTCACGATCAAGACTTTATAGCTCACGATTCCGACTTTATAGCTCACGATTCCGACTTTATAGCTCACGATTCCGACTTTATAGCTCACGATCCCGACTTTATAGCTCACGATTCCGACTTTATAGCTCACGATTCCGACTTTATAGCTCACGATCCCGACTTTATAGCTCACGATCCCGACTTTATAGCTCACGATCCCGACTTTATAGCTCACGATCCCGACTTTATAGCTCACGATCCCGACTTTATAGCTCACGATTCCGACTTTATAGCTCACGATCCCGACTTTATAGCTCACGATCCCGACTTTATAGCTCACGATCCCGACTTTATAGCTCACGATCCCGACTTTATAGCTCACGATCCCGACTTTATAGCTCACGATCCCGACTTTATAGCTCACGATCCCGACTTTATAGCTCACGATTCAGACTTTTCATCTCACAATTATGACTTTTTTCCCCTCACGATTCCGACTTTATGTCTCACGATCCCGACTTTGTCTCACGAGCCAGACTTTTCGGCTCACGATTTCGACTTTATAGCTCACGATTCCGACTTTATAGCTCACGATCCCGACTTTATAGCTCACGATTCCGACTTTATAGCTCACGATTCCGACTTTATAGCTCACGATCCCGACTTTATAGCTCACGATCCCGACTTTATAGCTCACGATCCCGACTTTATAGCTCACGATCCCGACTTTATAGCTCACGATTCCGACTTTTCGTCTCACGATTCCGACTTTATAGCTCACGATTCCGACTTTATAGCTCACGATTCCGACTTTATAGCTCACGATTCCGACTTTATAGCTCACGATTCCGACTTTATAGCTCACGATTCCGACTTTATAGCTCACGATCCCGACTTTATAGCTCACGATCCCGACTTTATAGCTCACGATCCCGACTTTATAGCTCACGATCCCGACTTTATAGCTCACGATCCCGACTTTATAGCTCACGATCCCGACTTTATAGCTCACGATTCCGACTTTATAGCTCACGATTCCGACTTTATAGCTCACGATCCCGACTTTATAGCTCACGATCCCGACTTTATAGCTCACGATCCCGACTTTATAGCTCACGATCCCGACTTTATAGCTCACGATCCCGACTTTATAGCTCACGATTCCGACTTTTCGTCTCACGATTCCGACTTTATAGCTCACGATTCCGACTTTATAGCTCACGATTCCGACTTTATAGCTCACGATCCCGACTTTATAGCTCACGATCCCGACTTTATAGCTCACGATCCCGACTTTATAGCTCACGATCCCGACTTTATAGCTCACGATCCCGACTTTATAGCTCACGATTCCGACTTTATAGCTCACGATTCCGACTTTATAGCTCACGATCCCGACTTTATAGCTCACGATCCCGACTTTATAGCTCACGATCCCGACTTTATAGCTCACGATTCCGACTTTATAGCTCACGATTCCGACTTTATAGCTCACGATCCCGACTTTATAGCTCACGATCCCGACTTTATAGCTCACGATCCCGACTTTATAGCTCACGATCCCGACTTTATAGCTCACGATCCCGACTTTATAGCTCACGATCCCGACTTTATAGCTCACGATCCCGACTTTATAGCTCACGATCCCGACTTTATAGCTCACGATTCCGACTTTATAGCTCACGATCCCGACTTTATAGCTCACGATCCCGACTTTATAGCTCACGATCCCGACTTTATAGCTCACGATTCAGACTTTTCATCTCACAATTATGACTTTTTTCCCCTCACGATTCCGACTTTGTCTCACGATCCCGACTTTATGTCTCACGATCCCGACTTTGTCTCACGATCCCGACTTTTCGTCTCACGAGTCAGACTTTTCGGCTCACGATTTCGACTTTATAGCTCACGATTCCGACTTTATAGCTCACGATCCCGACTTTATAGCTCACGATCCCGACTTTATAGCTCACGATCCCGACTTTATAGCTCACGATCCCGACTTTATAGCTCACGATCCCGACTTTATAGCTCACGATCCCGACTTTATAGCTCACGATCCCGACTTTATAGCTCACGATCCCGACTTTATAGCTCACGATTCCGACTTTATAGCTCACGATCCCGACTTTATAGCTCACGATCCCGACTTTATGTCTCACGAGCCAGACTTTTCGGCTCACGATTTCGACTTTATAGCTCACGATTCCGACTTTATAGCTCACGATCCCGACTTTATAGCTCACGATCCCGACTTTTCGGCTCACGATTTCGACTTTATAGCTCACGATTCCGACTTTATAGCTCACGATCCCGACTTTATAGCTCACGATCCCGACTTTATAGCTCACGATCCCGACTTTATAGCTCACGATCCCGACTTTATAGCTCACGATCCCGACTTTATAGCTCACGATCCCGACTTTATAGCTCACGATCCCGACTTTATAGCTCACGATCCCGACTTTATAGCTCACGATCCCGACTTTATAGCTCACGATTCCGACTTTATAGCTCACGATCCCGACTTTATAGCTCACGATCCCGACTTTATAGCTCACGATTCAGACTTTTCATCTCACAATTATGACTTTTTTCCCCTCACGATTCCGACTTTATGTCTCACGATTCCGACTTTATAGCTCACGATCCCGACTTTATAGCTCACGATCCCGACTTTATAGCTCACGATCCCGACTTTATAGCTCACGATCCCGACTTTATAGCTCACGATCCCGACTTTATAGCTCACGATCCCGACTTTATAGCTCACGATCCCGACTTTATAGCTCACGATCCCGACTTTATAGCTCACGATCCCGACTTTATAGCTCACGATCCCGACTTTTTATCTCACGCTTCCGACTTTATATCTCACAATTCTGACTTTATATCTCACAATTCTGACTTTATATCTCACAATTTGCAATCTTTTTTTTCAGTGGCGGAAACGGGCTTCCATAGAATTTAGTAGCACACTACAATTAACGTTACTTAAAAAAAAAAAAAAAAAAAAAAAAAAAAAGGCTTAAAACGTTCTGATCAGTCAGGTCAAGCTGGCTTTGGGTGCAGCAAAGAGTGAAAGAGGAAGCTCCAAGAAGATCCGATGCAGACTAACAGCCAGATGAGAGTTTCAGCAGGGATCTGACAGTGGAACTACAAGTATGTCGGAAACCAGAACAGAAGGCCAAAGGGTTAAAGGCTAGCAAACACACATTTAACTTTTACCACAAAAAATAAACCATGTATCATCAGGTTGGTTAGCAACAATGAGCATACGAAACTTAAACAGGAAAAACATAACAGGCTATTCTCACATTTGGATAAATTATGACTTGAGCAGTAGAGTAAAAATACAAAATTCCAAAATTGAAATTAAAAAGAAAAAGTATATGTATTTAAATAATGTTAGCATAAAAAAATAAATAAATCAACTAGCAGGAGATGTCTGCATCTACAGTCCGCTGATTTAGTTCATTTAAACTCAGGCAACACTGACCTCTAGTGGTAACCAAACTGTGACACGTGACCTTAAAATGGGGGGGAAAGGCTCTCTCCTCATCTCCAGTGATGGTTATGAATTTATGTGGATGTTTCAGTTGTATTTACAATTTTTGCTGCTTTGAATTGAATCAATTGAAAACTTTTGAGTGCTTTGAGGGTCAAAGATGATGATTGAAGGGGCGTCAAGCAAATTTCTTTAATAGCAGATATGTTGCACACAAAATATACTGAATAATATGTGTATGATTTGATTGTTTTATCAACAGAGTTGGTTTTAATAAATAGCACAGTTTGTAATTAAAATGATATTTAGGTTTTTTCATGACTGCAATTAGGATGCATAAAATTACAGTAAACACACTCATTAATGAAACACAATCACTAGGAGGCCTCAGCAAATATCCAAAGCTTCTGGGTGAGTTAAATTATTAGTATTAATATAACTAATGTTACTATTATACATTAAAACATTTGTGTTGGACTGTGAGTGCCTTCGAGTCAAAATGATGTAAATGTTGTATATTAAAACAATCTATATTCATGTATTAAAACGATATTAATTAATTAAAACAATTGTGTTTTAAAATTTTACGCTAAGGAACACGTGATGACGTAAAACTCCCTCACGTCTTTCATTACGTGATACATTCCTCGTTTATTATTATGATTATTTTTATTTTAACGTGATAGATGTGTTACATTTTTTTTATATTTAAACAGTTTTAATAGGCACATGACCGATATTTATTAAGGCAATATTGAATATTACGCTGTAGGCCACGCCCCTAAATGATTAAACCTATCAAGGTGAAGCGTGCTGCTCTGTGACGTCACTCCAATCATAAAAAAAGACCCGCGACGCCTCCAGCTTTGAGCTGCACGCGAGCAGGTCGGTTTAATGAACTCGCCACCGGAATAACGTCCTCACGCGCGAGGTTTTGTTTTGGACTGCTGGAAGATGCAACGGACCCAGTAACTTTCGCTCAAGCTGTTCGTTCTCCGTCTAACAAAGCAACGTTAATTAGATGGCGATGTGCGCGTGAGGAGGAGTACGAGCGCGAGAGGTCTTGATAACTTCATTCTCACTGCGGTCTGGAGGATCTGCGAGGTGAGGCGCCTTGTTCGCATGCGCGAAAATGAGTTGATAAGGATATTTGTTTGCATTATAAATTCAAGTTGGACGAAGTTGTAATGTGTGAGCTGAGAATGTGAAGTTTAAAATGCAGTGTGTCGTAAATGTTCGCTTCTTTAACTTTAAATTATATTCTTTTCTTGCGACTTATTCTAGATAGATGGATGAAAGAAAGAAAAGAGTGTGTACACGCATACATAGAGGTTATATATAATATGTATGCCGAAATATTGGACAAAATAGTATATAAAATTTAAAATGTATAACTACCGAAATATTGGAGAATAAAAAGTATATATATATATATTCCTAAATATTGGGAAAAAATACAAAAATAAAAAGTATATATATATATGCGGAAATATTGGAAAAAATATAAAATATATATATATGCCGAAATATTGGGCGAAATAATAAAAAAGTAAAATATATAAATTCCGAAATATTGGAAAAATATATAAAAATAAAAAGTATATATATATATATATATATATATATATATATATATATTCCGAAATATTGGAAAAAATATTAAAAAAAAAAAAAAAAAAAAAAAAAATATATATATATATATGCCGAAATATTGGGCAAAATAATAAATTAAAATATATAAATTCCGAAATATTGGAAAAAATATATAAAAATAAAAAGTACATATATATTCCGAAATATTGGAAAAAATATAAAAAGTATATATATGCCAAAATATTGGGTAAAATAATAAAAAAAAATTAAAATATATAAATGCCGAAATATTGGAAAAAATATATAAAAATAAAAAGTATATATATATTCCGAAATATTGGAAAAAATATAAAAAGTGTATATATACCGAAATATTGGGCAAAATAATATAAAAAAATTTAAATATAAATGCCAAAATATTGGAAAAAAATATATAAAAATAAAAAGTATATATATATTCCGAAATATTGGAAAAAATATAAAAAGAATAAAATGTATAAATTCCGAAATATTGGAATAAGTGTGTATATATATATATATATATATATATATATATATATATATATATACACACACACACACACACAGACATACACACATAAAATACTATATATCCACACACACACACTTATTGTACTGCACTCTTTGTCTGCCCCATTTAAGTTGTCGTTCGCTTGATTATGGAAAATATAAAACGTTTTATTGAGTCCAAACTGGGTTTTAGATGCGCATGTTGTCTCTTAAGTTATTTATTTATTTATGATTACACTAACCTAACTTGATGCAGACAGACCAAGTAATATTTTTGTCAGTTTCCATTTCCTGAGTCAGATCTCACGATTTCAGCTCTCTAAATGCAATTCAGTGAAGTGATTTGCATTCCCGGTCATCCTCTCTCATCTTAGTGGTTAGAAAATCTAGAAGGACGTGACATCCATAGCTGTCCTGTATCTCACCCGTCTGTGCATCACTGTAGAGTTTAGGTGTACTGAATGATTATGCAGCACTGGCTCGTTTAGCTTCGGCGCCTACAAATATTCGCTCATCACAGAAAAGTTGATCACTTTTGAATATTAGTAGGGAAACATCCCCCTTAGTGGTGGTTCAGTCGTTACATCAATTATAGAAAGAATTCAGCAAATCGGCCGTACAGTTTGTTGGTCATTATGATCCCACAGCGTCAGATTATGTCTTCTGATTTGCCTCCCTCCAGCCCTAGCTATGGTGAACAGCCAGGTCGCGGGCGGCGCGTGCGTGTCCAGGTCCTGCGCGGGCTGTGGGGGTCGAATCGCTGACCGTTTCCTGCTCTTCTCCATGGAGCGCTACTGGCACACGCGCTGCCTCAAGTGCTCGTGCTGTCAGGCTCAGCTGGGAGAGATCGGATCCACCTGCTACAGCAAAGGAGGCATGATCCTCTGCAGAACAGACTACATCAGGTCAGACGCAACCGAACTTCAAGGGATTCATTTAGATTATGGCCCCAGCAGGGACCCTAGCTCAGAGGTCATGACCTTTTCAGCCACATCAGACAATCTGATGGAACACTGGTGATGCATTATAAGAGTATTTTTAATGCGTGCCTTATAACGCTTTATATGATCTCATAAATAACTAACCTCAGTTAGAATGCATTGGAACACTGATCTATTCATTGAACACCTTTAGCGTAGAATGCATTAAAAGGCATGACAATCAAGAAATTTAACGCATTTTAACTTTGGTTACAGTTATTTACAAAAAGATTTCATGCATTATATGAATACTTTTATAATGTATTATGCAAAGGCATATCATAGTAACATAATTTGGGCCTTTTCTAAAGCATAATAGGAAGACAAATACATAATGTATAAAACTTGAGAAAGTTGAATATGATCGTTTTGAGCTTAATCATTCCACCCTGTTTTGGTGCACACACACATTTGTCTTTTATTTGGGCTCTTTTAAATAACATGTATAGATCTCAGTTTGTACAAACCAGCGTACTATCTGATTTAGGTCTAATTCTCAGCCCTGTTACGTGTAACCATGTGTACGTTTTACTGTTTAAGTCTGATTAATTGAATTGCCTGTTTAAAGTTGATGTGTTTAGTGCTAAAACACAAGATCGCGGAAACCAGGATGTTTACCTCATTTTAGTAACGGGGTTGAAAATGTAGAAAACCGCATATACAATAAACTGAACATGTGGTTTTGTTCGAACCCTTAATTTCTACTCATCTAATATAGCGTAAGCCCCTAATTTCACCGATCAAGCATAAAAATGCTATAAAAACTAAAAACCAATTTCATATTTGCACATATAATACATTTCAACTTTGCTTACAGTTATTCGTGAAGAGAGATCCTGCTTCGACGTACATTATGAATACCTTTTATAATGCATTATACCCAAAGGCTTTAGGTGAAGTTACCATAAATCTCTAACAAATTTTTATCACTCAAAATATTAAGTGTAAACCCTGTTATTGTATTCCCCACACACACAAAAATAAATCCTTAGCTATATTTTGACCTTTTTAAAATGTAGTTGGAAGACAAAAACATAATTTTTACACATTTTATTGAGCTTAATCATTCCACCCTGTTACACAAGTTGTTGTGAACACATTTTTCTTTTATTTGGGATCTTTTAAGTGGGATTTATATATATATATATATATATATATCAGTTATTGCAAAGCAGCATTTGGCCCCGTACTATCTGAATTAGGTTTAATTCTCCACCCTGTTACTTGTAACCATGTGTACGTTTTACTGTTCAAGTCTGATTAATTGAATTGTCTGTTTAAACTTAAAAAACACGATCGCAGAAACCAGGATGTTAAACTGTTTAGACGTGCACTTCAGTGTAATAACAGGGTTGAAAATACACAAAACCACATACAATAAACCGAACATGCGGTTTTGTTTGAGCCCTTAATTTCTACTCCGCTAATATAACTTAAGCACCTAATTTCACTGATCGAGCATTAAAATGCCATTTGGATTTGCTTCTATATTTGAAGTCGTCATTTAATCCATAAATTCATCAGAACGGGAAAAACTCTTCTTAAAATACCATGCATGAAGTGATTTAGTTTTAACAACTAATAATGAGTGTGAAAAGGGCTTTTAACTCACAGACCTTTGTTTTATTCCACCTCCACATTTAGTAGTGACCACGTTCAAAATCGTAATCATTATAACAAAGACGCAAGTCGATAATGAGGCCGTTTGAGTCTCCACAGTCATTTGCAAGTCAAAAGTTGTCATGCTATGCTGACGAGCATTTTGTTCTTTGCATCGCTCTCATTTGCATCCACCGGGTGCTGATGATCTCTGCAGACGCGCTCACAGAGAACATCAGAGACGGATCGTTTAATGTTGAGTCCGCTCTGTGATTACACCGCTGAAGTCATGAAGCAAAAGGATGTTCAGTGTGTTTCTTCTACCTCATGTGTTTCAGGTTGTTCGGGCACACGGGGGCTTGCAGCGCATGCGGTCAGTCCATTCCCGCCAGTGAAATGGTCATGCGGGCACAGGGCAACGTCTATCACCTCAAGGTCTGTTACGTGAGGCGTTGTAACGGGATAAAGATTCGGTCATTCACCCACATGTCTCTCCAAACCCCGAGTTGGTGTCTTCTGCGGAACCCAAAAGATGTTTTCGTCCATACATTAAAGTCAAGTCAAGTCATCTTTATTTATATAGCGCTTTTTACAATGCATTAATAAGAAAATGGTGTCATTGTGCAGCTTATTCTATATATTATTGATTCATTCCGTTGCAAATATCAGTAGTTATTAGTCTAGTTAATTTATGTATATCAGCACTAGAGAAAACAGTGACGTAATCGTCCGGATCAGCTCAGTTCGCATACAACGACGCCAAAAACACTGCTGAATATCAAGTGTCCCCGACCAAGCAAGCCAAAGTTAAAGTCTTTGCACTTTATTTTAAGGTGTCCTTGTTAAGTAAAATTGTAGGGCTGTGCAATTAATCGTAACTGAATTTCGATTTCGGCTTCATGCATTTATAAGAACAAGACTTAACATCTGAATCAGCCGAATAAGTGAGTGTTGTGAAATGCGTGTGCCGGATGTGTTCGAGATTAAACGGTGAGATTAAAAGCACATTAAGCTGTTAAAAGAAACCATTCCCCGGGTGGCTTTCTGCGTGTGCGAGGATAAGCAAATTGGCTTCGGATACGCGCTTAAACATGCACACACACGCACGTCAAAAAATATGTTTTTAGTAAACGTACACAGTTTAGAAATAAAATGTTGCAGTACTGTGTTGGATCCATGCATTAGCTCTTAAAGTGACAGCAGCCAAATAAACCTGCTGCAGTCGGTCATTTAACCGCTTAACTGTCACTGGTTTGAGTGATCTGAACCATAATTTTCATACAATTTATGAAGTAGTATGGGAAATTTGGTAGAATTTAATATGAATTCAACCTAATAAACGCATAAAAAGAACACGTGTGTTATAGCTCACAGATGGCGAATCTTATTTTCTTCATTATATTTAAAACTTTTCTTTTGAGCTCTTGGCATGAAAACAAATCTTTCACGTTCATTTCCATTTGAAATTAAGGTCTGAACACGCCTTATGAGGATAAAAACATTCTTGATACAAATTACTACTGCTCAGTAATTTATTTTGAAAATCAATCACCAAATATGAAAACTACAGATTCAGGTTTAGATTAGGATATTAGCGTTTTATTATGTAATGGCTGTGGGTCGGTTCATTATAATTAACCCATTAAAGACGAAGAGAAATCGCTCACTGATGCGAGTAACAACTTAAGTAGCTTTAATAAGGATTAATCTAGATTTCATGTGTACAGTAAGACTATGCAGTGTTGATTTCTTCAATTTTTTGTTGCTGCCCGTTACTTTTCCCGCATACTTCTTTTAGTACATCATCCTGAAAATCTTAAGTTTTTGTATTTTCATTGTTGTGTTTATTTGGTCTGATTATTTACTCGTCTTATGTAATTATTTTAAGGACTTACATTAGGTAAACTAGTCTTAGTTTGTGCTGTAGTGAATTTTCTCTTTTTAAAATGACTCTTATCGTGAAATAAGATTGATTAAATCACCCACCAATAATCGTGATTTGCATAATCCAACATGCACTCACTATAGGGTTAGGAATAGGTTTGGTTTAATTGCACGTTATTATGCACAATTTACTGTTATTACTACAGAAAGTACATGTTACCTAAAAGCCAACGGGGTCCAAAAATTGTGTGGATTTTTTTTTAAGAAAGAAATCCACACGCGTTCAGACGACACGAGGACGAGTAAATGACAGAATTTTAATTTCTGTGGCGACACATCCCTTCAGTACTACATTTTATGTGTTTCTAAGGAGCAGATGCTCATTAGAGCTGAACGAAATGTGTGTGAATCATCATTATTTATTTTTGTCACATTAAAGTATCGTACAGTACATCTTTGGACTCGCAGCTCCTCATTATGAAGTTCTCCTCCTCATCTAATAATCGTATTCAGGCGCATTTGTTTAAAAGTGAACCGACCTTGGTCGCACAAGGATTAACTTATTAAAAATCATTTTGAGTGCCGAGCCGAGGGAGTTTCAGAGGCTAACCCCGATTGGCAGCTCTGCGTGCTTTAATAAAACACATAGCTGATAATTCAGCACTTAAAATGTACTCATTCCCCTCTCATCTGTTCCAGTGCTTCTCCTGTGCGACGTGCAGAAACCAGTTGGTCCCCGGCGACCGATTCCACTATGTAAACGGCACCATTTTTTGCGAACACGGACCGGCCGGGAGCGGCTCTCCTCAACTCTCACCTGCAGAGCAACCCAGTCCTGCCTGACCAGAAAGTGAGCGCATGCTTTTATTTTACTCGTTAAGATCAATACGATACATGATTTTGGTCTTCTGTCTTGTAGGTTTGCTGAAGGGACCCGCTATTCACCCTCATCCTCCAGACACTGATCCTTCGAGGCAGTTTTACAGTCTAAATTTACAGACGTAAGAGTTTGGGATGAGCGACGTCTGTGTATCTGACTTTATATCAAACTGTGGTGGATTCTGCAGTATCTCTCATGGTGATTTTGTGGCTTCCTCGGCCCCTGAAAACAGAAGTAGCACGTCTATTTTCTCGCAGGATATCCTGTCTGCCTCCCTTCTAACCTCACAGAGAAGGCTTCTTAAAGTGTACGCTTTAAAGTCAACACGAAACTGCAGTCGCAACCTATCTTCCGATTTAAACAGGACATTCATCAAGAAAAAAAATGTAAGGCGGGACTTTAGAAAATAAAGAAATGCTATTACAATCAGAAAAAAAAAAGAGCTGAGAAGAATTTATTATGTTTTGTTTAATACTTTTCTATCCCCTTTGAGATTAAGTTTTGTAAAAAAAAAAGAAAAAAAAAGTCTGCTGTCAATTCATAGTTTTCGCGTGACGTCACACCATTAAAACGCCAAATTCAACATGCATATTAATAGCGGTTTCCATCCACCTATTTATAAAGCGCTGGGTGAAAATGTCAAGATGTGCATAAATTCTAAAATTCTTTATGAGCTCATTTGAGTCCGTTACTTTTTTTTTTATCCAATAAGAAAACATGCACATAAACTACAACGAAAACGCATTTACTAAAAAGTCATGCGACGGGACAGCGTAATGACACTTGATCGTGTCGCGCACCGTTTGAAAAGTTTCGATCGCTGTCAAAGTCAGTCGTCAAAATTACCTCCCAGAACTAGCGGCGTTTCCAATACCCTTCAAATTGCACAAATTGAAAATGGGCTCGATGGAAATGTGTCCAAAAGGATCTCGTGAGCTGGTTTTACAGGCAATTTTAAAAAGGAATATATTAGGAAAACTAATAGAAACAGCTTTTCTGCATTTACAGGTCACCTGGCGTACGTAAAAGTATATTTGGACAGAAGATGAGACAGTTCTTAAACTCATAAAAGACAAAAGAATTATGGGAATACCGGATTCTAAACAACAAAGGAATGACAATTGATCCAAGACCTCTAAGCTGACCGGGAGAAACTCCCAAGTTTAAGGGGCTTTGCTTGGATAACACGCCTCTCCTTCGATTAGAAATAATGGCTAGTGATATACTTAAACCTACTAACATGTGTAGCCATGATTTTTGGAATAACTTCTCGCGAGAGGAAAAAAAATTACACTTTAGTCGCATAACATCGATTAATTTGGATCATTTCGCAATAGTTTTATTGATATTCAATGTCAATAAATGTCAACCGGAAACCCGGCTAGTGATCATGTTCAGTTCCACTCACTGGATGGAAACGCTGCTTTGCATTAAAATTTGCAACTTTGGGTGGAAACATGGCTAATGTTGATGTACGGGCGAGCAGATGAACCTAAACGCAACCGTTTTTCCACAGAAAACCATTATAAAGAACCATTTTGCAGGTTGCGTTCATATTCTGGGTCCACACAGCAAAATCCCCAGAGTTAAATCAACTCTGCTCCGATAACATCTGGTCCCGCTCTAAATAGTGTTAAAGTCACACTCTTCAGAGATTGAATGTCTTTTATCTTCAGTTGATTTCATCAGTTGTAGTTCTTGTGTTTCTCTATTCTTCAGCGATTCTGCTGGTTAACAGCAGGCGTTCATCATTAATGTCCAATTATTGCTTAATTATCTCATTAACTCTAACTCTGCTTCAGTGTTACTTGATTTAACTCTGGGGTTTTTACTGTGCATCTGCTCGCCTGTAAATTCGATCTTTTAACGGCACTGTTTTAGGGCACTTAGCGTGAAATTTTTTTTTTTTTTTTTTATGTCCCTCTGTTTTTAGTGAGTGAAACACTGCAGCGTGTGCTGGATTTGGATCACAAGTGCCCAAATGTTTTGTTCGCATATATCAATGGAAGATGGAAAACAGACAGGCCTGTTTGGATGTTTTGCTCTTCAGGTCTCCTCGTCAGTCACATGACCGAAAACACAGAATAGTGATGTGTAGAAGTTGCATTTGCGCGCATTAGCACAGATTGGTACTGGACTGAATTTCGGCGAGCAACAATAAATGTGACCGCATCTTAACATCTGAAAAGTGCATTAAGAAAGTAAATTGGTTTCATGTTGACATCACAAATGTCTTCGTACTTTGTTCAGGGTGCAGAATTGTAAATATGCTTTTATACCAGTACTCTCTGTAACGGTTGAATTATCTGCTCAACATGTGATGTCTATTTAAGGTGTAATTATCCAATAAATGGAAAATGCAACAAAACCCAGCCATCAACTTTTTCCCCTCTTTATCATCCAGATTTCACTGTTCGTTGTTTATTACTATTTCTGCTACAGTTATTAGCGTCGGTCTCTGTGGTGCAGACCTGATTACCCAAAGGGTTGGCATGAATAGGGCTTGAGCTCGGACCATTACAGAAGCAATTAAATGTGAGCGTGGAGTGTGTAAGTTCATTGTGAGTGCCGTATCTGTGCTGCTGTTGCACTGGGGAGGCTGAACTCTGCTCTGATCCTGTGTTTGAATTTAATAAGGCCTAATCTGCCGCCTCGTTAATTAAGAGGCAGTCGCTCCTTTCCGTTCGCTGCCTCAAAACAATCACGCACGTTAAATGTTTACCATGTCGCAATTAAAGTACACCGCACAACTTTTTCACCCCGTCTCCCTTCTCACAACCTCCTGCCCTTGAGGAAGCGGCTTCTAAACTAGTGGAAAATTGCTCCTCACTTTTTTTTGGAGAGATTTTCTCAGAAATAGACTTTTAGTGGCATGTTTATAGCGATATTTTGGAAGTATTTGAATTTCTGCAGGTTATTACTGTTTAAATGACAATAACTTAAACGTAACATTATTGCACTGGCTGAAAGAGATTTAGTTAGGGGTAAATGACTTCCTAACCAAGAGAGTAAAGCGCATTTTTATAGTAATTTTGTATATATGAGCAATATCACACGAGTATGGCTGTGATTCAATGTCATCAATAAACAGTCATATCGCACTGTTACTCATGTGATGTTGAGTTTCTACAACGGTTCGACAGCACAAATGAGTAAATAAAGCAGTAAGCCCAAAGTAGCAGTGAATTTATATTAGATGAGGGACGACACAGCCATCTAATGACGTAATAATGTCCATATCTCAATCTAAAGGACCCTTTCTCAATACCAAATATGGCGTGTTATTAACAATTTTATTGGACAAGATTCAAAACAACAACAATAGCCATTATAAAAGACAACAGGAAATTAACATGCAAATAATTCAGTTAAACGTACAAGATTTAACTTAAATATAGCCAAAATATAAAGTTTTGAAACTTCAATTGCCCCTTAATCCAAACTGATTTGCTCTGGAAAAAGTAATGGACTAAAAAGACCAAAGATTGCCCGTTTGATATACCCCAAATGAACTACGCCTCATGTTTAAACTATCTACATAAGAGCAAATTCCTGAAGAACTGGCCGAGATGAAGCTGTTCTCGGCGGGTATGTGAGCCTGGAGCTCACATCTGCGAAAGAGTCCGAACAAATTGTAAAATAGGCTCAATATTTATATAAGAGTCACATATTTCAGCTCTAAACTACATTATCACCTAAAAAAAAACCTTTTAAAACTACATTGTTACAAAACAGTAATATTTATAAAAAAAAAATTTAAAAAAAAGGTGGATTTGACAGTCGACCAAGACGGAGAGATACAAACAGTGAAACGATACCAGTACTGATACTGGGGGAATATATATATATATATACACACACACACACATATATACATATATATATACACACACACACACACATATACATATATATATATATACATATATATATATATATATATATATATATATATACATATATATATATATATATATATATATATATATATATATATATATATATATATATATATATATACATATATATATATATATATATATACATATATACATATACATATATACATATACATATATATATATATATATATATATATACATATATATATATATATATATATACATATATACATATACATATATACATATACATATATATATATATATATACACACACATATATATACACACATACACTATATACACACACACACACGTATGTATGTACAGAAAATGACTAATCTGCATTAGTCTTATTAATTTTTTGTATTTGCATTAATACATTTTAATGTTGTATGACAGCAAAAAGCACCTTAAAATTCATTAGGGCTAAAACTTGCAGGAAAGATGCAGAGATACTTTCTTTAAATTAGTGAGCTCCAAAACGGCACCTTAATGCGCTTAGTTTAGAAAAAAAAAGTCTTCCCTGATGTCAGTGTAGGTGCTGATACCGCATCAATTATTTATTTCGCATTCGATTGAAAAGCATCAGGCAAATTCATTAACGTATGCAAATGATCACAATTGCAATTATCTTCATATCTTGATAAGTAAGGAAATCAAAACCTCGGCACAATTTGAATCCCACCGTGCCTCAACTTACACTCCGCATTCAAACCAATCAAGCTTCATCTGCATATTCCTAATTAACCACGCATATTCACATGCCAATTAGAGGGTCTGAGAAAAAAAAAAAAAAGCATCTTAGTCAACAGGCATTATCCTCGATCAGGAAAAAGTTTGCAGGTGTATGAATTGCTATGCTGCTTCTGTCATGGAAAAAGTGTTTATACTCACTAATTAATCATATTAACACATGCAAATGAGTCTAATTGGCTGAGTTTCCATGCCTCACGCTGTGAAAAAGTGGGAAAGAGAAGACTATGGATATTTTTACCAGCTAACAACGACCAAGAGCATTTAGGAACGCTTTGTTTTCCTTCTCACAAGTTCTGTATCTAAATATTGTACAGGGACACGGTCTTCCGTTATAAAACAGTAACTTCACGACACAGAACAAGTTTTTTTGTTGGTCCTAGAACAACATTCTATCAGTCAATCACATTTTAGGGTTAGATTATAGATACATTTTACTTGGTTACTTGGTTTAAGTTTATTTTTATATTTAATGTCACAACAGAAATTTATCATTCAGTTTAGCGCGTTTTTAAAATACTAAACATTTATATAAAGTTTCATCTGTGTGCAGGGAGTTCTGAAGAAACACATTTTGTCAAGTGAACTTTCATTAATATCTAACTCACAGCTCCGACAAATCGTTGACATTTTTTGACCTTTTCACCTTAAAAAGTGAACCATGAAAATCAAAATTGACATTCATTTTTTTTAATGAAATATTGTTGTGTTTATTATGATTGATTTATCTGTGATCCTCAGTATTTGTGTTAAATTCATGTCCCTCATAACCTTGAATCAAAATAACTTGCCCTCCCTCTTGCAGCATCTCATCTCTTCTCTGATGACGAGGGCGGGGCAACCTGTCACTCACATAAAATCCACCAATAGCAAACCACAACCATCCAATCAACTCCCCACAGACAAAATCAAGCTCCGCCCTACATTTGTTCTTGTTTGAAAAGCTGTTTAAATCAGATGTGTCACAATAGGGAAGAAAAGACTACTGGAACTTCCGTTTCATGCACACTTTAATATGCAGAATCTGAACCAGTCAGAGAGACACATTATTTTTAATGAATAATACAGCAAACTCAACTATCCCCATAATAGGTCCATGAAATCATCACTTAAATGATCTAGATTTTGTTACAAGCTCTAAGCGCTGTAAACGCTAAGACAGTGTTCACAGGATGAACTGATTGAATGTAATTTTAGTGTAGCTACATCAAGTTAATCTGATTAACAGATTCAAATATTCATATTTAAATCATGAATAATCATTAATATTTCCCATTTGAGCGGATTCGCTACAAATAATAGTTCACAAAGGACGGGAAATGAATTGGAAAATGGGAGAAAAAAAAACTGAATGATGTTGTTTTTGTAGTCCAACTATCAAGTTCACATCACCCCGATTCCCACAACCACAACAACCACCACAACAACAACAACAACAGCAACCGCAAGCACAACAACTGCAACCACCACAACAACCACAACAACAACCGCAACCACCACAACAACAACCACCACCACAACAACCGCAACCACAACAGCAACAAGCACAACCGCAACCACCACAGCAACAACCACCACAACAACAACAACCACCGCAACAACAACAACCACAACAGCCACTGCAACACCAACCACAACAACAACAACCACCGCAACAACAACCACAACAACCACCGCAACAACAACCACAACAACAACCGCCGCAACCACAACAACAACCGCCGCAACAACAACCACAACAACCACCGCCGCAACAACAACAACAACAACCACCGCAACAACAACCACAACAATCACCGCAACAACAACAACCACAACAACCACCGCAACAACAACAACCACAACAACCACCGCAACAACAACAACCACAACAACCACCGCAACAACAACCGCAACAACAACAACCACCGCAACAACAACAACCACAACAACCACCGCAACAACAACCGCAACAACAACAACCACAACAGCCACCGCAACACCAACCGCCGCAACAACAACCGCCGCAACAACAACAGCCGCAACAACAACCACAACAACCACCGCAACAACAACAACCACAACAACCACCGCCGCAACAACAACCACAACAACCACCGCCGCAACAACAACAACCGCAACAACCACCGCAACAACCACCGCAACAACCACCGCAACAACCACCGCAACAACCACCGCAACAACCACCGCAACAACCACCGCAACAACCACCGCAACAACCACCGCAACAACCACCGCAATAACAACCACAACAACCACCGCAATAACAACCACAACAATCACCGCAACAACAACAACCACAACAACCACCGCAACAACAACAACCACAACAACCACCGCAACAACAACCACAACAACCACCGCAACAACAACCGCCGCAACAACAACCACCGCAACAACAACCGCCGCAACAACAACCACAACAACCACCGCAACAACCACCACAACAACCACCGCAACAACAACCACAACAACCGCCGCAACAACAACCACAACAACCGCCGCAACAACAACCACAACCACAACAACCACCGCAACAACAACCACAACAACAACCACCGCCGCAACAACAACAACAACCACCGCAACAACAACCACAACAACCACCGCAACCACAACCACCACAACAACCGCAACCACATAAACCGCAACCACCACAACAACCGCAACCACCACCACCACAACAACAACCGCAACTACCACCACCACCACCACAACCACAACAACCACCACAACAACCACCACCACAACCACCACCACAACCACCACCACAACAACAACCACCACAACAACCACCACAACAACAACCACAACAACAACAACCACCACAACAACCACAACCACCACCACAACAACAACCACAACAACCACAACCACCACCACAACAACCACAACAACCACCACAACAACCACCACAACAACCACACAACAACCACCACAACAACCACCACAACAACCACCACAACAACCACCACCACAACCACCACCACAACAACAACCACCACAACAACCAGAACCACAACAACAACCACAACAACAAAAGCTTTTATGATTCTTACATGTTTTGATCATGCTGATCTTCACAAATGAACAATGTTTATGAATTCTGGATGCCTAAATACCATCAGCAGAAGTAAAAAGCTAAACGTAGAGCTATAAATGAACAACGTCATGGTCACATGACTTCATTGCCCCACCACTATGCTTCAGACAACTCTTTCATGTTTTATTTAAAAACATTTCCCTGAAAGTTCGAGCTAGAGTAGTGCGATTATCAACACAATGAGGCTGTGAAAGACACTCGTGAGTGGATGAGTTTAACTGTTCGGCTGATGAAGTTTAATGACAACCTCTGTAGAGCCATTAAGACACATGTTAGCAGCTGCCTTTTACAAGACAAGGAAATGACACGAGCCGCTAACCGCTAGGCCTCAAGAGTAGCGCTTTCAGTCCTGAACGCGCAAGATTTGGTCTCAAAAATAACTAAAATAACTAAAAATAACTTTATAGTAGATTAACTAGAGTTTACGCGCTCGGTCTGATGACGCCATTTGTTTGTAAATTACAAGAAGAGCATAGCATAAAGATTTGGAGCATGCACGCTAACCGCTGTAGGCCACAGATCTCAGAGCATTCGCTAGTCGTTTCAGTCTCTATCTCGTAGTCTCGATGTTTTGACAAAATCATCAGGCGCTTTGCTTCGTGATCCTACATGTAACATCTACTCATTAGACTTTCATATCACAGGAGGGTGCGGTCGGTTGTCGCGAGCTCCCTCAGGTCTCCATCAGATCGCTTTCTAGAACATGTCTCCTCAGTGTTAGCCAGTAATGAGCCACTTGTGCAGCGAATCAGTAGGGCCTCTGCGACAGAGACACAGACTTGACAACTGTGAACTTCCCAGAGCAGAGAATGTCAGAGAAGGAGAGAAGCCGGGTGAAAAAAAGCCAGCTCCTCATCCAATCAGAGCGCTTTGAATAATTAAGGCGATCGGCTTAATTAGCTCAATTACGTTAATTTGACCACGGAACATGGCCATATGGTGAAAGGAAACAAAAGAGGGGGGAACTAATTAAAAGTAAAATAATGAGGATTTTAATTAAGCTTTTCCCCAGACGTCAGTGAGAGGGGATCTGGTGCAGGAGAGAGTAATTAAAGTAGTGTAGCGCTGGCAACATTTCTCTCTCTCTCTCTCCCTTGCTTTTCAGTCACTCTCTCAGAACTGTGAGGGCTCAATCGTTCTAATTAAATCTGTAAATAAATTAGCTACATGGAAGCCTGCTTGAGTTGACACCCCACCCCCAACACAAACACTCACCCACACGCCTCTCCTATCTTTATCTCCGTAGCATGACTTGCTGGTGGGGCGGAGGTCTACTTCAGATTTGTTTCGACCAAAATATTGCGTGCGAAAGTTGTGAAATCTTTGAGCGGTGTGTATTTTTGCGTTAAAAACTCCGCGATTGTCGTTAGATTCCATCAAAACACCATTTGCTGCAGTAAAACTGGCACCACTTGCTATAAAATAATGAAGTGAAATCACTGATATATTCATTTACTATCATTTTACAGTAGGGACTTTTTGCATTTTCATTCATGCATTTTTTTCTTTTCCTCCTGACCATGTGGTTTCCTTTCTCAAGCATATTTGTTTCTGCACCTTATTTGAACATCGCACCATTTCTGACAATGATTACGTTGCTTCTCGCACGTTTGGCAACTCTTTTTAAAGTGAAATGTCCAGTGGATGGCGCGTTCAGTTTTATCAGT
Organism: Opsariichthys bidens; assembly: GCA_037194245.1. Taxonomy (NCBI): domain Eukaryota; kingdom Metazoa; phylum Chordata; class Actinopteri; order Cypriniformes; family Xenocyprididae; genus Opsariichthys; species Opsariichthys bidens. The sequence goes on along the minus strand of CM074315.1, from coordinate 2,627,559 downwards.
TTAAACAGATGAGCGCGAATCTGGCAACATTTTATTAGGTTGGTTGTTGGTGTCGTGGCAGTTTGGAAATGAAAAGTTAAATCTATAGCGTGTTTGAACACACCATACCCCCAAACAACCACATCATTTTAGTTTGTTTCTAATATGAGCTTTTTTAATCGTGACTCGTATTTCATAGGACTCAAGTGCTCACCATCGAATGTGCAACGCTGTCGATCAAGTTCACTACATCAGAAAAGCTCTGCTTGTGTGATGCAACTGTACATACAATTGTCTATTTTGTATATTTTTTTTTCATTTAGCAGACGCTTTTATCCAAAGCGACTTACAAGGGGAGCAATTAGGGGTCAGGTATCTTGCTCAAGGTCACTTTAGTCAGGTGGAGAGAGTGTTATTTATTCACAATCCCCACCTTCAATTCCTGCCGGCGTGGGAATCGAACCAACAACCTTCAGATTGCAAACCCGACTCCCTCACCACAAGGCCACGACTACATTATTCAAATTCCAAGTATGTGTAAACATACCTGGCAATAAAAAATTCTGATTCAAACGTCAAAATGCATAAAGTTTACAAAACATGGTTTACGGTAAAAGTATTTTGAGGTGTGAGAAAACGGCTAATATAAAAGGTGTGGTCACGTTTTGGAAAATCTTTTGCCTTCACACGCACAACTGCACGGATTCCTATTGAAATGACAAGATTATGCCGGTGAAAATGTGACCGTGTTCAGTGTTTTGATTTCTTTTTTTGACATTCGTCAGCATGAAATCAAAATGGACCCACTTTACTTTCTTAATGCACTTTTCTGGCGTTAAGGTGTGAAGAATTTTGTGGGTGAAATCCAGTCATTGCAATAGGAATCTGAAATCAGGAGTTTCGTGTGAGGGCAGAAAAGTTCATTTCTCTCGTGTTCAATTTAGTCATGCAAATTCGCCACGTTTTACCTCAAAAAAAATGGCATGGTTTGAAAGTGACTTCTACGAGTTGTGGGACTATGGATTCAGAATTTCCGGATGAACGGATTAACTTTTTTTGAGATGTGCAATGCAGTAGTGCCTGCTGCACCATGCCAAAGAGAGCCAGTTTCTACAAATAAACACATAGCTGTTCATAAATGCTTTCAACACTGTTTATCATGGTTCATAACAAATCTCAAAACTCGGGTTGGATGGTCTGAGCAGTCTATCCATAGGCTAAAACACTGGCATATTCTTATTTATAAATCTATCATGGGTCTACTCCCTTCATATCTGAATTTGTCTTGCTGTCTGAGTATGTACTGAACTGGGGAAAAAAGCATTTGCTGCTCCCTCCGCCTGGAATAACTTCAAAACTAAGTAGGAACTTGGGGAGCGGGTTTTATTGGACAATTTTAAATGAATTGGGAGACAGAAACATCGGGCTGTAGTTGTTTTGACTAGTTATGTACACATATTCTTTTTATTTGATTTTCTTTATATCCTTGCGCTTTATTGTGCTTGTGTGTATAGTATGTACGGATGTTTATCTGTTAGTTGCTAAACCCACGTGAGCTTTGTAATCTGCTTTTCCTGATAACATTAAGGTTATAATAATAAACTGGCTACCTGTGCAGTGTACAGGGTAGTGGCCAAGACATTTAGGGTTAGAAAAACCACTGTCCACAGGTGTGCGTATTGTATGTGCCAGGCTATATACAAGTGCTGGCCATATAATTAGAATACCATCAAAAAGTTGATTTCACTAATTCCGTTCAAATAGTGAAACTTGTATATTATATTCATTCATTACATATAGACTGATATTTCAAATGTTTATTTCTTTTAATTTTGATGATTATAACTGACAACTAAGGAAAATCCCAAATTCAGTGTCTCAGAAAATTAGAATATTGTATAAAAGGCTCAATATTGAAGACACCTGGTGCCTCAATCTAATCACAGCTAATGAACTCAAAACACCTGCAAAGGCCTTTAAATGGTCTCTCAGTCTAGTTCTGTAGGACACAATCATGGGGAAGACTGCTGACTTGACAGTTGTCCAAAAGACGACCATTGATACCTTGCACAAGGAGGGCAAGACCCAAAAGATCATTGCAAAAGAGGCTGGCTGTTCACAGAACTCTGTGTCCAAACGCATTAATAGAGAGGCGAAGGGAAGGAGAAGATGTGGTAGAACAAGCGATAGGGATAACCGCACCCTGGAGAGGAACGTGAAACAAAACCCTTTCAAAAATGTGGGTGAGATTCACAAAGAGTGGACTGCAGCTTGAGTCAGTGCTTCAAGAGCCACCACACACAGACGTATGCAAGACATGGGTTTCAGCTGTCGCATTCCTCGTGTCGAGCCACTCTTGAACAACAGACAGCGTCAGAAGCGTCTGACAAAAAGGACTGGACTGCTGCTGAGTGCTCCAAAGTTATGTTCTCTGATGAAAGTAAATTTTGCATTTCCTTTGGAAATCAGGGTCCTAGAGTCTGGAGGAAGAGAGGAGAGGCACACAATCCACGTTGCTTGAGGTCCAGTGCAACGTTTGCTCAAGTTCAAGACAGAGACCGCCGCTGGCTTCCACAGGCACAATATCGGACCCTTAATATTACCCATGCTGCTCTGCTCCCGTTTAAAGAGTCCACCCGCAGGTCCACTCGCCATGTCGAACTGAACTTTCGCTTTAAAGGCTGATTTGCCTGTAATATCTCATTACACCAGACCTTGATCACATCCTCTCTTCTTCTGCGTGCCCCCAGCCCCCAATCCTTTTTACTCACATTGATGGCACATTTTTAATTAGAAAATGCATTCAGACTGACAACAAAGTGATTTGCATATTAAATTAACAGCTACTTACATTCCATGGAGCCTGGCAGAAGAGCCAGCTACAAAGAGGGTGAGAGAAAATTGTGTGCCCACACTGCTGTGGAACAACTTTTAATTTACCTTTTATTTGCATGCACCCTCAATTATGAGTTTAATTCATAAACTGATGTGATATCTCAGTAGAGCACTTAGGGTAAAATACATACATTTGCACAAAGATGTAAACAGTCAGGAGGGTCCAAATAAAAAATAAAAAAAATTGAAAACTTTAAATGGTTAAATCCCTCATTTTATGTGAATGACAATCGGTAATGCTTCACAATAAAGTTTCATTAGTTAACTACACTAGAAAACACTGAAAACGTAACTTTTTTTTTTCGTTTTCATTAACGAACATAAACAAAGATTAATCAATGCTGTAAAATCATATTGCTCATTGTTAGTTCATGTTCGCTTATGCATTAATTAACGCTAACAAATGGGACCTCATTATAAAAATGTTACCAAAATTTCTCTCATCGCAAAATTTTCCCAAGTTACAACACCTCATCAAGCCCGATATTTTTAATATGGCACATATCTTTCCCCCGCATCCCTTTTGATCCCGGATAGGACAGCGATCGTGTCAGTGTTGTGTCGGTTCGAGGGCCCAGGAGAGCGCTGTTCTCGTCTCATTCCCCTCGGAGAAGCCAGATGCTGCTCCGTGCCCCAGAGACAGCAGTGTAACAGAGGATCCTGACTAAATAAAAAACATTAACAGCGACTACACTGAACAGAGATCGGCTGCTTCAAAGCACTCCTAAGAATCTGGTCACGATTAGGATGTTGTTGAAGCAGATTTGTGTCTGTCAGGAGAGTTTGACTGAGAGGGAAGTACACAAGACATAATGAATAAAGACTTACTGGTATTAATTGTACATTGGTCATCCAATAGTTTGCTGGACTTTTGACTGAAGGGGGAAAAAAATATATATAATTTTTAGTCTTTTCCGGTCTTAAAAACACACTGGGTCAAGCTCAGGCTAGTATAACCTATTATACTACGGGGCTGTTGAACGCTTGAATCTGATTGGTTGACGAACATTCTAATACAGTTATTTTCAGGGAAACGCACGGCTAAAGTAGTTCCGGGCAGTTCTTGACCGCGTTACAGTTTCATATCACTTCGCCAAATGATTTCAGTTATTTCAAAAGGGTCTTTACAGCCTACAACAGCAAAAGAACCAAAAACAAAAAATGACACTGACGAAGCAAATACAATGAATTAGTTTTTTTTGCCACAAAATTACGTTTTATTATGTGCAGAAAGCACATACTCTCCTTCTCCCACTCAAACCTACACACATACAGTACAAACACGTGTTGTCAGCGCTGCTCTGATGAATTAAAACAGTTTAGCAACTTACAAGCTACATGACATTTCTCTCTAGTGCGTTAATAACGCCGCTGTTCTTGAAGCAGATAAACTTACAGTTTCGTTATTAGTAGGGACACCCTCCGGTAATTCACACCTCTCTCTCTCTAATAATGGCATCTCTCTCTCACTCCCTCATAACTGCATCGCTTCTAAAAACACGTGGAAAGCGCAGCCATGCCGATTTCTCCTTTCAAAAGTGCTTGGGCTCCCTTGGCATCTGTCGTTGCTATGCAACCATGAACTACGCTTTCCATGACGACGAGGAAGTTACATCAAAGGATAAATTGATTACTAGCCCTTGCATTAGTTTTATTACTAGATATGTTTATGGAGGAGATATAACAACCAGTTATGTTCAGCTGTTCGGCTGAGTTTCCGATGTTTTGTTACGGAAAGGCCGAAGTCCTACACACAAGAGCGTTTTAAGGACAAAAACCTGACAAATGTCGAACAATGTTTTGAGGTGTGGTGTATTGTGAAAAATGATGCACAAAATAGGTTTAACGGCCACTGCTTCAGGTCGTGGCTGCATTACCACCTCGGGTATAATAATGATAATGATGATAATTTTTATTAGTATTATTATTTTCAACAGCCCACCGTCAATTACTACTTATTTCCACACATTCAGTGAAACTCCACCCTGTTTTCTGACATTTTTTTTTTTTACAATGCGGTGTGTAACAGGGTGGATGTTTTAAGATAATGAATAAAATGCTAGCAGATTTACATTTAGGATGAATATTAATAGACATAAAATCTATTTTAAAAAAGTCCAGTATAAATGGACTCAACAGGGTGGACAAATTTTGTTTTACGCCATTAGATACGTCTTCTAAAAATGAGGAAAAGAGCAAATGTTATGACTAATTCTTACTTTTGTTCTTGGAGTTGCTTTCTCTCCAAGGAAATGATGTCACTTCAAACAAATCATGTGATTTAAGACATATGCTTAAGCTTTTAAAGGGTAAGTAGCACCAAAGTAACAGGGTGGACTGGAGTTTGAGGGACAAACTAAATTAAAATGACATTTCGGTTATTAATGACTCTCCCTCATGATGTCCCAAACCTGTACATCTTCAGAACACAAATCAAGATTTTTGATGAAATCCAAGGGTTTCTGAATCACACATAGCCAGCAACATCCTTGCACCTTTTGAGCTCCAGAAAGGTATTTAAGAGATCAATAAAATAGTCAACATAACTACAGCGGTTCGGTTTTCAAAAATAGTGACTTTATTTGAAAAGATCTCCTTCTTGTCACTTCACAACATTAAGGTTTAACCACTGTGGTCACCTTAACTATTTTAATGATATATTATATGTAACCTTTATTTCAAAATGAAGTTGAAAAAAAACATTGGGGACATGGGATTTTAACGGTCAAGTGCTTTAAAAAAATAAATAAAAAATAAAATAATTAATACTAAAATGAATAAAATAATAAATATAATAATAAAATGAATAAAATAATAAATATAATAATAAAATAATTTAAAAAAAAAATAATATATATACATACATACATACATACACACATTTTATTCCAATAAATAAATAAAAATATTTAATAATAAAATAAATAATAAAAATAATAATAAAATTATATTATATATATATATATATATATATATATATATATATATATATATATATATATATATATATACACACACACTTTTTTTTTTATTCCCTTAATAATCATTGGGAATGTATGTTAATTGGGGAACATCCATGCATTGTGAAATGAGAGTTAATAAACATTTTATGTAAAATATGCACTATTGTTTTATGGCGACATAAAAATACACCAAATGCCTCACAGATAGTATATTAAAGTAGTAAAGCATGCTTTACAGATATTTTCCTACAACATTAAGTGCCTAAACCCCCTTTTAACTGTGATAAAATTACTGTATCGCATTGCCACAGAGTTGCTTTCATGAAAAGATACTAGTAAGACCCCACTGATAAAAGACACAAATGTTCAAGAAATATTTTTAGATTATATAATACATTATTATTACCAAATTAAATTATTTTGATATTTTTATTAAGGTATATTATTTTAATAACAACAACGCGGCAGATTCTAGTGTCTGAACTATGTTTTATGCGAAAAGGCACATCTGTTGGCGGATGCTATCAAATGTTGATGTATTACATTCTTGGTCTTGATTCATGAAAGATCAGTTTGGTCAGACGTTAGTGAGGTCATCATCTAACTGAGGCATGCGAAAGTACATACTTGATTGTAAAGGACTCCAATTTCAGTCCTCTTGCACGCATGTCGTCTTGCACTTTTTCCCCCTCTCATTTTCCTTCTCTTTATCCATCTATCCATATCCCCCCACAGCCCAGGTGGGTTTGACTGTTCATTAGCACCCTGTGAAGAGGAACAGATGCAGATAGAAACACCTTCACACAAACACATGCAGACTGACATCAGTAGCAGAGCACACAATTAAAGTTTCAAGACGCTGAATAACACCAGGATTTAGATCACAATTAGAAGATATTTATTTTAGTGGCTTTCTCTCACTTTTTGTCTGAACGCTCAGAGTATTAATAGTTAAGTTCATGCAAAATGTCACGCCTTATGATATTCTTTCATCCATGAAACACAAAATGAGATATTACGCAGGATGTTCACGCTGCTCTTTTCCAAACAACGAAAATTACAAAAAGCACCATAACATATAAGCAGTTAATATGAAGTCTTCTGAACCCACATGAATTGCAGTTTCATTTTTAAAGTCATTATTTTTATTTATTGATAATCTTGCCCTCAACCATATCTCTCAAATAGCCTACAATAAATAAAGATGCTTTACACATTTAACATCATTGATGGAATCAGTGAATACGCAGAAAAGCAATTTAGATTTTTAGTGAATGACGAATTTTCTGTCGGTTCTTCGTCATACAAGTATAAGTAATAAAATTATTGAAAAAAATGGCAATTGACCTTCCACCCCGTTTAGAGACACATCATGAAAAATACATCCTGGAGCAAAGAGGACACTGACAACATATGAAACGTATGACTTTTTTTTTAAAGAAGTTTAAGCAATAAATAGCGTCTAGCGTCTCTTTAAGGTGCCGTGAAGCGATCGTCTCTTCATACTAGTTCATTTATTGGCAATTTTTTACTTGTAATATACACTCAAAAAAATATTTCTTTCTAAACATAAGTTTTATGTAATTTAATTACATAGCAATTTTCCATGCATTTGGATTACATATTTTTAACATAAACAAACTAATAAACTTAATGTGATTCATATTTCTCTGTCATATGTAAATGAAATAGATAAGATTTATGTAATCGTTCACAGAAAAATGTCCATTAAAGTACCATTGAAGCAGCGTCAGAGTTAATGAGATCATTAAGTGATGATTGAACATTAATGATGAACGCCTGCTGTTAACAAGCAGAATCACTGAAGAACACAACTGATGAAATCAACTGAAGATAAAAGACATTTAATCTCTCGCTATTACATAAATCTTCCCTATTTCATTTACATATGACTGACAAATATGAATCACATTAAGGTTTGTTTATGTTAAAACTATGTAATCCAAATGGATGGAAAATTGCTATGTCATAAAATTACATAAAACTTAAGTTTAGACTGAAATATTTTTTTGAGTGCACAGGCTTTTAAGATCTTGCTTTAACTATGGAAAAAGCACGAACAGTGTGAACCTTCAGAATCTCTCGTTTGACAGAACAAAGAAAGAGATTTAAAGCGGTTTTGTTTGACATGAGGGTGAGTAAATCATGACCGTATCTTCATTTCAGGGTGAACTGTCCCTTTAAGAGCTTTGCTCGTTTTGCAGTGCCCACTTTCACATGTACGTTTTGTCAGGTGTCGATGGGAATCAGTTTCTTGTAGTTAAATGTCAGTTGGCTTGGCATTTGAGAGAGCCATATCTTCCGCAAAACGGTGAAAAGAGGAGCGAGCCCTTCCTGGGGCCTCCGAACTCTCGATCACAGCTCTTGCTGAGGTGTTCACAGCTGCGTATGACACAGACGGGGTGTATCTGAAACAGACAGGCATAAAAAGCCAAGAGGGAAGGGTCATGTGACCCATGAACCGAGTGACTGCGAGAAAGCGGACAGACTCAGATGAGATAAGCCTGAGCAGACGAATGTTTGCTATGGCTAACCTGGAAATGGCAGGGCTGGAGTGAGGCCTGAGAGGTGTGTGTGTGTGTGTGTGTGGTAAATGCCAGTACAGCTCCTCTGAGGGAGCCCCACCTCTCTGAGCTGTGGTTCATCGCTCTCGTTATCATCATTCACACACCTGCTCACACAGACAATAGGGGCAGTAAGTGTGTGTGTGTGTGTGTGTGTGTGTGTGTTTATAGAGAAAACAAGAACAGATCAAGCAAGGTCAGGAGAATCTCCATCCTAAACGCGTTGACCTCACCTGCTCTCTCATCTTTCTAAACAGTCAAACTGTGGTTTGTTTGTTCCTTCAGTGAGTATCTTGATCAAGTCACTTCAGTATCTCAGTGCTGGATTTTTTTTTAGTGCATCTTACCTCAGCGATTATGCTTGTGAACGTGTTTATATGGCTCGTATCATTTATTGCACACATAGTTCAGGTGCAAATGTCAACGCAACTCCTCAAATGGCGGAGATATTTGCGGCATTTTACCATTTCTTCAGATTAAAGTGAACGTGTCAAAACAACGAAGCGGTTCACACTACAAGCGCTCAGAGTCGTTTATGAGTCGGTAATGATCTTACGGCGCTACATCCTATGATAATTGTATCTAGAGCCAAACATGCTTCATTCAAGCACTTTGCTGCTTCTCTCTTTTGCTAAAAACGTAAATCTTCCACATTGAGAGCTGCAGATGACGCTGTTATTTAAAGGGCACCTATTATGCCCCTTTCTCAAGGTGTAATAGAAGTTTCTGGTGTCCCCAGAATGTGTCCTAAGTTTCAGCTCAACATTTCTCATTATTTATTACAGTTGGTCAAGGTTGCCAATATTTTGGGTGTGAGCAAAAACACGCCATTTTTGAGTGTGTGTCCCTTTAAATGCAAATGAGCTCCGCTTTCCAGAAGAGGGCGGAGCTTTAACAGTTCAACAACAACAAAGCTGGAGAATCTCACGCAGATGGTGTTCATCCTCACATTGTTCAAACTGATGGAGAGACTCTAAACTTTTAGACGTTTCTGAACGGTTAGTGGAGTTGATCATGTGACGTCACGTTCATCTTTTTTCCTTGAATCGACCCTCGTTTGTGAAGCGGTCCGGCGTAAAATGACGGCATCAACAACACTCGACTACAACAACTTAAAGAACCCCAACCTGGCCCCGCCCTCTTTGTTGTGTGTTCTTGGGGGCGGAGTTTATGTAAAGTAAGGTTAGTGAGGTCACTAACCTGGGAAGAAGTAGTAGTCTCCATTTCTGTAAAAGAAAATCTCTCCCTTTGCATTGAACTTTGAACGTCGTAACTTCGCAAATGTTGTTTATGATCCAAAAGCAACATAAGCGAAAAATCAACCCCTTTAAATACAGTAGCAGAAACACTGTAAGAGCAGCAAAATAGATAGAATATTTACCTCCATTTTCAAGTAGTAAAGTAAATATTTCTCCCAAGTGGATCTGAATGTAGATCAGATGTTTCAGATGTCGTTAGTCGACTAATCAAAAAACTAGTCGACTACTCTAACGATTATTTAATCAAAAAATAAATAATCGTTAGTCGACTAATCAAAAAATAAATAATCGTTAGTCGACTAATCAAAAAATAAATAATCGTTAGTCGACAAATCAAAAAACTAAATAATCGTAAGTCGACTAATCAAAAAACTAAATAATCGTTAGTCGACTAATCAAAAATAATAAATAATCGTTAGTCGACTAATCAAAAAATAAATAATCGTTAGTCGACAAATCAAAAAACTAAATAATCGTTAGTCGACTAATCAAAAAACTAAATAATCGTTAGTCGACTAATCAAAAATAATAAATAATCGTTAGTCGACTAATCAAAAAAGTAAATGATCGTTAGTCGACTAATCAAAAAAATAAATAATTGTTAGAGTAGTTGACTAATCAAAAAATAAATAATCGTTAGTAGACTAATCAAAAAACTAAATAATTGTTAGTCGACTAATCAAAAAATAAATAATTGTTAGTCGACTAATCAAAAAACTAAATAATCGTTAGTCGACTAATCAAAAAACTAAATCGTTAGTCGACTAATCAAAAAATAAATAATCGTTAGTCGACTAATCAAAAAACTAAATCGTTAGTCGACTAATCAAAAATAATAAATAATCGTTAGTCGACTAATCAAAAAAGTAAATGATCGTTAGTCGACTAATCAAAAAAATAAATAATCGTTAGAGTAGTCGACTAATCAAAAAATAAATAATCGTTAGTAGACTAATCAAAAAACTAAATCGTTAGTCGACTAATCAAAAAACTAAATAATTGTTAGTCGACTAATCAAAAAATAAATAATCGTTAGTCGACTAATCAAAAAATAAATAATCGTTAGTCGACTAATCAAAAAATAAATAATCGTTAGTAGACAATCAAAAAAATAAATAATCGTTAGAGTAGTCGACTAATCAAAAAAATAAATAATCGTTAGAGTAGTCGACTAATCAAAAAAATAAATAATCGTTAGAGTAGTCGACTAATCAAAAAAATAAATAATCGTTAGAGTAGTCGACTAATCAAAAAAATAAATAATCGTTAGACTAGTCGACTAATCAAAAAATAAATAATCGTTAGAGTAGTCGACTAATCAAAAAATAAATAATCGTTAGACTAGTCGACTAATCAAAAAATAAATAATCGTTAGACTAGTCGACTAATCAAAAAATAAATAATCGTTAGACTAGTCGACTAATCAAAAAATAAATAATCGTTAGACTAGTCGACTAATCAAAAAATAAATAATCGTTAGAGTAGTCGACTAATCAAAAAATAAATAATCGTTAGACTAGTCGACTAATCAAAAAATAAATAATCGTTAGACTAGTCGACTAATCGGAAAACAAACAAAAAAAAAACAAAAAAAACAAAACAAACAAACGTTAGATTAGTCGACAGAAAAAAATAATCGTTAGTTGCAGCTCTAATTGGTAGAGACATTTAAACCTGAGGTACCACGGTTCGTCACTGCCACAAGTAACGCACACACACACGTAAAGTATGTACATGTACGTCGCATACTACGTGTTTTTCAGCCCTGACACTTGATGCACTCATACATTCAAATTTAACAAACCTGTCAAATACCTTTGAACCATCAGTGTGTGTGTGTGTGTGTGTGTGTGTGTGTGGTTACTGTATAAGTCACAGAGGAATTCTGATAAGACTTTTGGAGCCAGACTACAGACACTGTGCAGCAGACAAACTGATGACGGAGCAGATACCGAGGGGACCGGTAATATCTCTCGCTCTCATTTTCACTTTTAGTTCTTTTCCAAATCATTCACCCCTTTTAGAAATCTTCCAAGACGTGAAAAGGAGACTGGGGTAAGTTGTCACACCTATTCCAGGTTATTAAACGTTGACAATAAGGTGACTACAGTGTTCGGACAAAGAACTGGTATGTTTGGAATAGTTCGCACTCCATAATGACTCGCTTCACTGTATGGGGGAAAGCCAGTGTGAACATTGTGCAGATCTTCTCATGTGATCCAAAAGAAAGTCGTGTGTTTGAAATAACACGAGGGCGACTAAGCGATTACAGAATTGTCACTTGAAGGTGAACTATCCCTATTAAGAGGGCACTGGTGGCAGTGTTTTCTTTACCTCTGATCAGTCTTCTCTCAGATCTGCGGGTTAAATTCCTGCTGCTGTGATCGCAGTCAGGATAAGAAGGGAGGTAAGGAGCCGCTTCTTCCATAAACAGACACTTAAGAGGAACCGAGGCTGTGAATAATTACGGAGCTGAAAAGGAAGATCATTATCCTCACCGTCGTCTCTTAGTGTAATTGTTCCTTTCATTGTCTTGCTTATGCATTTTCAGATATTAACGTTCATGCAGTGCGTTTGTGAACGGAAAAAGTCGGCAAAGTTTCAAAGATCAAAGTGCAGATGACTTCCAAACGAGAGAAGCGATCCTGAACTGAAACGAGTTTGAAACAAACCTAATGCCAGCCAGCAAAAAAAACATCTACTTTGTCCCGCCCTCAAACTCTGTAGTTGTAGCCGAGACTGGAAGAGTTCGGTTGGTGTTGTTCATGTTGAGAGGAGGCCGAGTTACTTCCACATCCAAAGGATGAGGATCAGTGCTGCAACGACACATCGACGTAATCAATGACGGCTTCTGCTCCCGGGAACCGAGAAAGTTCCATTCCATCACAAAAACCTGGACCACGATGATCAAAAAGTATGGGAATACTTTAAACAGAGGCCGAATAAAACGCTCCTTTGTTCCCTTTGCAGAACCGAAATGGCGTTCCACCAATTGAATTGGATTTTTGCGAAGCGCAAGATCATATTTTGAGCATTTCGCACGTGAACTGAGTTGAAGAGAAAATCTTCGTCTTGCAAATAAGAAAATATTTAGAGCGAACGAAAATCAGTTTTGATTTTGAAACGTTCTCTTTCGCACGTGCGAGGTTTCAGTTGCTCGCGCTCCCGATTTCCCGATTCCCACCCTGCGCACTCCCTAAGCGTCGACTGCTCGCCTGCGCGACACAAACCTGCGTTACAATGTGCCAATCAGAGATGAGGCTGCTGAATTCTGAACAGACGGCGCAAGAGGAAAAACACACGGTTCAGGAGACGTTTGTTCAATGCTCGAACACTATCAAAGTTCCTTTAAGACTGTAGAGAAAGTCTTTGACGCTCTTCATGTTAAAGTTCAAATGTCTTCCACTGGACGAACACACATAATGACTTATTTTTAATCAAAATCAAATCGTATTATTACATAATGGCGTGTCCCAGTGTTTCTACAACTCAATGAACTGATAAATTACTTCTAACTTCTTACTTAAAAAAAGATCACTAGATTAATATTTTTTTAAAAAGTAATAAAAATAATCGTTAGTTGTAGCTCTAATGAGGATTCACGGTAAAACCGAGGCTGATGTTACCAAAGTCATTTCACTTGTTGGCCATCTTTAAAACGTCTCTCGGGCATGAGTGCTCCCATCGCTCTTTGAATTCTCCAAAGCCGTTTGCGTTCTCAATCGGAAAAGTGTGGCTTGTCCTCTTCAGGTTGGTGGAGAGCTCCTGCCTCAAGTATCTTGAGGTTTTGTTCACGAGTGAGGGAAGGAAGGAGCTTGAGGTTGACAGACGGATCGTAGTGATGCGGTCGATGTACCGGTCTGTCGTGGTGAAGAAGGAGCTGAGCTGCAAGGCGAAGCTCTCGATTTACCGGTCAATCTACGTTCCTACTCACCTATGGTCATGAGCGTTGGGTCATGTCCGAAAGAATGAGATCCCGGATACAGGCGGCTGAAATGAGCTTTCTCCGCAGGGTGGCGGGACGCTCCCTTAGAGATAGGGTGAGGAGCTCAAAGTAGATCCTTCACATCGAGAGGAGTCAGCTGAGGTGGCTCGGGCATCTGTTTCGGATGCCTCCTGGACGCCTCCCAAGGGAGGTGTTCCGGGCGTGTCCCACCGGGAGAAGGCTCCGGGGAAGACCTAGGACACGCTGGAGAGACTATGTCTCTCGGCTGGCCTGGGAACACCTTGGTGTCCTCCTGGAAGAAGTGTCTGGGGAGAGGGAAGTCTGGGAATCTCTGCTCAGACTGCTGCCCCCGCGACCCAGCCCCGGATAAGCGGTGGAAAATGAATGAATGAACGTTTGCAAAGCTTTTGATTAAATTTCATATTTGAAATCAACAATGAAATCAGACAACAACTGCCTCATAAATATTATTTCCAAACGATCAAATCATGACAAAAGAAACTATGCATCAGACTGTTTCTATAGGATCTAGAGCTTCTAATGCCAGCTGCAGTGACACATGACTTTACCAATCACCGATTGGCTCTCATTTAGGAGGCGGGACTTATTCCACCATATTACGCATTGTACTTTCTCCCATTCAAAACAATACGATATCTGTACAAAAGCGCCGAGGCGTGCTGGAAGCGGTCGACTAGTCACGACAGACTGAGTCATCTGACCAATCAGAGCAGAGCAGGCTCTCGGAAAGAAAAGGTTTATGGAGACTGAATCCTTTATCGGACAGTTTCAGACACTTGGAGAAAAGAGCTGATGCTGCAGTGGATATTATGAGAAAAATCCAGTTTATGCAGGTAGTTGTGTTTCTAGCTGGAGCTTTGGAACTGGATTGGTCAGTGACAACAAGTAAGAAACCAGCAAAATAAACATCGGCTTGAACTGCGTATGTCTGTAGCGTGAAGCTCCACTTTATAGAGTTTAATACTTTGGTGAACGGTCACATGAAAGAGTCTCAACTCATGCCATCTCGAGGTCAGTTCTGAGAAATGGATGGACGGATAGAATGTGTAACTTCAGTGCTTACTTTTAAGAGGATCATAAAAATGTTGCTATTTTTATTTAGTTCTGTCCTGAACAAGACAAAATGACTGAATTTATTAAAGAAATTGCCCAAATGTCAACTGAACTGTCCTGTCATGACCTGATGATCCACGACTGTTTTCATGTTTGTGAGTCATTTTATAATTCACTCGACACTGTGACTTTTTCTCACAATTAGTTTTTTTATCCCGTGAGATTGCATTTCACAATTCTGACTTCTTTTTCTCAGAATTGCGAGATTTAAACTCACACTTGCAAGTTATAAAGTCAGAATTGGGAGATATAAACTTGCAATACTGACTTTATTCTTGCAATTGTGAATTTAGAATGAGTTTATATCTCATAATTCTGACTTTTCTCAATATTGTGAGTTTATATCTCATAATTCTGACTTTTCTCAATAATGTGAGTTTATATCTCATAATTCTGACTTTTCTCAATATTGTGAGTTTATATCTCATAATTCTGACTTTTCAACTCACAGTTGCAACTTTATATCACTCAATTCTGAGGGAAAAAGTCAGAATTGTGAGATAAAAACTCACAATGACTTTTTTTGTGTTTGTTCCACACTTATTAGTTTTCCAAAGTATTCTAAAGTATTTAGATGAAGTCACTAAACTTGAGTAATGTAACGAAATGCGTTACAAATGACTTTTTTAAAGCATGTATTTTGTAATCTGCCCGCTGGTTACAAAGCAGATCAGCTCAGAATCGGAAAGATGCGACACTGACCGGTTACCTATCCGGGATGATCATGAGGAAAATCGGCCGAGGGCGTTTCCACCTTTAACGGTAACAGTTTCTTGCATTTTTTGCAAAATATTGTGCTTAATTGGTTTGACCTCTTGTAACCAAACCACTTCCATACTTATAGTAACTCCCTGTTTAGGCACTAAATCGTCATTGGAGGCCAACATGCGGCTCTTACTCTCAGACAGGTGTTTGTGTGCACGCAAGGGAACGCAACAGCGCCATACATCAATTATAAAGAATTAAAAAATATATTATAAAAAATATAATGGAAGTAAACCAACTTTCTTCATATGTGCTTTTGTTTTGTAAAACTTCACGTAAATGAAAAAAAGTTCTCCCTCAGTTCCTCAAAAACCAGCATAATAAATGCAGTATTTAAATTCCGGGTGACCGATTTGTTTAAAGTCACAGAAGTTCTTATATCTGAGTGAAATGGGCGGGGCTTGATTGTGTCTGTGGGGAATTGATTGGTGGATGTCATGTGAGTGACAGGTTGCCCCGCCCTCGTCATTACAGAGGAGATGCTGCAAGACGGAGGGGAAGTGATTCTGATTCAAGATTATGAGGGACATGAACTTAAAACAAAAATGATGTGCACCGATAAATCATTTACAATAAACAACACCGTGTTCAATAAAAAAAAAAATATATAGCGACTGAAAAACCTGGTCACTTTGGCACTAAAGCCTAATAACATACAATAATTTAATGTAATCTCTCTAAAATGGGAGTGAACCGATGAAAGTGCAGAAAGAGGAGGAGGTGAAAGAGTGGTGTTCGAGGCTTTGTTTATAACCCAGATGAAGTGGACCATCACAAAAGGAGTCAAGCAGAGGCTGGAGGAGTGATAGAAAGACTGATTAGAGGAGAGAAAAACGGTGAAAATGAGGACAAAGAGCCACGGTTACATTCCAGTTCAGAGTCATACAGAGAAGTTGAAAAAGCCTGTGTTTAATGTCTACTGAAACATATCTCACTGTATGGACAATCTGTTGAGTAACGAGACTAAGCTATCGGCGCCGCCATCGAAATAACGTGCTACTCTTGGCATTGAGCGCAAAAAGATGAGTAGTTGGCAAGGTGATGAAACAACAAACAAAGGCAACATGACTGTGGTCTGAAGCGCCACCGATTATAACAGAGACTCTGAACATCATGTTGATGAGATTATGCTCGATTTGGCAACAGAGTATATTAACAAATGGATGATGGAGAGGACACTGGACGAGTTTGGCCGGGCCTTCTCGTTCTGAAGAACATCCTGGGATTTTTTTTATGACCATAGATAGTTGCGACCTTGGTTTAATGTCCCTATGCAAGGGGTAAATGTGAGCACGCAATTTATTTACCATGGTAGAATGAATAAATCATCCACAGGACAAATGACTACCAGGAGGAAAAAAAGTGTTTATCCACTTTAAAGGTTAGTTCACCCAAAAATGTCATTTCTGTCATTAATTCATGTGGTTCTACACCCGTAAGATCTTCGTTCATCTTCAGAACACAAATGAAGATATTTTTGGTTCAGTGAGTCTCTATTGACAGATAATTTACACTTTCATGTTATAAAGAGACGAGAATACTTTTAGTGCGCCAAAATAGCGGCTTTATTCAACAATATCTAGTGATGGACGATTTCAAAACACTGATTCGTAACAAAAGATTCGTAAAGCTTTGAAGCAGTGATTCGGTTCGCGTATCAAACTGCCAAAGTCTCGTGAACTATTGAAGTTTTGAATCAGTAATGACGTAACGAAGCCTCGTTTACTGAAATCACGTGACTTTGGCGATCTGAATCACTGATTTGAATCAAAAGATTCGTGAAGCTTCATGAATCAGTGTTTTGAAATCGTCCATCACTAGATGTTGAATGTTCAAACTACATGTATCGTGTAAAAGGACACTAAAATAAAGTGTTACCAAAGTTTATATTTCACCATTTATTTTATTCATATATATTATTTATTTATTTATTTTATATATATATTTTAATTTATTTATTTTATATATTTTTTTATGAATTAATTTTATATATACATATATTTTAAATTTTTTATTTCATTATATATATATATATATATATATATATATAAAAAAATGAAATAAAAAATTTAAAATATATGTATATATAAAATTAATTCATAAAAAAATATATAAAATAAATATATATATAAAAAATAAAAAAATTCAATTGTATTCGACAATTTTATAATCTTAAACCATTCATGCAATTGTGGTTTTGGTGTTTCCAGATACATAAAACTTGAAAAATAAAATGCTTGGATATTTGTGCATGTGTGTTTCTGAGAATTAGTGAGAGAGGGAAATAAATTCATATCCATTGAATACATGGCAGATGTTACAACACACACACACACACACACACACATTTAGTGTTTCTAAAGCCGAATTCACACATAATCCCAAATTTCCTGCAACATTCCAGCATGATTTGCTATTCTCTCCGTGAGGCGATCTGTCCACCCCCCTCCCCAACTACACGACACCACTGCGCTCACATCTTAGAAGCATGGCTGGAAAATTCTTTCGGTAAATTGAAGCCGCAACAAACAAACTAGTCCACACAAGTAATATAGCGCACTCCCAGTCCCAAGAGACATTCACATTCCTCGCAGTGCAAGCACTGATGTTTGGAGATCAAACTGAATTAAGGGAATAAAGCTCTCATGAACAGGGAGGAACTCGCATTCCTGCCACATGCGCTCGAGGATAAGCCAATAAAATATCTCGAACTGCATCGCGTGAAGCGCTTCAGAGTCGTGTGAATCACACCCTGAGATCGGGTTGCGCGTCTTGTCTGCTGTTTTGTGCTCCAGCCTTCTGTGGGCCTCTCCTCCATTGTCGCCCTACGCCGAGCGCCGCTTTTCCAGCCTCCCATCTGGGCTCTGGGGGTGGGGATGCTTTCTTGAAGCGGCGGGGAGGCTTTAATTGTGTAGGTGAGGCCGTTCTTAAAGTGCAGCAGCTAATTGGCTGTAAATGAGTCCATCTGCTTTGATTTGGAGTTGCAGTGACTCTGCAGTTCTCATGGCGTTTTTATTCTTTCCAGTCTATGGATCCACACTCCATATATGAAATCCAGATTTGCCCTACATGCATTTGTAGTCCTTCAAATTTTACAAAATTTGACATCACTTACTGCTCAAGCCATTGGATCATGTTGAACAACAGCCATTGAGTTATTTAAGGTTCATCAGAAGTCATGAACTAACCATGAGTGATGTACGGAAGAGGGTTAAGGACAAGTAATAATAAAAAATGATTAAGATTAAACGTTGAATTGAGAAAAAAAAAAAAAAAAGTCTAATCTCATTAAATTGATAGAGTCCCTCCAGAAAAATGCGATCGCTTGATTTCGTGCATAATCGGTCAAAGTCCGTATATTTACGCGGGGGTCGCATTTTTTCAAATCCTGGTATTTTCGTTGCAAAAAAGTCTCATATATCTTAGCAGAAAGTTGAAAAATGTTGCGTTTACTTCACACAAGTAAAGTATTGCCATGGAAACCTCATGAAGTGACGTAATGACGCGACGTGAACGACATCTGTAAACCCCGCGGTGAAAACCATGATGAAGCGCGCCAATAATTCTCATTTGCCAACAAAAATAAGCGCGCGAAGCAGTTTCCCGCTGTGTCACATGACAGTGGGGTGAATTATTTTGCAACTGCGTGTCGGACCGCAGACGACGCTGTATTATAATTCACGCTGCAGTGAGATTGGAAGCAGTTAATTTATCACAAGATGTGTGTTTTGTATCACTACCTCTGTAAAACAGGACATTTTATTTATTCATTTTTACAGAAGTTGTTGAATATTCCTTTTGTGAAGCTACAGAACTGGTTTGACTCAATGTTTTGTAAGTTTGATTCATGTGTTAATGAAGGTCTGAAATTCAATATTCAGTTTTTGCAAGTTCCCACAATTTCATCGCATAAAAATTGCAAAAATATCCCGCATATTCCAGTGCATTTTTTAAGAAAACATGCCGCATAATCAAGGATTTTATTTATTTAAACAATAAATATTAAATTGAGAATAAAGTTGTTTTGTGAAAAAGCATAACATTTCATTTTAATTTTTTCTCGAAATTTAAACAATAAATATTAAATTGAGAATAAAGTTGTTTTGTGAAAAAGCATAACATTTCATTTTACTCGAAATTTAAACAATAAATATTAAATTGAGAATAATGTTTTGTGAAAAAGCATAACATTTCATTTTAATTTTTTTCTCGAAATTTAAACAAATATTTAATTGAGAATAAAGTTGTTTTGTGAAAAAGCATAACATTTCATTTTAATTTTTTCTCGAAATTTAAAAAAATAAATATTTAATTGAAAATAAAGTTGTTTTGTGAAAAAGCATTACATTTCATTTTACTCGAAATTTAAACAATAAATATTAAATTGAGAATAATGTTTTGTGAAAAAGCATAACATTTAATTTAAATTTTTTTCTCGAAATTTAAACATTTAATTGAGAATAAAGTTGTTTTGTGAAAAAGCATAACATTTCATTTTAATTTTTTTCTCGAAATTTAAACAATAAATATTAAATTGAGAATAAAGTTGTTTTGTGAAAAAGCATAACATTTCATTTTAATTTTTTCTCGAAATTTAAACAATAAATATTAAATTGAGAATAAAGTTGTTTTGTGAAAAAGCATAACATTTCATTTTAATTTTTTCTCGAAATTTAAACAATAAATATTAAATTGAGAATAAAGTTGTTTTGTGAAAAAGCATAACATTTCATTTTAATTTTTTCTCGAAATTTAAACAATAAATATTAAATTGAGAATAAAGTTGTTTTGTGAAAAAGCATTACATTTCATTTTAATTTTTTTTTTCGAAATTTAAACAATAAATATTAAATTGAGAATAAAGTTGTTTTGTGAAAAAGCATAACATTTCATTTTAATTTTTTCTCGAAATTTAAACAATAAATATTAAATTGAGAATAAAGTTGTTTTGTGAAAAAGCATAACATTTAATTAAAATTTTTTTCTCGAAATTTAAACAATAAATATTAAATTGAGAATAAAGTTGTTTTGTGAAAAAGCATAACATTTCATTTTAATTTTTTCTCGAAATTTAAACATTTAATTGAGAATAAAGTTGTTTTGTGAAAAAGCATAACATTTCATTTAAATTTTTTCTCGAAATTTAAACAAATATTTAATTGAGAATAAAGTTGTTTTGTGAAAAAGCATAACATTTCATTTTAATTTTTTCTCGAAATTTAAACAATAAATATTAAATTGAGAATAAAGTTGTTTTGTGAAAAAGCATAACATTTCATTTTAATTTTTTCTCGAAATTTAAACAATAAATATTAAATTGAGAATAAAGTTGTTTTGTGAAAAAGCATAACATTTCATTTTAATTTTTTCTCGAAATTTAAACAATAAATATTAAATTGAGAATAAAGTTGTTTTGTGAAAAAGCATAACATTTCATTTTAATTTTTTCTCGAAATTTAAACAATAAATATTAAATTGAGAATAAAGTTGTTTTGTGAAAAAGCATTACATTTCATTTTAATTTTTTTTTTTCGAAATTTAAACAATAAATATTAAATTGAGAATAAAGTTGTTTTGTGAAAAAGCATAACATTTCATTTTAATTTTTTCTCGAAATTTAAACAATAAATATTAAATTGAGAATAAAGTTGTTTTGTGAAAAAGCATAACATTTAATTTAAATTTTTTTCTCGAAATTTAAACAATAAATATTAAATTGAGAATAAAGTTGTTTTGTGAAAAAGCATAACATTTCATTTTAATTTTTTCTCGAAATTTAAACATTTAATTGAGAATAAAGTTGTTTTGTGAAAAAGCATAACATTTCATTTAAATTTTTTCTCGAAATTTAAACAAATATTTAATTGAGAATAAAGTTGTTTTGTGAAAAAGCATAACATTTCATTTTAATTTTTTCTCGAAATTTAAACAATAAATATTAAATTGAGAATAAAGTTGTTTTGTGAAAAAGCATAACATTTCATTTTAATTTTTTCTCGAAATTTAAACAATAAATATTAAATTGAGAATAAAGTTGTTTTGTGAAAAAGCATAACATTTCATTTTAATTTTTTCTCGAAATTTAAACAATAAATATTAAATTGAGAATAAAGTTGTTTTGTGAAAAAGCATAACATTTCATTTTAATTTTTTCTCGAAATTTAAACAATAAATATTAAATTGAGAATAAAGTTGTTTTGTGAAAAAGCATTACATTTCATTTTAATTTTTTTTTTCGAAATTTAAACAATAAATATTAAATTGAGAATAAAGTTGTTTTGTGAAAAAGCATAACATTTCATTTTAATTTTTTCTCGAAATTTAAACAATAAATATTAAATTGAGAATAAAGTTGTTTTGTGAAAAAGCATAACATTTCATTTTACTCGAAATTTAAACAATAAATATTAAATTGAGAATAAAGTTGTTTTGTGAAAAAGCATAACATTTAATTTAAATTTTTTTCTCGAAATTTAAACAATAAATATTAAATTGAGAATAAAGTTGTTTTGTGAAAAAGCATAACATTTCATTTTAATTTTTTCTCGAAATTTAAACATTTAATTGAGAATAAAGTTGTTTTGTGAAAAAGCATAACATTTCATTTAAATTTTTTCTCGAAATTTAAACAAATATTTAATTGAGAATAAAGTTGTTTTGTGAAAAAGCATAACATTTCATTTAAATTTTTTCTCGAAATTTAAAAAAATAAATATTTAATTGAAAATAAAGTTGTTTTGTGAAAAAGCATAACATTTCATTTTACTCGAAATTTAAACAATAAATATTAAATTGAGAATAAAGCTGTTTTGTGAAAAAGCATAACATTTAATTTAAATTTTTTTCTCGAAATTTAAACAATAAATATTAAATTGAGAATAAAGTTGTTTTGTGAAAAAGCATGAGTTTAAAGTATACATGAATATATAAGTAAATACAAAACACAACAACAGTAAAACCTAAGCCGACTCGCTCAACTACAATCATTTAACAGCTTCAAATTTCAGCTATTTTTTTTGCAGAAATATGACCACATTTGCTCTTCTCTGGCAAAATAGACACCTCTCCTGACTTATTGCATGTCCTGCACAGAAGAAAACTCTCAGATGGAGTCGATGAGGCCTGTTTGAAAGTGCAGACAATATGGGTCAAACATGGTCGTATTCAACGAGCCCTCAAATGTTTCATTAGGTTTGACACGTTTCCCCCTTCACATGCAAACATTCGCGGTGTCGGAATCCTTCCTGGTGAAATATAGCCACACTTTGGAGCGTTTAGTTTGAAGCATTTTAATTTAAGCGCATTTAATTTAGCTAGAAAATCTACCGGTAGACCGGTAGAAATCTTCACGGATGGTCTCACTTCCCGACGATTTGTGATTTGTATCCTCAAAGCTTTCCGACGTTCACGTGAGTTTTCTCAGTCGGGAAATAACTTTTCCGAGCATTCTGACACCCCTTGAACGCAGTAATTAAATTTAACTCGAATCTGATGCTTCTTACGTCCGTGTCAAACACCAGAGGACAAATATTTCAATCACTTCAGGCATTTAATTTAAACGAGGCACCGACATTCGCATCCTGATCCGGTCCGGTGCATACCGGTTTCGGTACCCAACCGTAGACGGGAACAGATTTCCACTGGGAGCGTCCATCATTTATAGTCTCCATGCTGTAGGTCTGAATGATACTCTGTTTGCCGTCATCTTATCACCATCTAACAACTGGTGTGAGTTTCCTGTTTGCCTCTCCAGCTCTTATCACTCCATCGTGTTAACAGACGGCTTCTCTTTCAGAGTTTAAGAACACAAAACAAACCCAAGGGCCTCTTCACAGTAGCCTATGGAATGTTCTTCCACAGGATTAATTAGCATATTCTTTCAAAAAATAAAAATAAAAAAATCAGATCTCTATGTAAAGAATAAAAATATTCATTGAAAGCATAAATGCGTTAACACCAGATAGGAGGTCAAGGCAAACAGGTTTCCAGAAACAACTTTAGCGCACACAACTGCCTCAAGGAGTTTACTGAAAATAGTTTCAGAGGAGAATCATCAGGGCTGGAGCTCAAATTCTGCCCATCTGGCCACGCGTTCCCACACTGATGTTTTGCTGGAGGGTGAGGGGTTTTAACATTGGAATAACTGAATTAAAGACGGACAGAAAGGACATTTTTTGAATATACTGCAAATGTGTTTAATGGTATTAATGTTGCATTATATTGCTAGGCTTAATTATTGAATTAATATTTAGATACATGCAGGAAAAAGAGCTTTGTCCTGAAAAGTTCCGAGTTCTTCCATAGAATTTTAACTGTTAAAAAAAAAAAAAGTTTAACTGTAAGATTACCATGGTTTATGGTTTCTAGAATAACAACATCGCTTTAGATCATGAACAGATTTAATTTTGACTTTTACTGACGTATAAACATCAATTGTGGCAAACAGAAGCTCAAGCATGTTTGCCAATGAACTAATGAGGTTCATTCTGGTGTTACGCATCACGTTTGAGCTTCAACAAGAACCAATGAGGTTCATTCTGGTGTTACGCATCACGTTTGAGCTTCAACAAGAACCAATGAGGTTCATTCTGGTGTTACGCGTCACGTTTGAGCTTCAACAAGAACCAATGAGGTTCATTCTGGTGTTACGCATCACGTTTGAGCTTCAACAAGAACCAATGAGGTTCATTCTGGTGTTACGCATCACGTTTGAGCTTCAGCAAGAACCAATGAGGTTCATTCTGGTGTTACGCATCACGTTTGAGCTTCAACAAGAACCAATGAGGTTCATTCTGGTGTTACGCATCACGTTTGAGCTTCAACAAGAACCAATGAGGTTCATTCTGGTGTTACGCATCACGTTTGAGCTTCAACAAGAACCAATGAGGTTCATTCTGGTGTTACGCATCACGTTTGAGCTTCAACAAGAACCAATGAGGTTCATTCTGGTGTTACGCGTCACGTTTGAGCTGCAACAAGAACCAATGAGGTTCATTCTGGTGTTACGCGTCACGTTTGAGCTTCAACAAGAACCAATGAGGTTCATTATGGTGTTACGCGTCACGTTTGAGCTTCAACAAGAACCAATGAGGTTCATTCTGGTGTTACGCATCACGTTTGAGCTTCAACAAGAACCAAAGAGGTTCATTCTGGTGTTACGCGTCACGTTTGAGCTTCAACAAGAACCAATGAGGTTCATTCTGGTGTTACGCGTCACGTTTGAGCTTCAACAAGAACCAATGAGGTTCATTCTGGTGTTACGCATCACGTTTGAGCTTCAACAAGAACCAATGAGGTTCATTCTGGTGTTACGCATCACGTTTGAGCTTCAACAAGAACCAATGAGGTTCATTCTGGTGTTACGCATCACGTTTGAGCTTCAACAAGAACCAATGAGGTTCATTCTGGTGTTACGCATCACGTTTGAGCTTCAACAAGAACCAATGAGGTTCATTCTGGTGTTACGCATCACGTTTGAGCTTCAACAAGAACCAATGAGGTTCATTCTGGTGTTACGCGTCACGTTTGAGCTGCAACAAGAACCAATGAGGTTCATTCTGGTGTTACGCGTCACGTTTGAGCTTCAACAAGAACCAATGAGGTTCATTCTGGTGTTACGCGTCACGTTTGAGCTGCAACAAGAACCAATGAGGTTCATTCTGGTGTTACGCGTCACGTTTGAGCTTCAACAAGAACCAATGAGGTTCATTATGGTGTTACGCATCACGTTTGAGCTTCAACAAGAACCAATGAGGTTCATTCTGGTGTTACGCATCACGTTTGAGCTTCAATTGCAAAAATATCCCGCATATTCCATCGCATTTTTTAAGAAAACGTGCCGCATAATCAAGGATTATCACAAAAAAAAATCAGCGTTTTTCAGGAGGGACTGAATTACTCTGGAGCTGCAGGAAAATGCCATTGTGATGGCGGAGCTTGCAAACCAGTCAAGCCTCAAACCCTTGGTATGATCTCTCCATGTTCCTTCAGACCAACCACCCAAGCCCATGTATTCGTTCTTCAGAATTTATTTTCTTGTGTAAGGCTCGCGCCTCTATAAACAGAACCAATGTGAGACGAGTCTTAATGACATTATCATTCTACAACAATTTACGGAAAGATCGAGGGTGTTTTTGTTTTATAAACTGTGTCAGTGATGCCAAACGCACCTAAAAGTGTGTGTAGTGTTTTTAAGTGTTGATAATGTGATGTGTGGGCTAATTAAGAGGACACACTTATTGTGTAGCGCTATCTATTAAAAATAAACCAGCGCGCGTCTGTAGGAGTTAACAGCTTGAAGAGCTGGCTGAGGATTAAACAACCTTCTCATAATCACTAATGGGGTTTATCATTACAAGTAGCATTATTACTTTTCAAAACCCTAACCTTTGTCATTTATCTAACATATATGAAATGTGCTTTTACTTTAAGTCATCCGAAACTGCGTCCGGCTTTTAAAGGGTTTCTGACATTAATTACACACCTTCATGTCGTTCCAAACCCGTAAGACCTTCGTTCATCTTCGGAAAACACAAATTAAGATATTTAATGCGAGAGGTTTCTGATCCCCTACAGAAAGTAACGCAATTACCAATTTCAAGGTCCAGAAATGTATTAAAGACATCGTTAAAGTCAGTCCCTCCAGAAAAACGGGCGAAAATCCTTGATTACGCGGCACTTTTTGTGATGGAATATGCGGGATATTTTTGCAATTTTAATGCGATGAAATGGAAGTGGTTCAACCTTGATGTTATAAAGTGATGAGAACACTTATTGTGCACAAAAAACAAAAATAACGACTATTCAACAATCTCTTCTCCTATGCCTTCCATGTTTACGTCCAAATGTCGACTCCGTATTGGCCGACGCCGTTTACCTGAGCAAGCAGGAGCTGGCCAATAATGAGTCGGCATTCTGACGTACACACGAAAATGCTGCACTGCGTTCACGGTATAGGAGACATGGGAGAAAAGAAATTGTTGAATAAAGTAGTTATTTTTGCACACAAAAAGCACTGAACCACTGTAGTCACGTCGACTATTTTAACAATGTCTTTAATGCCTTTTTGGGCCTTAAAGGTGCAATGACCCCTATGTCTGGTTCAGAAACCCCTCGGATTTCATCAAAAAGAAGAAGAAACGTTTTCCATGCAAATACTTACAGAGTGCGCATCTCATATTTCTGTCGACTGAACCATTGATACCCATCACTCATGAATTGCACAGTGGATAACGGAACGAAAGCTTAACCCTTATGTGCTGTTCGGGATGTTTTCATCCACTACGGGGAATTTTTGAGTCTTAATTTGGCCGTAACTTTCTCCGTGTTTCAGCAAATGGAATGATTTTTGGTGACAAATCTTATTTTGACACATATTTTGGGAAAATGCTTTGAAAATGTTCAAAAACTCAACAGGACTCTGTGGGCAAATTCACAACGCTTTCTTTAACTGCTTTAAAAGTGTATCAGATAAATATTTTTTTGCTTAAATCTATTAAATCAACCTCAGCCCTGATCAAAACTACTAAATTTTTTTTAAAAATTCAGGATTTTAACTCTTTAATTGCCAAATTCATAAATGACGTCACTGATTTGGGGAAAAAAAATGTGTCAAAGATTAGAAACAACATCGGCTTTGATGCAGCATCAGATTTTAATGTTTTAAAGAGTTAAAATCCTGTTGTTGTTTTTTTTAAATTTAGTAGTTTTGATCAGGACTGAGGTTGATTAATAGATATAAGCAAAAAAATATTTAACTGATACACTTTTAAAGCAGTTAAAATCATAAAAACATAACGAAAGGGTCTTGAATTTGAACAATGCACAAGGGTTAAAGCACCCAAAACGCCTTTATTAAACAGCGTTGGGACATCCAGTGAGAAGCGTTTCAATTCGACATACACCTCGGTTACAAACCACAAATCCCTCGATGATTAAACTGGTTTTAAAACGGATGAAACAGCCTCAACTTTCCCAACAAGACTGATGAGGAAAACAGGAGAAACAAAGTTAGAAGACTTTTAAATCCCAAAACATATACCATGAATGTACTGCATTAAATTACCATGGTTTGGACAGAAATGTGGAATATTTACATCAAATACTAGGTTAGATTAATTTATTGAATATGTAATTGATTTATATGTGAAGGTGTCTCTAGTTTTTGCCATGGATGGTTTTTACTAGTGGTTACAAAGTCTCAATGTCAGAATATTTTAACGTAAGCCTTTAATAATAATAATAATAGATCAAATAATTCACCCCAAACCCACTTCAACTTTTTGATTTGATAATCCAGGCCTTGAGCGAAGCTAATTCAATAGTTTGGAACGACATGAGGGCGAGTACTTAATGACAGAAATATAATTTTTGGGAGAACTACCCCTTTAAATAATCCCGATTATAATATCGACCGATACAATGTTGATTATGATTTGCAGTTTTACATTCCTAAGCAAATCCATACAAATCAAGCCCACGTCAAGAAGCTTGTCCAAGCAAACTAGAGTTCTGAAAATGTCTCTAGGTTCTGTAAAACCTGGCGCCATAATAAAAAATAAAGGGCTTGTAGATCAATAAAAGCTTTTTCCACCTAAGGATCCCCGATTTCCCCTTAACTACCCAAACTGCTGGTCCTGCTGGGCCCACAGATACAAAGTTACAGCGTCAATACCTGCAATCTACCATGGCGGGGTCTCTGTGTGTGTGTGTGTGTGTGTGTGTGTGAGACAGTGTGTTATCCTGCAAGCAGACAATAATTGGGATGCCACCAGTTTGCATCAATTCCGTGCGGTAGGGGACAAAACAGAGGAGCGTTTAATGTGCCTCAGAATAATCAAAGAGAAACGCTCGTCCTTTGTTTGGGCCGGCGCACGTCAGCGAACGGCACAGAGAGATAGTTGCCGACCAAAGAAAGAGCCATGTCTTTTCATACTTGGAGGGGATCAGAGCATAAGGTGCGATCGGCATTTTAAATGATTGGAAGATTCAGTGTAATTTCTTCCATTCAGTGGCCTGGCATCATACTGAGAGAATAATGGAGGCCTGAGAGAGCGTCTGGATGACCGCTACCGTCCTGCTGCTACGGTGAAGAGGAGAGGGACGCTGGGTAATCGCACACACCGATCCCCTGTCGGCTCTCCTGCAGTCACCTTCAACTCGCTGTCAACACCACGGCACAAGAGGAGGGATCGTTCGCAAATTTACACCGAGTAGTGAAGGTCTTTTGACGCACTGCGTCCGAGAGTCTTGAAACTTTTCACTGAAATGATGCACGGCATGAAAGCACATTTTAAGAAAATTCATTTCAGAGAAGCTCCCAAGACAATGATATAAAAGTATATAAGAACGTTTAAAATAGGTGCGTCCCAATTTGCATTTACCTATGCAATATCATATTATATATATATATATAAATCATCATGTTTCAACTTAAAGGGTTAGTTCACCCAAAAATGTCATTTCTGTCATTAATTCCTCGTTCTACACCCGTAAGATCTTCGTTCATCTTCAGAACACAAATGAAGATATTTTTGATGAAATCCGATGGTTCAGTGAGAGATAATTCACACTTTCAGATGAACAGAAAGACACTAAAACATATTTAAAACAGGTCATGTGACTACAGTGGTTCAACCTTAATGTTATAAAGAGACGAGAATACTTTTAGTGCGCCAAAATAACGACTTTATTCAACAATATCTAGTGATGGATGATTTCAAAACACTGATTCATGAAGCTTCACGAATCTTTTGATTCAAATCAGTGATTCGGATCGCCAAAGTCACGTGATTTCAGTAAACGAGGCTTCGTTACGTCACAAGTGATTCAAAATTTCAGTAGTTCACGTGATTTTGGTAGTTTGATAGGTGAACTGAATCACTGATTTGAATCAAAAGATTCGTGAATCTTCATGAATCAGTGTTTTGAAATCGTCCATCACTAGATATTGTTGAATAAAGTCGTTATTTTGCCGCACAAAAAGTATTCTCGTCTCTTTATAACATGAAGGTTGAACCACTGTAGTCACATGACCTGTTTTAAATATGTTTTAGTATCAAAGTAACGACTTTATTCAACAATATCTAGTGATGGACGATTTCAAAACACTGATTCATGAAGCTTTACGAATCTTTTGTTTCGAATCAGTGATTCGGTTCGTGTATCAAACTGCCAAAGTCACGTGAAGAATTGAAACTGCGAATCACTTATGACATAACGAAGCCTCGTTTACTGAAATCTTGTGACTTTGGCGATCCGAATCACTGATTCAAATCAAAAGATTCGTAAAGCTTCATGAATCAGTGTTTTGAAATCGTCCATCACTAGATATTGTTGAATAAAGTCGTTATTTTGTCTCTTTATAACATGAAGGTTGAACCACTGTAGTCACATGACCCGTTTTAAATACGTTTTAGTGTCTTTCTGTTCATCTGAAAGTGTTTATCTCTCACTGAACCGTCGGATCTCATCAAAAATATCTTCATTTGTGTTCTGAAGATGAACGAAGATCTTACGGGTGTAGAACCACATGACATTTTTGGGTGATTTAACCCTTTAAGTTGAAACATGATTTTTTTGACATTACCACAAATTGTGTACTTAAGCGTCATTAAAGTGAACCAAGTACTCTTAAGTGGCCTTTTATTTCAGTAATACTAGTAGTTTTTAATATACTTACGATTTGAAGTACAAGTGTACATTTAAAACAATAAAGTCCACTTCTTTTTTCACAAGGGTTGCAAACAGCTTCCCGAGAACGGCCTTAACGCCGTTTCAATCCCAGGTGTTCGGCCAGCACATTTTAACCTCCTCATGTCACTTCATGCTTTATAGATTCAGTCTCTCTTTCATTCTCTTTATCTTAATGTGTCAATAGGAAGACTTGGCTATTGTTTGAGCTCAGTGCCGCAGACCTAGTGAGGCCATTAGCCTAACAGCCCCAAACAGCTAAATTACCCTCTTTCTCTTCTTGTCTCATCCCTATTTTTATAGTAATAACACAGAGAAAATTTGCCCCTCTTTTCTTCCATTCGATGCCATCCTCCACTTTGGAAAAGGAGCGATTCAGAGGGTAGAAAGACGAGCGGTGAGAGGTAGGGGTTTAAAATAAGTGATAGGTGTGCGGGGAGGAGGGAAATTGGACAGCGCCCTCGGCACAATACAATAAAAACATCCTGTAATTTGCAGTGACTCCCTACTCCTCTCTCTATCGAATCAGACATGCTCAGCTCGCTCGCTCTTTTATAAAATCTTCTCTTTCCCTCCCTCCGAGTCACACAAAGATTATTGATGTCTGCGAATGGGAAAAAGGTTATGTACAATAAAACGGAGGGAACTAAACAAAAAGCTTGTCAAAGAACATTTGGAGGTTCACTTTGGGATGTGACGAAACAGCAGCGGTGTTTAAAACACAGGTAAATGTGAAAGACATCATTACGATCTTCAATAACTTTACCATTTTATATGGTGTATAGTACCTTAGAGTACTAAAAACCTTTTAGGAGTAGATCGGGTATCAGTGACAAGCTGCTGTATACAGATTTCTTAAAAGGTTAGCTCACACATGTAGTCACATGACCTGTTTTAAATGCGTTTTAGGCTCTGTTCACAAAACAAAAACAAAACATATAGTCCTGGTCCTCTCAGCGTTCACACTGGCATTTTTAACAGCGAACCTAAAGTCACCAAACCAAAGGCGTAGGGATACGGTCACGACCTGATTGGTCGCTTTTATGACGTATATTTGGCGACGGAGCCGAACATTGAAAACAACGCTGTGTTCTGGATTAAACGCCATCATTTCATGCTTTATTTCACCAGCTGAGAATCACGAAGAGCTCATCAAATGTTCAAAACATTCAAAACAGCAGCAGGATTTCAGAAACTTCACCTCCTCGTCGCTCCACGTTTGCCCTCGACTCATTTTGGAGATGCCGATCTTCGAATCAGTGACTCATAGCGTCGCATCTTGTGACGTCACGTCCTGTTTTTGGTTGGTTTACGTGTCTTTGGTCCGTGTTGCGTTCATATATCAATCGAACCGCACCAGAGTTTGTTTGGAAGCGGGTCTCGCGTTCACATATGAACCGCACTCACTGAGCGATCGCACCAGGGTTCGTTTTAATCCAACCAAACATGACAAGTGTGAACGCACCCTTAGTATCTTTCTGGGCATTGAACGAGTTAATTAATCTTACTGGCAATAGAGGGAACCTCTATCAAAAACATCTTCATTTGTGTTCTGAAGATGAACGAAGATCTTACGGGTGTAGAACCACATGAGGAATTAATGACATTTTTGCGTGAATTAACCCTTTAAATTCCTAATTATGGTCCATATTCTATTTAAGCGTTCACAACCGGAATATTCCAATTTCCAACATCAATATAAATATAATCTGATTAAATGACACGCATATTTTCTCATTTTGAAAGATTTTTTGCTTTTGTACAGTTTTCTGGAAGTCTTTTGCTGTTCTTCTTGGGTTCCTTCGCGTCTTTTTTGGGATTGACAGTTCAGACTTCAAACGATCGTTGCACTTTTTAAGCTTTAGCGATTGATGCATTTCTCTAAAATGTGCAATTTAAGAGATTACATTAATTAGGTTGAATGTGAACCAATCTAGTACTTGAAAATGATTTTTGCTGAAGCTGTAGTACTCAGCAAGCTTTGCTTGGACTTAATGAGTGTAAAAATGCTGAAATTAAGGGATATTTTATGCGTTTTTGAGCAAGATGAGAAAAGGGAGAGACTTGATAGTGTTTAATCTTCAATTATGTTGTAATTATTAGAACCGTTTAAATTATACAGCGTTACTACAGTGGAGATGAGTGAGCATTTGCTTCGGCTGTGCATGTCATTTCTGCTTCGCTCAAATGCTTAGAATGTTAATGTGTAACTAATATTTTGTTATAAATCTTATTTAAGTCAAAAATATAGGATATTAAATTAATCTTGTCAGGGAATCACTTTAACACTTAATTTGGTCACTGAAAATGACTTCATTCAGTCATGTTTAAATTACTTGAACAAATTAAGTTTGTTTAATTCAATTGATTTATTTGGGACTGATGCACAGAATTAAATCATGTAAATCCAGCGCACTTTTTTTCCAGCATTGTAAAACCGGTACAGTTTACATTTGCAGCACAAGAGGAAAAATGTTCTGCCAGATGCGATATAATAAAGCATGGACAGGGCTGGGTGTGTTACTTTTAAAATGTATTTCACTACAGATTACAAAATACATGCTTTAAAAAGTGATTTGTAACGTATTTCGTTACATTACTCAAGTTTAGTGACTTAATAATCTAAATACTTTAGAATACTTTGGAATACTAATACAGTTGTGTTCAAAATTATTCAACCCCCCAATGCTGTAAATGGTTTTAGAGAATTTAGAGTACATTTGTAATTGAATTCAGAATGAAATCCTACAAGGACTTCTTAAAGAAGCATATGCAACTAAAATGGCATCAATTGGTTTTGTAATACAGTAGTAAATGTTTCTTTTGTGAATTCTTCATTGACACAATTATTCAACCCCTTAAAGACTACCACTCTGAAGAACAGAGGTCCATTGAAGTGTTTTCAATCAGGTATTGAAAGCACCTGTGGATGTCAGGGAGCAGCAATAAAGCCTAATAAGCACCAATTAGGCAGCTTTAAAATGACTGTGATACTCAGCTCCTTCTAGACATTTACTGGTGTGGTTACAAACATGGTGAAGTCAAGAGAATGGTCCAGGAAGACAAGAGAAGAGGTGATTACTCTTCACAGGAAGGGCAATGGCTATAAGAAGATTGCAAAGATGTTAAACATACCAAGAGACACCATAGGAAGCATCATTCGCAAATTCAAGGCAAAGGGCACTGTTGAAACGCTACCTGGTCGTGGCAGAAAGAAGATGCTGACTTCGACTGCTGTGCGCTACCTGAAGCGTAGAGTGGAGAAAAGTCCCCGTGTGACTGCTGAGGAACTGAGAAAAGATTTGTCAGATGTAGGTACTGAAGTTTCTGCTCAGACAATACGGCGCACCCTGCGTAATGAAGGCCTCCATGCCAGAACTCCCAGGCGCACCCCCTTGCTGTCTCCAAAGAATAAGAAGAGTCGACTGCAGTATGCCAAAAGTCATGTGGACAAACCACAGAAGTTTTGGGATAGTGTTCTGTGGACTGATGAAACAAAATTAGAACTGTTTGGGCCCATGGATCAACGCTATGTTTGGAGGAGGAAGAACAAGGCCTATGAAGAAAAGAACACCTTGCCTACTGTGAAGCATGGCGGGGGGTCAATCATGCTTTGGGGCTGTTTTGCTTCTGCAGGTACTGGGAAGCTTCAGCGTGTGCAAGGTACCATGAATTCTCTTCAGTACCAGGAGATATTGGAGGACAATGTGATGCAGTCCGTCACAAACCTGAGGCTTGGGAGACGTTGGACCTTTCAACAGGACAATGATCCCAAGCATACCTCCAAGTCCACTAGAGCATGGTTGCAGATTAAAGGCTGGAACATTTTGAAATGGCCATCGCAGTCACCAGACTTAAATCCGATTGAGAACCTCTGGTGGGACTTAAAGAAAGCAGTTGCAGTGCGCAAGCCTAAGAATGTGACTGAACTGGAGGCTTTTGCCCATGATGAATGGGCGAAGATACCCGTAGCTCGCTGCAAGACACTTGTGTCAAGCTATGCTTCACGTTTAAAAGCTGTTATAACTGTAAAAGGATGTTGTACTAAGTATTAAGATTGAATGTCACTTGGGGGTTGAATAAAGCTGATAATGATGTGAGCAGAGAAAAGACATTTGTGGTTATTTCATTATAAATGTTATGTTATATTTGTCTGACCTACACGTGCCTCTTTGATTTAATTGTAAGCAGGATGACTGAATGATCAAAATCAATGTCAAACCGGCCAAAACAATCAATTTCAGTGGGGGTTGAATAATTTTGAACACAACTGTAAGTGTGAAACAAACACAAGAAAGGTCATTGCGAGTTTCTCACAATTCTGACTTTTTATGGCCTTACGTGATATAAAGTTGCAATTGTGAGTTATAAAGTCAGAATTATGAGATATAAACTCACAATATTGAGAAAAGTCAGAATTATGAGATATAAACTGACAATATCGAGAAAAGTCAGAATTATGAGATATAAACTGACAATATCGAGAAAAGTCAGAATTATGAGATATAAACTCGCAATATCGAGAAAAGTCAGAATTATGAGATATAAACTCACAATATTGAGAAAAGTCAGAATTATGAGATATAAACTCACAATATCGAGAAAAGTCAGAATTATGAGATATAAACTCACAATATCGAGAAAAGTCAGAATTATGAGATATAAACTGACAATATCGAGAAAAGTCAGAATTATGAGATATAAACTCACAATATTGAGAAAAGTCAGAATTATGAGATATAAACTCACAATATCGAGAAAAGTCAGAATTATGAGATATAAACTCACAATATCGAGAAAAGTCAGAATTATGAGATATAAACTGACAATATTGAGAAAAGTCAGAATTATGAGATATAAACTCACAATATTGAGAAAAGTCAGAATTATGAGATATAAACTCACAATATCGAGAAAAGTCAGAATTATGAGATATAAACTGGCAATATCGAGAAAAGTCAGAATTATGAGATATAAACTCACAATATCGAGAAAAGTCAGAATTATGAGATATAAACTGGCAATATCGAGAAAAGTCAGAATTATGGGATATAAACTGACAATATTGAGAAAAGTCAGAATTATGAGATATAAACTCACACTAAATTCACAATTGCAAGAAAAAAAGTCAGTATTGCAAGTTTATATCTCCCAATTCTGACTTTATAACTTGCAATTGTGAGTTTAAATCTCGCAATTCTGAGAAAAAGAAGTCAGAATTGTGAAACACAAACTCACAATTGTGAGGGAAAAAAACAAATTGTGAGAAAAAGTCGCAGTGACGAGTGAATTATAAAATGACTCACAAAACATGAAAACAGTGGAAAACATGAAACTGAACTCGTCTTTTTCAGACGGTCAGAGTCAGAGAACCACCAATCGCTGTTTAAATGACATTAAAACTCAAAGTAATCACTTTGGTAATCTAAAACACTTTTCAGATGGAACTGTGATGAAATACAGTTGTATTTTAAATGCATAACCAAGTTACGTGCATTTCGTCACTCCCCAACCCTGAGCACACGGACATGCCAGTATAGTTGCGTCCCGAACCGGAATTATCCAGGTTTAGAGTACAAACATGAGGTAAAACAATTAATATGAGAGAAAGCTGATGGCCCAAACCTCCCAGACCGCCCCACACTTAGCAATGAGCGCAAGCAGAGGCTTTGATCTCTATCTCGGCTGCTCCAGGAAATGAGCTCCGTATTAAAATCCTACATGACACACGAGCCCAGAGCCGAGCACAGCACGCTGTAAAAACAAAAACACGAATCCCCCACGCACCCACGGACACATCCGAGCGCTCCGAACTCGACAGGAAATTAAAACCCTTTTAAAATGACCCATAAAACCACAGAGGCTGCGAAATGAGAAAATAATCACTGATTATTCGCAGCGTTTTAAAGCGAAAAATTTCACGACGGCTCTCGCGCTTGATGACTTCGTCCCGCACAGGCTCTCCGCCGTCCTTCCCATAACCATATGCAAATAAATGTCGGCACCTGTGCAAATCAAGGTCAACCATTCAATCATATTAATTAACAAACTATTAAGACAGACCATGCAGTGCAGAAAGGAACACGTGCGTTTTGCATTTTCACAACGCAAGTTGTTTTCGCAAGGTATCGCATTGTGTTGCATGTTGAATTATACAGTGGTTTTGTACTTTAATGCTTATTAATGACTCGTACACTTGGAATCATTCTTATTAATTTACCCACCCTGTGTGAAACTAGTAAATAGGCCTACTTGAAACGCTCTGTGGGTGATGTACATGTTCAGAATATTAATGATTCATTAATTATCACCGTTTAAAATGCATTCAGCGAATAATTCACACACATGGCACAAACCCATCTGATGTTACTTCTTGAGTAGAGGATACAAGTTAAGATATTGGGCTGCTTTTTTAAGGTCATTTGAAAGTGTAACACTGCCCCCTAGTGGTCAGTAAGTGTGTGGCTTTATGGGGTCAATAACCTGTGATTTTTAGTGGAGGTATGAAGCATCTCAAGCTTGAATGCTGTATTAATTCAAGTAGAATTTCATTGCTATTTTCTTTTATACACATTTGTACATTTCAAGCGTGACGTATATTAATTTTGGCGCCAGTGTAACTATATTTTAGACATTTTAGATTTGCAAAAACATTCCATTGTTTGCAGGGTTTGAAGGCTTTTTCCACTCACTAGGCAATTTAACTACATTTTTGAGTTACCAGAACTTTCACTGCCAAAACAAAAATACCTGAAAAAGACTTATAATTATAAACCAGATTCTTAATCGCTGAATTGAAAGTTTCCCACTTTAAAACAGTCATTATTTGCAGATAACATAAAAATAAAATTTATTCATTTATTTAAAAAAAAATGCGTTTAGTTTTTGGCCCTCAGGTCTTTCAGCGGAAGAACATTGTTTTATGTGTGTGCGCTTCGGCTCTGCTTGACTGTGCGGATGAATATATACTTCACTGTAGATAATACCACTTTATTACAATGATCACGGTTAGAGAACTATATATATAACAATTAATCCATTAAAAAATACCAACTCACCTGTTGAGTAATCAAAAGGCCATCTCGAAGTCGCTTTAACAACATTTCAAATCGGCCAACGGTCGCTACCTCA
Organism: Opsariichthys bidens; assembly: GCA_037194245.1. NCBI lineage: Eukaryota > Metazoa > Chordata > Actinopteri > Cypriniformes > Xenocyprididae > Opsariichthys > Opsariichthys bidens. The sequence continues at coordinate 2,590,211 of CM074315.1, read as the reverse complement.
GTTCCCGCCATTTCCGACCAGCCAGCGTTGATTCTGGTTTTATTTCGAGCTGTCGCTTTCTCTTTCTGCCAGAAAACTTTCCTCTGCTCGGCGTTTGTTAAAACGGGTTGGACATTTAGCCGCTCGTTGTCAATCTTCCTCACTCAACACCAGACAGGCGCCAAAGCGGCCGGAACAACTTTTCTGTATTTACGGATATGACGAAAGCACGCACGAGTGAGTGACGTATGAACACGAAAACAATCCCAACAGGTCTAAAATATAAACGCTTATAATAGGCGTGAATCAGGATAAAACAAAAACATATTTTGAAATTAAAATTGATGATTTATTGACTCATTATTTCAATTTTGTTTAGCTGCCCCACCAAAAAAAAAAAAGGCAACTGAATTTTTTTTGTTTGCATTTCTTATCTCCTTATATCACTAGTTACCACACTCAATGAATTTTTTTTCCAACACATCCCATAATTTAATTACCGGAATTCATACACATTCTATGAAAATCAGAAAATGTGAACTATAATATTAATTTATTTAAAATAATTTATCAAAATAAAATATTTTTGATTATTGAATCTTCTTTATTTATTGAAGTATGCTATAAAATATTTCAGGTTTTCATTTTAACACAAGAAATTATATGCTTTCTTGTTTTTAAGCAATAAACAAAAATAAATAATACAAATAACTAAAAGTAGCAAAATCAAAGACGTTACATTCTTTCTGCATTCAAAAAAGTTAGCATTTGTCATTTAAGAAATAATTGCCTCCACACATTAATTCTATGAATTAATTATATTTACTTCAAAAAAATATGCCAAAAAGTATTTTTGTAACGAAATACAAGTACTACTTGAGCTGTATGGATTATTTTGATTATGGATGGATGCACTTTTTTGTGTGTTCAAAATGATTAAAAGCCATAAAACCCAAAATTAAAATTAAAAGCCATAAATCATATTGTTCTATTTCAATGCACCGTAGCCTGATATTACTCTGGAGCTTTGGGTTGTAGACAAACACACCGTATGCGCACTGAATGTGGGTAATGTTCCTGCATGCTGAGTATTTATAGCTGTACCCATGCAGGACTATGGCAAGCCGTTTTGACTTTTATTCATTTTCAGGATATGAACTTGTGATATGAAAAATTACATTTTCACTAGTTAAAATGTTCATTCTTGATATCAGGATTAGATTTCCACTTGTAACAATGGCAATTTTTGATATCAAGAATTACATTTCCACTAGTATAAACTATAATTCTTGATATCTGTAATTGTATTTTTACTAGTGAAATCTCGCCATAGGCTGCCATTCAAATTCAATTGTTGATATCAAGAATTCATTTCTTACTAGTTGAAATTCCAGTTTCACATATCAGGAATACAATTCTTACTAGTAAAAATGCAAATGTCTGATATCAACAACTGAATTGCTACTAGTAAAAATGTTCATTTCTGATATCTGAAAATGAATTCCTGATATCAAGATAATTTCTGATATCTAAAACGGCTTTCTTACTAGTAACAACCACATTCATGATATCAGAAATGAACATTTTTACTAGTAGAAATTCAATTGTTGATATCAAGAATAGACATTTGCACTAGTAACAATGTTGTTGATATCTGTCACGATTGTCAACGGAAGTACCCGAGTCAACCACTAGAGGACACTTCACTTTGGACACTCACTCACTCACTCACACTCACATTCAGTCACATGGACTACATTTCCCATAAGCCCCTCACCCAATCACTGATCACACAGCAGGGCTGGGTTGGTTACTTTTAAAATGTATTTCACTACAGATCACAAAATACATGCTTTAAAAAGTCATTTGTAACGTATTTCGTTACATTACTCAAGTTTAGTAACTTAATCTAAACACTTTAGAATACTTTGGAATACTAATAAGTGTGAAACAAACACAAAAAAGGTCATTGAGAGTTTTTAATCTCACAATTCTGACTTTTTCTCTAAGAATTGCGTGATATAAAGTTGCAATTGTGAGTTATAAAGTCAGAATTATGAGATATAAACTCGCAATATTGAGAAAAGTCAGAATTATGATAAAATCGCAATATTGAGAAAAGTCAAAAATATAAGATATAAACTCACAATCATGAGAAAAGTCAGAATTATGAGATATAAACTCACACACTAAATTTACAATTGCATGAAAAAAAGTCAGTTTTGCAAGTTTAAATCTCCCAATTCTGACTTTATAACTTGCAATTGTGAGTTTAAATCTCACAATTCTTAGAAAAAGAAGTCAGAATTGTGAAACACAAAAGACCTTGACTCTGATTTTCCTCTGCTATTCCTTTACCATCGCCTGTTTGACAACGTTGTTAATAAAGCTGCATTTTTACTAGTAAGAAATGCATTCCTGATATGTGAAACTGGGATTTGAACTAGTAAGAAATTAATTCTTGATATCAACAATTGAATTTGAATGGCAGCCTATGGCGAGATTTCACTAGTAAAAATACAATTCTTGATATCAACAATTATAGTTTATACTAGTGGAAATTGAATTGCTGATATCAAGAATGAACGTTGTTACTAGTGAAAATGTAATTGTTGATATTGACATATCCTGAGATTGAATAAAAGTCAAAACGGCTTGCCATAGCAGGACAGTGTCATGTCCCAGAGGACAGCATGCTTTGAGCTTCTGTATCTGTTAAGGGAACTAAATATAGTCTGAGCCGGACAACAGCATGCACATGTAAAACTCACAGACATCGGCTCACTCTAGAGATTCTCCAGTTGTACGTTGTCCATGGGTCAGCTGTTAACTAATCCTAATTGTTTGCTTATGGCATGATTCACGTCTGCGCCAGAAGGGTGAGTCTCACTGGGCCTTCACTGCACTGTGTAGAAATCCGATATTTTCTTCCATTAAGGATCACATCAGTAACGCAACAATCTGGACATTTAAATGAAGGGCTTCTGCTGATGGTCAGATAATAAACTTTTTGCCAGGTTAAGATGTTTTATTTCCTTTAATGTTAGACCATTTCAAGAGTTTCAACAATTGCGGGAGTTTTCTTTTTTTAAATCTAGTCTGAAACACACATGACAAGCTGAACTCTTTGTATTCATGTTGGTTTTGAAAACATTTATACATTTTCAAGATATTATCCAACTTTAATGACGGTAAAATGTAATGTGGTTTAAAGCAAAAAAGTTATGCATGCACATCTTATTCATTTGAAATATAATTTTCATTACGAAAAGTTTTTTTTTTAAATCTGAATAACCCGTATTTATCATTAAGTTTTTGCACCATTTAATTTCACGCCACCATTTTACAACCTAAAATAACATTGTCATACAAAGGTCAGATTAGCCGATGATTTAAGAGAATTATTGACCTTTATAACAGTCATGTTGTGAAGTCCTGGTCTGCGTGAGCACTCTGTGATGTCATTTCCTGTTTTATTTTTTGCATGTTGGACCTCCAAACTGAACTCCTTTCCACAAATCGATTATATAAAAATAAATAAATAAATAAAAACAGTATAAATAAAAATGACCAAATTTTTCTTCAAGCATGATTCTGAGCGGAGTACAACTACACAACCCAGCCTGACACGACGTTCACATTGGGCGACAGGGCTGAGTATGTTACTTTTAAAATGTATTTCACTCCAGATTACAAAATACATGCTTTAAAAAGTCATTTGTAACATATTTCGTGACATTACTCAAGTTTAGTAACTTAATCTAAATACTTTAGAATACTTTGGAATACTAATAAGTGTGAAACAAACACAAAAAAGGTCATTGTGAGTTTTTATCTCACAATTCTGACTTTTTCCCTCAGAATTGAGTGATATAAAGTTGCAATTGTGAGTTATAAAGTCAGAATTATGAGATATAAACTCACAATATTGAGAAAAGTCAGAATTATGAGATATAAACTGACAATATTGAGAAAAGTCAGAATTATGAGATATAAACTCGCAATATTGAGAAAAGTCAGAATTATGAGATATAAACTGACAATATTGAGAAAAGTCAGAATTATGAGATATAAACTGACAATATTGAGAAAAGTCAGAATTATGAGATATAAACTCACAATATTGAGAAAAGTCAGAATTATGAGATATAAACTGACAATATTGAGAAAAGTCAGAATTATGAGATAAACTCGCAATATTGAGAAAAGTCAGAATTATGAGATATAAACTCGCAATATTGATAAAAGTCAGAATTATGAGATATAAACTCACAATATTGAGAAAAGTCAGAATTATGAGATATAAACTCACAATATTGAGAAAAGTCAGAATTATGAGATATAAACTGACAATATTGAGAAAAGTCAGAATTATGAGATATAAACTGACAATATTGAGAAAAGTCAGAATTATGAGATATAAACTGACAATATTGAGAAAAGTCAGAATTATGAGATATAAACTCACAATATTGAGAAAAGTCAGAATTATGAGATATAAACTCAAAATATTGAGAAAAGTCAGAATTATGAGATATAAACTGACAATATTGAGAAAAGTCAGAATTATGAGATAAACTCGCAATATTGAGAAAAGTCAGAATTATGAGATATAAACTCGCAATATTGAGAAAAGTCAGAATTATGAGATATAAACTGACAATATTGAGAAAAGTCAGAATTATGAGATATAAACTGACAATATTGAGAAAAGTCAGAATTATGAGATATAAACTGACAATATTGAGAAAAGTCAGAATTATGAGATATAAATTGACAATATTGAGAAAAGTCAGAATTATGAGATATAAACTCACAATATTGAGAAAAGTCAGAATTATGAGATATAAACTCACAATATTGAGAAAAGTCAGAATTATGAGATATAAACTCGCAATATTGAGAAAAGTCAGAATTATGAGATATAAACTCACAATATTGAGAAAAGTCAGAATTATGAGATATAAACTCACAATATTGAGAAAAGTCAGAATTATGAGATATAAACTGACAATATTGAGAAAAGTCAGAATTATGAGATATAAACTCACAATATTGAGAAAAGTCAGAATTATGAGATATAAACTGACAATATTGAGAAAAGTCAGAATTATGAGATATAAACTCACACTAAATTCACAATTGCAAGAAAAAAAGTCAGTATTGCAAGTTTATATCTCCCAATTCTGACTTTATAACTTGCAATTTTGAGTTTAAATCTCGCAATTCTGAGAAAAAGAATTCAGAATTGTGAAACACAAACTCACAATTGTGAGGGAAAAAACAAATAGTGAGAAAAAGACGCAGTGACGAGTGAATTATAAAATGACTCACAAAACATGAAAACAGTCGTGGATCATCAGGTCATGACAGGACAGTTCAGTCGACAGTTGGGCAATTTTTTATATAATTTCAGTCATTTTGTCACTTTTCAGATGTAACTAATCTGATTACCAACCATTTAGTTGGGCGAATTGCATGCATCAAGGAGCCAAAATGTGGGGTATTGAATTCGCATTTGAAAGCGTGCTCTCGTTTTGCTTTCGTGAAAAAGTAAACGTGCTTAGGCTCTGTTGTGCAATGAATTAGAGCTGACGTGTGGAACATAGCGCAAAAAATAGCTTTGAATATTGTCTTGAACTAATGGACTCGAAAAGGTTGAGAAGCACTGACATAAGATTTTATCTGAAGCATCTGATCTTGCATTTTCTTTTATTCCCAAGGACCTGGATAATCAGAACAGGCAGTTTCTGTAGAAGATCGATGGAAAATGACCTGTACGTCTAACATGATAAAGAGAGACGCCGTTCAGACATTGTAGCTTTAGCTGCCTATTGTGATGGGACTGTCGGATAACGCTGCGATCGGCCGAGGCCTGAACAGTCCTGACCCGCTGGTGCGTGAGGCCTATTTGATGGCGTACGACTACATCAACTATGTCACCGCCAAATCTGGCGTCCCGGTGGGTACAGCGCCATCCCGTGCCACGGCCGCCCTACGTCACGCCGGAGATGAGCTCCTCGCTCGCTTCCCGATCTTCTTTCGCCGCTGGCCGCGTGTTTTCCAGGACGTGACGGACCGAACGGCCTGCTCGACCCTGGTGTCCATCCTGGACGAGCACTTTGCACCCACGCGACGCAGAGAGCTGGCCTGGAGCGCCGTGCTCTCTGTGTTTGTCTTGGCCGGACAGCTGGCGCTGCACTGCCAGGAAAGGGGCATGTCTGCTACCCTGCCCCAGATTCAGGAGTGCGTGGGCAGCTATGTAGAGAGGGTCATCTGCCCGGAGATCAGGGACAAAGGAGGATGGGTAAGTGTTTGGTTCCCGTCTGAATCATTAATGTGGGCAGATGCTTGTTTCACTCAGGCAGGTGTTTCAGAAATACTAGAGGTAAGTGAAATCTGGAACAACACGTTGTATTTCGGAAAATTAAGTTAGTGCTAACAAAACTAACAGATTTTCCAAATTTACAGTTGGGTGAAATACAGTTTAATATGGCGGCCGTAGGAGCATATTGCATTATTGGTAACTGTTTTTTATTATTCTGGGATTTGGACTTTGGGTGAACAAAATAAAAAAGAACATTGCCATGATTTGAGCAACAGAAGCTTGATTTATCTAGTCAGAAATTCACGCTTTATCACGCTTCCCTTCATAGGACATTTTTTTTTTTTTTATCATGCTTACTCTATTATCACGATCATATGTCTAATTCTTCGTGACAAATCAGGTCCGCTTTTGAAATCGTGTCTCCGCAAACTGTCAGTTAATGATTATATTATAATAAGTATATATGAATGATATAAAATGTGCATAGCTTATTATATGATGTGAAAGAAAAAAAAATTAACGGAATGGAATTTCACACTTAATTTACTGTTAACTAATAAACAATAATACGCAATTAAGTGAGTAGCTCACCCTTTCTTGGCAGTTTGATTGACAGGCGATCTGACCGATCATAACCCCGAATCCGCCATTTAGTCCATCAAAGCGGTCAGGGGAGTTAGTAGATGAACGTTGGTGAACGTTGAATCACGTCTTGAAACAACATTCCTTCTGATGTTCATTCATGTTTATTTGATGCTATAAATCGAGGAGCGACAGCGATCTGTCACGATATTTATTGATTCAACTTCTTTAAAACATTACAATATTTGAAATTTCGTTGTCAGTGTCCTCTACTCCGATATATTTTTCATGAGAACATGTGACCTGATGGCTTGTCGGACATAGCAACAGTAACTAAAGGGGGCGTGTCTTTGCGAACAGTCAATTGAACATAATTAATTTGCTTAACTGAAATATTTGGACATTTAAGACTTAATTTAACACATTTTAAAGATGATTGCAAATTCGTGTAGGGTAAGTGCAAGTGCGCGTAATCGGATATCTGTATGCTATGCTAGCACATAAGCTAATACAGCCAAAAATGGTCATTATTGTTGAAAAAGCATTCATCAGAAGATGTTTTTGTAGAAACTGTAATTAGACTAGGCGCTAAAGTACCAATTAATAGCAATTTAAGCACATAAGCTGTGTCCGAAAGCGCTCACTCGTTCACTCGTTCACTAAGAAGCGCACTATATCAGCAAAGAGTGAACGAAAACGAGCGCGCGAATTCGGACGCTGACGTTAATAGCATTTCGTCATGAACATTTCCTGTACCCGTCTGTAATATGTCCCGTTTAGCTGTATATTACTGTTTATTTGTCACGTTTATTGAGAATAAAAACACCGGTGTCGTGCGATTTAGTACATTCATATTTAAAAATAGCACGACACTGTCACATTTGTTTATAAAAAAAATATAATAGTAAATAAATACAATATAAACAACAGTACAACAGTTCACTAACATATGAGAAAAATCCACCAAATGATCATTATCAAATTATGATATAAACCTGTATCGTTTCGCTTCAAAATATCTTTACAAAGATGTTTTAATTCATAAAAAATGACACTTACATTTGTAGAAGTCGCCGCTTCCCGTATCGCCGTCCGCCATATTTATTTTTTTCGCGCTCGATCGCGTTGGATTTTGGGTAACGGCGCTTTAATACATCGAATGTGCGCTCAAAATCAGAGAGGATTGTGGGTAAAAGTAGTGAACGAATGTAGGGAATGAAGTCGTCACCGGCACCCGATCTAGTGCACTATATAGTGGATAGGGAGCGCTTTCAGACACCGCGATAGTTTTACTGTTTTGCCGTTATTCTTTAGGCTAATGAAACGCAAGTCTCGCCCATTCACAGGAAATACTTCCGCCTTGCCATATAAGGCGAATATTTAATTATTTATTCATAAGTTGTTATTACATATCTGACTTTGCGTTTTGTTCTCAGTCAGGTTTTATCACTCGTTTTGGCGAGAAGCAGAACCTTGAAGACCAGGTGAAGCGGGTGTGCTGCTGGTCTCTGCTCCTGCTGTGTTTCGGGATCTTTTCCTACTTTGTATGGACGAGAAGGAAAACTTAGACAACAGCGTCATCTGCTGAGTAAATCTAATAAAGGACACATGATTCGCTTGGTTGTGGTGAGATTACGAGAACATATTTGTGAAGCTATAAACACAAATTGCTGTATTATAACCCTTCCTTTTGTTCATGACAACATTAGTTTCCAATGACATGTTTATGATCTTTTTGCTGCACGTGACTGAAATGTTTCTCATTATCTTCCTTTGATATTAAAGGGTTAATTCCGTCTAAAATGAAAATGGGTCATTCTTCAGAATATCTTTTGTTTTGCAGAATAAAGTCACTTGTACAGGAGGATGAGTAAATGATACTGAAATGCCTGACATTAGCATTTTTTTTTTTTTTTTGTACACACTGCAAAACTGTAGCCACTATATGTTCAAACTCCAATAAAATGTTTATAAGCCATCCCAGCATGGAGTTATGATGAATACAAAAATATAAAAACTTTCAGGTCACTACATAAGCACCACACGTGCTATTAGTTTTGATAAATTGAACTAGTAATATACACTTTTCTGTGTTAATTGTTTAATATTTAGGTTTTATTTTCACTGTTAGATGCATTAGTGCACATAAAAACAATCAAGATTATTAACCCTTGTGCACTGTTCAAATTCACGACCCTTTCGTTATGTTCAGCCACGATTTTAACTGCTTTAAAAATGTATCAGATATTTTTTTTTGCTTAAATCTATTAATCAATCTTAGTCCTGATCAAAACTACTAAATTAAAAAAAAAATTCAGGATTTTAACTCTTTAAAACGTTAAAAACTGATGCTGCACAAAAACTAATGACGCATTAAAGCCGATGTTGTTTCTAATCTTTGACACGTTTTTTCCCAAATCAGTGACATCATTTATGAATTTGGCAATTAGAGTTAAAATCCTGATTTTTTTTTTTTTTTTTTAAATTTAGTAGTTTTGATCAGGACTGAGGTTGATTAATAGATTTAAGCAAAAAAATGTGAAATAAATATTTATCCGATACCTTTTTAAAGCAGTTAACGAAAGCGTCGTGAATTTGCCCACAGAGTCCTGTTGAGTTTTTGAACATTTTCAAAGCATTTTCCCAAAATATTTGTCAAAATAAGATTTGTCACCAAAAATCATTTCATTTGCTAAAACACGGAGAAAGTTATGGCCAAATTAAGGCTCAAAAATTCCCCATAGTGGATGAAAACATCCCGAACAGCACATAAGGGTTAAATGAGGCAAAACTCATTTTTATTTCATGTTAGTACCAGCACTGGTACATTCCTCAATCATGTGTGGGAAAACGTACGACTGGTAATGTAAATATTCTTTGGCACGATATGGTGTTAACTCGACCAGTGATGTCTGGAGGCGATCCCAACAGGTTTGACGAGGATATGTCAGTGTGTGTGACCCATGAGGAATGAGGATGGGTTTGGATTATTTAGTTTTGACTTGTGAATGAAGAGGAAGACGTGTTAACCGAAAAAAAAGCCTTTTAATGACATCTGTACAAACAAGAGGGCAAGAACAGAACAAGAAAATTAAACTTTGGAAGATTTTTTTTTATCTTGTACGGGAGCAAAATGATACAGCCTGGAAAACGACACATAGATTGAAGAGATTTAAGCCAGCTCTTCTTCTCCCTCCTCCTCGAACTCGCCCTCCTCCTCTGCGGTGGCGTCCTGGTACTGCTGGTACTCGGACACCAGGTCGTTCATGTTGCTCTCGGCCTCGGTGAACTCCATCTCATCCATACCTTCTCCCGTGTACCAGTGGAGGAAAGCTTTGCGTCTGAACATGGCCGTGAACTGCTCGGAAATGCGCTTGAAGAGCTCCTGGATGGCCGTGCTGTTGCCGATGAAGGTGGCGGCCATTTTGAGCCCACGGGGCGGGATGTCGCAGACGGCGGTCTTGACGTTGTTGGGGATCCATTCCACAAAGTAGCTGCTGTTCTTGTTCTGAACGTTGAGCATCTGCTCGTCCACCTCCTTCATGGACATGCGGCCGCGGAAGATGGCGGCGACTGTGAGGTAGCGTCCGTGGCGCGGGTCGCACGCAGCCATCATGTTCTTGGCGTCGAACATCTGCTGCGTGAGCTCCGGCACGGTCAGGGAGCGGTACTGCTGGCTCCCCCTGCTGGTGAGAGGTGCGAAGCCAGGCATGAAGAAGTGGAGACGAGGGAAGGGCACCATGTTCACGGCGAGCTTGCGCAGATCTGCGTTGAGCTGGCCGGGGAACCGGAGGCAGGTGGTGACGCCGCTCATGGTGGCGGAGACGAGATGGTTGAGGTCCCCGTACGAGGGCGTGGTGAGTTTGAGCGTGCGGAAGCAGATGTCGTACAGCGCTTCGTTGTCGATGCAGTAGGTCTCGTCGGTGTTTTCCACCAGCTGGTGGACAGACAGTGTGGCGTTGTAGGGCTCCACCACGGTGTCGGACACTTTGGGAGAGGGCACCACGCTGAAAGTGTTCATGATGCGGTCGGGATATTCCTCACGGATCTTGCTGATGAGGAGGGTGCCCATGCCGGAGCCAGTACCTCCACCCAGAGAGTGGGTGAGCTGGAAGCCCTGCAGGCAGTCGCAGCTCTCGGCTTCCTTACGGACAACGTCCAGGACGGAGTCAACCAACTCCGCTCCTTCAGTGTAGTGGCCTTTGGCCCAGTTGTTTCCAGCACCACTCTGACCTGTCAAAGTAGGCAAGATATTTAAAAAAAAAAAAAAAAAAACTCTTTTTTAACAAATGTGGCTTTTAAAAAAAATTAACGATACCCACCAAAGACAAAGTTGTCTGGCCTGAAGACCTGACCAAAGGGTCCGGACCTCACGGAGTCCATGGTTCCAGGCTCCAAATCCACCAACACAGCACGGGGCACGTATTTGCCTCCTAAAACATCATAAAACACAGGGTTAATATGGTGTTATATGTTAAAACCCATAAAAAATGTTTAATAATGAACTGATTTGTGGACGCACCTGATGCCTCGTTGTAATAGACATTGATCCTGTCGAGCTGGAGGTCACTGTCACCATGATATGTGCCGGTGGGATCAATGCCATGTTCGTCGCTGATCACCTCCCAGAACTACACGATAAAATAAATATTAATGACTCGAGTAGATTGAGATTAAAAGGGTTCGTTCACCCAAAAATGAAAACTCTGCCATTATATACTCACCCTCTTGTTGTCAAACCTGCAAGAAGTTCCTTCTGTTGAACATAAAGGGAGATCATTTGAAGAGCATGGGAACCAAACAATTGCTGGCGCCCATTGACTTCAATGGTTTTCGGGAAAAAAAAATATATATGCACCAGCAACTAACTGCATGGTTACCCATATTCTTCTAAACACCTCGTGTTCAGCACAAGAAACTGATACAGGTTTGAGGGCAAATAATGACAGAATCTTGATTTGGGTGTAAACTATCCTCTTTAAAGCTACAGGCAACAATTAACAAAGTCGCTATCGGTAATAAATGTCAGATTTGAAATTTATAACGCATCTATATATATATATATATAAATAATTCATTAAAACGACGCGTTTCAAAAATTCACCGAAGCGGGCTTTATAAAAGGCGCCAATTGTTGACGAACTCCCACGCAGATTCCGCATTAATATGCATTTATCAAAATCGTTGGTCCATTTACTGCACTTCTACGCATTATAACTTTGATTACAATTCGTTGCGCCGTCGCGAACAATTCATGTTCTTTGAATTCCTCCCGCGCAAAACTCGCGCGCGCGCCACGCGCACCGGTTGGCTGAAATCCATTTCCGGCGAGCTCATAACCTTAATCGATTTAATTGTGGCCTATATTTCAGAAATAATAAAATATGAATTCGAATTAACAGGTAGGTGCGTTCGTATTTCAGTGTTTGTAATATTTAATGCGATTATTTCCCATTAAATGTGGCAAAATCTGGGCTGTGGCTGTTTTTAGACCGCTCGTAAACGCTCACTTCCTTTTGTCGCACTGCAGTGAATCTCACAAAGGGAAGCTCCAGACAGACGCCGGCGAAAACGAACAGTTGGAATCAAAATTTATCTTTTTTTTTAGATTTCACAGTCTCTGAAAGCCTTCCAACCGATTCACAATGTAATAAAATAAACCTCGCGCGAGGAAGCACATGGATGACCTAGATTTCATTCAGACAGTCAATACCGCATATTAATATTAATACTAAATAATAACGATTAGATTTCAAGATTTCGATACATTTTATGCACGTAAACATTAATACTAAATATTAAGCCAACAATAACTGGAAATTTCGATTACATTTTTTTTTAAATGAAAAAATAAAAAAAATAAAATAAAAACAGACCTTGGCTCCAATCTGGTTACCGCATTGCCCGGCTTGAAGATGCACGATTTCCCTCATTTTCACTTTCGAGTAATAAGATCGGAGAAAGTTCTTCACCTTTTTCTTTCTTCAACTGGCTGTGACCAGACACATCCCCCATATAAATAGACTCGCCACGCCCCGCCCCGCACACAAGCTAGTATGTTTCAGCACACCATTCGCTGTCGTTCTAAAGCCCGCCCACAACATTGAGCTCGAGAATGCTGATTGGCCCTCGACGGCGGTCAATCAAATTTCATGTCAACGTACGATTTTCTACGGCAGCACTGTTTAGTAAAAAAAAAAAGAAGGAAAAGAAAATATTTGAAATACCACAGAAGCAAAGCCGTACATTTTCGTAAACACTTCTTTGTTTATGGCTCTGTGTGCCAAGGCTTAGTATAATAACAGGAAGTACTACTTACAGGCAAAAAAAACAAACAAACAAACAGCTGTATAGAATATTTAACAAACACAGTACATCTCAAAGTGTACACATTGCTGTTCATTTACTACTCATTATTGAGTGAAGCAAGTGCACAGAGCTGCATATGATGTTTTGTAGGCTTTTGTACATGAGTGAAGATGTGTATTAATAGGGTTTCATTCTCTGGTTTGACTGCAGTTGTGTTATAAAAGCTAATCTGACTGTAGGAGAGGGAATGCAGGGTAATGTAATCCGCCTTGGCGCAGTTGCTGTGACTTAAACCTGGAGAATGAGGGTTTGCCCCATGCAGTCGTCCTGCTGTATCAAAGGTTTTCAGAGGGCTGGTCAGATAAGACTGCAGATACTGTTACAGAAGCAGATGGTTCGCTGATGTGTCTGTGATTCGGATCATTTCTAGTGAGGTTACTCATGTACTCCTATTGTTTCACGATTAAAGCAGGTCAATTACTGCGAATACTTACAGATTACTGAGGTGATTCATGGCAGTTTCATGAAGGTTTCTCAGTTCAGCCTTCTGGTTATATTTAGGCTATATATGAAAGTAATGCAAAATTTATTCCCCCTCTTGTCGGTCCAAACCGAACACATTTGAAATGTTTTTGCACCCTGACAAGAGCACTTTAAAAGCATGAGGAATATAATATTTAGTACGTGTGCAGTGAGATGTGCCAGTTTCCCAGGGAAGGTGTGAGTAAAAGAGGGTGGAGTGGGTCAGGGTTATGAAAAGTGAGATCTGGGTGAGAGTCAAACAAAGACGTCGTCTGCATGTTCATTTTTATGATGTGTATCATGTTTGTGAGATCTAATTACCTTCTCTCCAAAATCCCCTTTAAAGTCAACATAACGTGCATGTTCTTAAAATCTGGTCGTCATGAACGTAAGATTCACTATATCTGTTTTGTTTAAGCAAAATTGTTTTTGACCGCATATTGTTTAATCAAAATGTCATGACTTTGCAGAAAAACAGCAGATTTTTCTCTACACTGTAATGAATTGCTGTAAAATTACAGCATTTTTTTTTTTTTAATAATACAGCATATTGCTGTAAACTGCAATGCATTCTGGGGTCACATGTTGGTTTGACTCAAATTTACAGAATATTGCTGTAGATTGACCGTTCATAATTTAAAAAAATACAGTTATTTACTGTAATCAGAGAATACAGGGAAATTCTGTCAATTAAATTACAGTAGCACTACTGTAAATTTTACAGTAACTGGCTGGCAACCCTGCTGCCAGTATTATACTGTAAAATTTACAGTAATTTTTTTAACAGTGTAGTCAGCTTAAAGCGATAGTTCACTCTAAAATGAAAATGAAGTCATCATTTACTCACCCTGGTGTTGTTCTACTGCCCTTCTTTCTTTTATGGACCGCAAAAAGAGAATTAAAAAACACGTTATAAATAGTGCAGATGATTTACTAATATGTTTCCTCGACTGGACTTTCACGACACTCGGTTAGTTCATTCCGACTCACTTTTTGGGGATTTTGGGGTTGTATTTCATGCCGTATATTTACAGGACTGGGTGTGTTACTTTTAAAACATATTTCACTACAGATTACATAATACATGCTTTAAAAAGTCATTTGTAATGTATTTCGTTACATTACTCAAGTTTTGTGACTTCATCTAAATACTTTAGAATACTTTGGAATACTAATAAGTGTGAAACAAACACAAAAAAGATCATTGAGAGTTTTTATCTCACAATTCTGACTTTTTCCCTCAGAATTGCGTGATATAAAGTTGCAATTGTGAGTTATAAAGTCAGAATTATGAGATATAAACTCACAATATTGAGAAAAGTCAAAATTATGATATTTAACTCACATACTAAATTCACAATTGCAAGAAAAAAAAAGTCAGTATTGCAAGTTTATATCTCCCAATTCTGACTTTATAACTTGGAATTGTGAGTTTAAATCTCGTAATTCTGAGAAAAAGAAGTCAGAATTGTGAAACACAAACTCACAATTGTGAGAAAAAGTCGCAGTGACGAGTGAATTATAAAATGACTCCCAAAACATGAAAACAGTGGAAAACATGAAACTGAACTCGTCTTTTTCAGACGGTCAGAGTCAGAGAATCACCAATCGCTGTTTAAATGACATTAAAACTCAAAGTAATCACTTTGGTAATCTAAAACACTTTTCAGATGGAACTGGAATCTGATTACCACCCATTTAAAATGAAATACAGTCACTCAAATTTTCTATTTTAAATACGTCACTAAGTTACTTGTATTTCATTACTCCCCAACCCTGTATATTAATAATATTGATTTCTCACAACTTGTGTGTTTTTCTGGACGAGAAGGAGTTTCATGAACGCAGACGAGCACAGAAGATCAACGGCTTAAGTTTCATTTTGTTCCTATCGTACCAGTTGGGATATATGACGTGTTGCATGGGATAATTTGGAATATCTGTGTTTCATTTGAAAATCTGTGGCATTGCAGAAGTAGAACGGGTTTCAAACAGGGATTCGCATTGCAGAAAATACCCTTAGACACATTATAAAGACAGTTTGGCACACCCATCTCTCTTAACGCCTCTCTAATAGTCCCACACATCAAAATATGTAGCACAACAAAAGATTAGTAAAACCTAATGATTTAAATTCAAGGTTAAACGTCTAATTTGGCATTATTAGAAGCAGTCACGAAAGTTCATTTAAGTGGCCTTTTATCTTTTATTTCACTAAAATGATCTGTTTGAAAAGTAGTACACAAGTGCACCCATTACAATTAAGCTCAATTCTTTTACACAATGTTATTGAGGGTGTCATAAATAAATGGACTCGTTCTTCTTTCGCCCCTTATTCCTCGATCCAGCTGTCGCAAAAGCATTTCTTTTCTGCTCAATGAATTATTCATGCCGCAAGCGAGCAGAACCTGCACATTTAAGTCGTCACACTGTTTTGTTTGTACATTTAAATTGATCCTGGATAACCGCATTACAGAGCCATGTGAGGACATTGTAGTCTGTGTTACAGTGATAGGTTAGGTTTTATCGAATTGTGTGCAGTGTCCTTATCTTCTGTTGGCTCAGCATCTGATCAGAGATGCCCTGACGTGACACACTCAGTGTCTCTCATGCCTGACTCAGCACATGTCCTGTTAGTGCTCCGTGTTTGTGCTTACTAAGGCATGCATTACTGTTACCCGCACTAAACACTCATAATTTTGTTCTCATGCGGCGGATGATAAAACAAGCTATTTATCCGAGCACATAATTGTTTTTTCATGTGGCTCATAATCAGAATCACTTCCCCTCCCTCTTGCAGCTTCTCTGGTGACGAGGGCGGGGCCACCTGTCACTCACATGAGATCCACCAATAGCAAACCACAACCATCCAATCAATCCCCCGCAGACAAAATCAAGCCCCGCCCTACCTTTGTTCTCGTTCGGTTCGCTCAGATACATGTCATAACAGAGCTCATCAAAACTTTATTGCATGTTATTTACAATTAAATTCAAATGTATTACAGTTTAAAGTGATTGAACTTTTTTGACCCACTTAGGTAGTGCATAGTGTTTATGGTAAACTAAGATACACGTCAATATCACTTTCATGTTGCGTATTAAAATATATTTGTAATTGCACATTTTTATTCGACATTATTCAACCTATCTCAACTTTTATTTGACATTATTACAAAGTGTATCTCTTTTGATTTCATTACTAGTATTTTATCTGCAAGTACCGTTTTTAAAAAATATGCATTTAATATTTGAAGTGCACTATAAGCGCACATACAATCCACAACGGAAAAAATGTGTTAAATAGACTAAGTAGATTAGTGTTACACAGAGTACGTGTGTGTGTGTGTGTCTGTGTGTGCGTTTTTGTGATTTATGAGGACACAAATTCATATAATGTCATGGGTATTACACTGGTGTTATGACGTAAACATGAATTACGAGGACATTTCATGAGTCCTCACTTTTTAAAATAGCTTTAAAAACATACTAAACAATGTTTTATTGAAAATGTAAGAATGCAGGATGTTTTGTGTGATGGGTAGGTTTAGGGGGACAGAATGTAGTTTGTACAGTATAAAAACCATTACGCCTATGGAATGTCCCCATAAACCATGAAAACACAACGGTGTGTGTAGGGTAAAGCAGGCAAACTTCTCTGCTGCAGCTCTTCATCAGGCATGGTAAGATCTCAGTCTGGAATATCTTTCATACAAACAGCTGTTTCTCACTGAGCATCGACTGCAGATGGGAAATTCACCCAGATCCCACAGGATGTCATGATCAGTAACGCAGTACGTGTATATAACGCATCACAACGGCAGAGTTACATAAAGCGCCGCGTCAAATGCACTTAGGCTGCTGGTGTTTATTATTCATGAACTGTTCCTTTAACATGTTGCTCTTTGTCTCTCATACAGTAAAGCTGCCCTTCCCCCACAGCCTGAGTCACAGCACTTCATTTCACTTCCCATAGTCAGCTGTTCTAGACACGACTGCTTAGTCTTCTTACACAGAACTCACAAGTGCACAAGATCATTCTCTTTATACAGCATTGGCTAGAGGTCTTGACTTCTGTAAATCATTTAAAGTGTTCGTTCACCCAAAAATGTCATTTCTGTCATTAATTCCTCACGTGGTTCTACACCCGTAAGATCTTCGTTCATCTTCAGAACACAAATGAAGACATTTTTGATGGATCCGATGGTTCAGTGAGAGATATTTTACACTTTCAGATGAACAGAAAGATACTAAAACATGTTTAAAACAGGTCATGTGACTACAGTGGTTCAACCTTAATGTTATGAAGCGACGAGAATACTACGATTTCAAAACACTGCTTCATGAAGCTTTACGAATCTTTTGATTCGAATCAGTGATTCGGATCGCCAAAGTCACGTGATTTCAGTAAACGAGGCTTCGTTACGTCATAAGGGATTGAAAATTTCAATAGTTCACGTGACTTTGGCAGTTTGATACGCAAACTGAATCACTGATTCGACACAAAAGATTCGTAAAGCTTCATGAATCAGTGTTTTGAAATCGTCCATCGCTAGATATTGTTGAATAAAGTCGTTATTTTGGCGCACTAAAAGTATTCTCGTCTCTTTATAACATGAAGGTTGAACCACTGTAGTCACATGACCTGTTTTAAATATGTTTTAGTGTCTTTCTGTTCATCTGAAAGTGTAAATTATCTGTCAATAGAGACTCACTGAACCATCGGACTTCATCAAAAATATCTTCATTTGTGTTCTGAAGATGAACGAAGATCTTACGGGTGTAGAACCACATGAGGGAAATGTCAGAAGACATTTTTGGGTGAACTAAAATTTTGGGCATCCCTTTAGGGGCACAATAATATATATATTATTGTGACGAGTATGGCACGAGTGATAATGAGCGTAACCTGCGCGCTACACCGGTCTCGTGTCTCTCACGGAGGAGCTTCGGAAGCCTAAAAGAGGAGCGACGACAGTGAAGGACCAGGATGTGAGGAACTGCCGCCCTTTTGCTTTTGTTGTTTGTTTTTGAGTTTATTAAAGTTTTGGTTGAACGTTCGCCGGTTCCCGCCTCCTCCTTCCCGTTCTCACGAACTGTGTTACAATTATATTTCATCCACCTGCCATATATCAATTCTCTTCCTGAACTCCTCGTGTTCTGGCATTGCCGTCTCCAAAAAATTTCCGTCTCCGGCTTTAAAATTTCAGAAAGCAGTGTAATTCATCCATCTAGCTTTAGCATAACCTCAGCAGTGTGCCTATGATAGCTTAAAATGCTGTATTGCCAGCTTACTAGGTAGTGGAACAGTGCTAATATTAGCCCTTTGAGGATCGTTCATGTGGGATGCAAAGCCTAAACAGTCATCAATACAGCAGATGGAGATTAGGAGGCTTTTCTCAACAGCTGTAGTGAAGCTCAAGATGGCAGGAGGGTGATTTGCATATGTATGAGTAATGCGGCTCCATTGTAGTAAATCATTGACATGCAAGTCAATCATCCACAGTATCACCTTTTCATATTCAACTCTCTCTTGATGTGCTGGAATGAATGCGAGGCGGAAAATGAAGAATCCCTGGCCATGCGCTTCAAATGGGGTTCGGTTCTCTTCTCTTTCGCAGTGGTCAGTGTGCATTATGTGGTCTTGAGTTATGCAGAGACACAGCTGTGGGGGTTGAGACTCGTTTAAAGCGGCCCACATCTTGCTCTCGCAGTCTCTCTAGGGAGGCGCTGGCAGGATATGAGCTCTGACGGTAATGCAAGTGGACCGTTCCACCCCCTCCGCGCCTCTCCACATGCAGTCAATGCTGATGAGACCCTGGAGACACGCTCAGGAGAACATGGACGTAGGCCTCGCAGAATTTCACTGTCCATTGGAGATAGACATGTTTGAAACAGGTTTGTCATACTGGTGCGACCGCACTGCACCCCGCGCCCACCCCGATGGTAAGGCCTGAGCATTTGCTTATTCTGTTCTGAAGGCCTCGTTGAGCTCTGGACGCTTATTGGTTTTAGGGGGAGGGTTTTGCATCTTCTCAATCAATAGCGAGACTTTAATATGGATCAAAGGTCATTAGTGCGCCACAATCATCTGCCAACAGAACATCTGCTGTGCACAGAATATAGTGGTTTATTTTATATATTTATAGCATTATTATCTTGGTCAATCATTACTAGATGTTTCGCTGGTCCACCAACAATTTTCATTCAGAGAAACTGCTGGTGAATTTCACGAACAATTACAAAGAAATGTGAAAATGTGAAGAACTGAAATGGTATTTTCTTGTAAAATTAGCATTTTTTTTTTGTTTTATTTACAACTTTGAAAGACACTTGGCACAAATTTGACCATTTAAATGCAAAGAATTGGTTTTTGGATTTAATGCAAAGAATTGGTATAAACATTTTATTTGATTTCTGTGTAATAAACACGGGTCATTGACGAATAAGGTTTTTAAAAGTGTAAAAAAACAATGGAGATATAATTAATCTTGAAGCTTTATTAAGCGTTAATGCGATTATGGGGGTTTTTTAATCAATCAACACTGCTTTTGTCATTTTTTACAAGATGGAGAAAATGTGTCACCAAAAAAGTAATTCGGTTTATTCAAAATTTCGGTTTTACCGACTCTTTTGGTTGTACCGAATGACAATATTTTCAAACAATGCTAATAGGCGGCTAGCTAGCTAACAAAAGGACAATCAAACATTTTATATTTAGTACAAGTTTTTAAAATATTACAACATTCACCATGTTTTATAGCGGTTGCACCGAATGACCTGACATGTGATGAGCAAGTGAAAACATGAATATTTCAAATAGTTAAGAGAGAGTTAGTTAGTTTGCTTCATGACCATGTGCTCTTTAGCAGGTGTCTGAATGATGTCACATCCTGTCACATGATATTAACAACATGACTTGATCCAAAATGGTCCCTTTATATTGGTTACTCCAAATGACATCAATGAAATTCATTTTTCCGGACATTCTTTTGTCATAACAAAGCATCGACACATAATTTTAATACCATTTTGCACTATATTAATGTTATTAAACCATGCCAGAATAAAAAATATATACATTATAAGATATTTTAATGACGCTGTATTGGCCTTTGGATGGTTAAAGCAACACTTCAAAATCTTTAAAATACCGTTTTATATGTAGCAAAATATAATTAAAACCTTGTGGAGTCAATAAAAGCCATCTAGTATGTTAGTCATATCTTAGATAATATCATATCTTTGTTTTTTATTATTATTATTAAGGCCTTTGGACAGAAAAATGACCCGTGACGTCATTAAGTTCTGAGTAATATAAATGACATGTACTTAATTCAGGGTTAAAGTAGGATTATGGATTGGTTTAGGGTTAGTTAAATTATTACTTATTACTACAGCAAATACATTTAACATGCGGAACAAGGACACATTAAAATAAAAGTGTTACCAAACACTGTAAAAATCATTCAAATTTACAGCTTTTTCATTTGGATTCAAGCAATATCATGCGTCACTTTATTTTGAGGCATCTTTGTACACATTTAGGTGCTGAGTAGTATTAATTAAGAACATGTATGGTTAGGATTAGGGTTTTTATGCTCAATTTATAGTTATTACTATAGTAACAAGGAGAGAAAAGTGATACGAATGCAGTTGGAAATGCCATCTTCTGCTATGAAGAACTGGGGCCTCGCCCATGTTTACCTTACAAATAAATGTGGCTCCCTCTAGTGTTTCAAAAGTCACATTTACGGTGTCCCGGAGGGGACATGTTCAGTTCATATAGACTGTTGTAGCCATGGTGACTCATGGGAAAAAGGGAATACCTCCTGGAAATGAGTTTTCACAGGGTGGGATGTCCGAGTGTGTCGCAAAACTTGCTATTTTTACAGCATTGTAAATGTAGTTGAATTGGGAAGCAACATAGTGCCGATCACAAAGAAGGAAGTTAAAATAGTGTTTACATGTTTTCAAAGAGCCGTTTAGATTGTTTTTCAAACAGCAGCAAATAGTTAAAGACACCATTTTATTTCAAACATCATTTTAGTCCTTTACATTTTAATCTGGAATAAAATGTCAGCCAATAATAGTGTAGGTTCATAATCCATTGGCAGGTGAAATTGATACACTTCTCTGAAAGCGATGGTTGAACTCTTTTTGGTCACATTTGATGAATACTTCGCAGCGTACTCGACCCCAGAATTCATTACGGGCCAGTGACAAAAGTCCCGCTGAACTCAATTTTATCCCTTAAAACTCATCTTTGATCACCAAAATGACACATTTAAACATTTTATTTCATGAAACTTCGAAGCTTTACGAATCTTTTGTTTTTGAATCGGTGGTTCGAACTCGAAACGCATCTGAATCACCAGATACTTCTGAGAATAAGCCTGTCTGAAAAAAGCAAATATTTATATGATGTCCCACAAGAGTTTTCATTTAGTCAGAGGGAATCGGAGAGTAGATAGATGTGAAAATTAGACGAGGAGCAATGAATGAAACTTAATTACTAGGAGTTTTTCCAATTGACCCCTCGCCGGCAGTTTGATTGACAGGTGATCATAACCCCCATTTTATCCATCAAAGCTGTCAGGGGAGTTAGTAGATTAACGTTGGTGAACTTGACTGTTGACCACAGTTAACGCAATATCTATATTTCATGCTTTGAATATGACTATTATGCTCAATACCGGTATATTGGGACACCCCTACTTTGTATTTAATATATATATATATATATAAAAATATAAATTATTATTATTATTATAGAATTTTATATATAATTATATATAATTTATAATTATATATATATATATATATATATATATATATATATATATATATATATATATATATTTTTTTTTAATAAAATAAAAAACCTGGGTCTTTTAAAGATAAATGCAAGTGAAAGTTCTTGTAGATATAATAGGCATTTAATCAAACAAACAAAAATCTTTGTTTTGTACACAGTCAAGGAAAAATAGAAATGAAACCCAGAGGTTTTCTTATAAAAGTTTCTTGTACAACAGCATCCTCAAACACGCAACAGATGAACGAATGCATGAATCCTGCGCTCTCCTTTGAGTGAGTCCTCACGTTCTCACGGTCTACTTCCTGAAACGGTCAAGAGTAGTCTTATTTCCCAACTCTTTCTTCTCTTTCGTCTTCTCTTCCAACCCTTTCTGTCTTTCCATTTTCTCTTCTACACACTGTCGAATTTCGTCCTGCAGAATCAAAATGGAGAGCAAGAGAGGTGAACAGAGTAAAAGAGAAAAACTACTGAGAGAGGATTATGGGTAAGTATTACAAAGACTTTTTGCCTCAAGTCTATGATATTCTGGCCTCTAGATATGATATGGTGTTTGTGACGAGCAGGGCGGGCGAGAGCCGTGAGGGAACGGCGCGAGAGATAATGAGCGTCACCTGCGCGCTACACCGGTCTCGTGTCTCTCACGGAGGAGCTCCGGAAGCATAAAAGAGGAGCGACGACAGTGAAGGACGAGAGAGGACCAGGCCTGGACTTTATGTGAGGAACTGCCGCCCTTCTACTTTTTGTTTTATTGTTGGTTTATTTGTTTATTAAAACTTGTTTATTGTTCGCCGGTTCCCGCCTCCTTCTTCCCATATTTACGAACTGTGTTACAGTGTATATATATTTTTTTTTACCCGTTATCAAGCACAAAATTTTAGTCTGCTTGGTTAGAGAAGTAACCTCTCGTCCTTAGCAAACATACTCTACACGAAGCGTCATCATGTCTGTGGCTTCAACGGTGTGAGACGACGCCAAAGTCTAATGATTTTAACTAACCTTTAAAATCTAAAAATATCTTCAGTATAAAGTGGGGTTGGGTATCGAACTCGCCATTTTTAAGGGCACCAACTCACATTATTCACATCAGAAAAAGTCTTTTGTTTGAATTCTCCGCTGTAATGTGACAGTTTACTCTCGTCGAGTGTGTGAAACTTCTAAATCAATCAAATTAATTGTTGAAATTGAGAGGCTTGGGCTCATTTTTCTTTCACTGAAACAAATGTTTGTTATCACACCGTGTGAACGGTACCCAGCCCTAGTATCAAGTGGTGTTTGCTTTGCATTTTCTAGATCAAAAACTCCCGAGAATGTTTGCAAATACATTAAAAAGAGAAGAAATACCCTCTGATCCTCATGGGCGACTTTCCTCTTTCTTCTCTCCACGGCACCAGCCGAGCTTTTTCCCTTCTTCTTTGTCCTGGGTTTAAATTTCTCTTTTGCCAGTGGATCAAAGCCCTGAAACAAACGCATGGCAAAATCAGAACTACTGACAACAAACTGATTTTTCTTTTTCGTTCCATCACTAATATTCACACTCTCGGTATATACGGTGCTGCTTGAATGCTTATGAACCCAATAGAATTGTCTATATTTCTGCATAAATATGACCAAAAACATCATCAGATGTCCTAAAAGTAGACAAAGTGAATGAGAGAAAATTAGTGTGACGAGCAGGGCGGGCGAGAGCCGTGAGGGAACGGCGCGAGGCCGGTGACGCGAGTGATAATGAGCGTCACCTGCGCGCTACACCGGTCTCGTGTCTCTCACGGAGGAGCTCCGGAAGCATAAAAGAGGAGCGACGACAGTGAAGGACGAGAGAGGACTTTACTTTCGTTTTATTGTTAGATTATTTTATTATTAAACTATGTTGAATGTTCGCCGGTTCCCGCCTCCTCCTTCCCATTTTTACGAACGGTGTTACAATTAGATACTTTGTTAATTATTTATTTAGAGTGTAAGTATCCAGTTTTACATTTCTGTGAGTGGCAAAAGCATGTGAAATTTTGCTTTCAGTATCTGGTGACCCCCTTGAGCAGAAATAGAGGCTTCTGCACTGAATAGTCCCAGGAAGTCTGTTACAGGAACTAATTTCTCCTCTTGGACATGTTCCTGGTTGCATTCGCACCGGGAATAGGAACTCTGAAGCGGCTGACAGCGGCGCCTTTAAGCGCGGCATTTACAAAAAAAAAAGAAAGAAAAAAAAAAAACCCACACCATCTACACGACTGAAAGAGCAAAAAGTGGAGCTAAGAGACGAAATCTCCTAAGACAACTTTCAGTATTGCGTATCATCGAGGCGGAGAAAAGAACAACCCCGCCGACAACAGGTAAATACCGATACCGCAGTTTTCCATGTTCGTGAAGTAAATGTTTACACGGCTTTTTAAAAATGCCGGCGTTTGACCAATAAACGCACGTCACTGACAGTTACTGTAGAACTGGTTTAGACCCGACTCTGAAGTAGAAGCTAATTTAGTTCCCTCAAAAAGAGGGAATCAATAAGATTCGTAACCTCAATGTTATAAAGCGACGGGAATACTTTTTGTGCGCCAAAAAACTTTATTCAACAATATCTAGTGATGGACGATTTCAAAACACTGATTCATGAAGCTTCAGGAATCTTTTGATTCGAATCAGCGGTTCTGAGCGCCAAAGTCACACGATTTCAGTAAACGAGGCTTCGTTACGTCATTAATGATTCAAAACTTCAATAGTTCATGTGAGTTTGGCAGTTTGATAAACGAACCGAACCACCGATTCGACACAAAAGATTCGTGAAGCTTCATGAATCAGTGTTTTGAAATCGTCCATCACTAGATATTGTTGAATAAAGTTGTTTTTTTGGAGCACTAAAAGTATTCTCGTCTCTTTATAACATTAAGGTTGAACCACTGTAGTCACATGACCTGTTTTAAATATGTTTTAGTGTCTTTCTGTTCATCTGAAAGTGTGAATTATCTCTCACTGAACCATCGGATTTCATCAAATATATCTTCATTTGTGTTCTGAAGATGAACGAAGATCTTACGGGTGTAGAACCACATGAGGAATTAATAACAGAAATTAAATTTTTGGGTGAACTGAAATGAACTAAAATTTTGGGCGTCCCTTTATGGGCTCCGTATATTTTTAATAAAAAAAAAATAATTGGCTGAATCGTGATATGCATCTTTATCGTGAAATAATTCGACGTTCCATTTCAACGCCCCAGCTTACTTCGTTCTCCCCACGTGCTTTTTTGTGCTGAACTTACCAACACCTCGACCCGTTCCTTGTGCTTCTGCTTAAAGCTGACCTGGTCCACTTTACCCAGCAGTCCCGGGTCCAAACCTATCAGCTCAGGCTGCACCTTCTCCAGCAGAGCCTTGACCTCCCACTCCTGTCTCTGTTTAGTGCTGCGGTACGGGTTTGCATCAAGGGCATCAAAATTCGGTTCTCCGGCACCTGGAGAAACACATTCAAGAATTTGCATTTTCATGTGATTTTTGTGACGTTCAGCCATGAAGCTCTGCTATATACTAACAGAAACAGATTGAGAAACCATGATAGATGGTCCTTCACTGCTTCCCATGGAGATGTGTATTGTGAGTGCACAGATTTTGATGCAATCTTAGCTAACATACACCGTACACGTTTATCAGTGTGTTCGACGGGAGTCAAACCCATAACATTGGCTCTGCTCTACTAGCTGTGTGTCTTATCATAGAAAGCAGAATAAAAGCAAAAATCACATCAGAAGAAAGATTACAAATAAATGGTATAACTGCAAAAAAAACATACAATATATAGAGAAACAACAATTTTTTCACCTTATAAAACGCATCTGTCATGTCAAACACTTACATTTATCCAATCATTTACTAAACCGAACACTATAGACGGCTAACGAGATCTTAGTTTGCTCCTTTTTGTGTTACATACTTACATTTTTCATTCTTGTTTGTTTTGAATATTGTTCAATTTAAAGGATTTCTTGTGGAAACAACCTAAAATACATGTAATGTTTGTAAAAAAGTTTGGATTTTTGATGCATTATGTTGTGAATGTGTGATAAAATGTGACTGCCACGTCAAAAACATACTTTATTAAATAATTTATTATATAAAATACAACGCAACACCATAAATACAAGACAAATTAATAAAATAAAATTAAAAAAATCATTTCAGGTGATCCCTTTTAAAATACAGCTGAATAAAAGTGTTGTCCATTTAATTTCGTAATAAAGAAAACAGACGTATAGCAAAATATGTCTTTTCAGGTCTATATAAATAGACATTTAACAAGTAAATCATAATAGCAATAACCACGTGTGAATCTTAAAGGACCTTAAATGACAAACCTAGTTTTTAAACCTGGGATTTATTTCATATATCAACTTATTTCCATGGCATTCATCCACGTGTTATTAATAGAAGAGTTTATTACTGGTCTCGGATCAGAGGGTGGAATCTGACCGGCTGCTGTATCGTGTCTTACCTGGTACGATCATGCTGGTGAAGCCCTGTCCGTGTCCGATCCCCAGAACATCCTCGAAGGGGCAGTACGCCACACCACAGACTTGCCCTCGAAGGCGGTGAGCCACGTAGGGTTTGGATAAAGGCCCGCTTCCACAAACGTCCCGATAAACCTACGGATGCATTCAGACAACTCTAAGGCCACACGATCAGTCCGAACCTGATTATTTGCTGTATCCGATCGGATTCTGATCTATATTGCTGACTGGCCACGCCGATGTGACCGTTTTCCGGAATATCCGCATTGGTTTCTATGGCACTGACTGTTGGTAAGCGTGTGCCACAAAACGGAGGGGTTTGCAATACAGATGTGGTCTAATTTACTTGATTCCGTGCCGTCGTCTCCGCCGCTCTCAAACATGGACAAAAGCAAAGCTCGCAAAATTTTCACCAAATATAGACTCTGTGTGCGATAGATGTAGAGTTGAGAGCGCCAATCACGCACACGTGTTTTGGTGATGCCCTAAGCTTGCTAACTATTGGCAATTAATATTTAATTTTCTTTCAGGGGTTCTACGTATGTCTATTGATCCTTCACCTACTCTAGCAATATTTGGATTGGCTACACTGTAATGAATTACTGTAAAAATTACAGCATTGTTTTACAGCCGCTGGCTGGTTTTTAATAATACAGCATATTGCTGTAAACTGCAATGCATTCTGGGGTCACGTGTTGGTTTGGCTCAAATTTACAGAATATTGCTGTGAATTGACCCTTTGTAATTTAAAAAAAATACAGTTATTTACTGTAATCAGAGAATACAGGGAAATTCTGTAGGTTAAATTACAGTAACACTACTGTAAATTTTACAGTAACTGGCTGGCAACCCTGCTGCCAGTATTATACTGTAAAATTTACAGTAATTTTTTAACAGTGCACTGTAATGAATTACTGTAAAAATTACAGCATTATTTTACAGCCGCTGGCTGGTTTTTAATAATACAGCATATTGCTGTAAACTGCAATGCATTCTGGGGTCACGTGTTGGTTTGACTCAAATTTACAGAATATTGCTGTGAATTGACCCTTTGTAATTTAAAGAAATACAGTTATTTACTGTAATCAGAGAATATAGGGAAATTCTGTCAATTAAATTACAGTAGCACTACAGTAAATTTCACAGTAACTGGCTGGCAACCCTGCTGCCAGTATTATACTGTAAAATTAACAGTAATTTTTTAACAGTGTAATGAATTACTGTAAAAATTACAGCATTATTTTACAGCTGCTGGCTGTTTTTTAATAATACAGCATATTGCTGTAAACTGCAATGGATTCTGGGGTCACGTGTTGGTTTGACTCAAATTTACAGAATATTGCTGTAAATTGACCCTTCGTAATTTAAAAAAAATACAGTTATTTACTGTAATCAGAGAATACAGGGAAATTCTGTAGGTTAAATTACAGTAACACTACTGTAAATTGTACAGTAACTGGCTGGCAACCCTGCTGCCAGTATTATACTGTAAAATTTACAGTAATTTTTTAACAGTGCACTGTAATGAATTACTGTAAAAATTACAGCATTATTTTACAGCCGCTGGCTGTTTTTTAATAATACAGCATATTGCTGTAAACTGCAATGCATTCTGGGGTCACGTGTTGGTTTGACTCAAATTTACAGAATATTGCTGTGAATTGACCCTTCGTAATTTAAAAAAATACAGTTATTTACAGTAATCAGAGAATTAAATTAAATTACAGTAACACTGCTGTAAATTTCACAGTAACTGGCTGGCAACCCTGCTGCCAGTATTATACTGTAAAATTAACAGTAATTTTTTAACAGTGTAATGAATTACTGTAAAAATTACAGCATTATTTTACAGCTGCTGGCTGTTTTTAATAATACAGCATATTGCTGTAAACTGCAATGGATTCTGGGGTCACGTGTTGGTTTGACTCAAATTTACAGAATATTGCTGTAAATTGACCCTTTGTAATTTAAAGAAATACAGTTATTTACTGTAATCAGAGAATACAGGGAAATTCTGTCAATTAAATTACAGTAGCACTACAGTAAATTTCACAGTAACTGGCTGGCAACCCTGCTGCCAGTATTATACTGTAAAATTTACAGTAATTTTTTAACAGTGTAATGAATTACTGTAAAAATTACAGCATTATTTTACAGCTGCTGGCTGTTTTTTAATAATACAGCATATTGCTGTAAACTGCAATGCATTCTGGGGTCACGTGTTGGTTTGACTCAAATTTACAGAATATTGCTGTGAATTGACCCTTTGTAATTTAAAAAAAATACAGTTATTTACTGTAATCAGAGAATACAGGGAAATTCTGTAGGTTAAATTACAGTAACACTACTGTAAATTTCACAGTAACTGGCTGGCAACCCTGCTGCCAGTATTATACTGTAAAATTTACAGTAATTTTTTAACAGTGTAATGAATTACTGTAAAAATTACAGCATTATTTTACAGCTGCTGGCTGTTTTTTAATAATACAGCATATTGCTGTAAACTGCAATGCATTCTGGGGTCACGTGTTGGTTTGACTCAAATTTACAGAATATTGCTGTGAATTGACCCTTTGTAATTTAAAAAAAATACAGTTATTTACTGTAATCAGAGAATACAGGGAAATTCTGTAGGTTAAATTACAGTAACACTACTGTAAATTTTACAGTAACTGGCTGGCAACCCTGCTGCCAGTATTAAACTGTAAAATTTACAGTAATTTTTTAACAGTGCACTGTAATGAATTACTGTAAAAATTACAGCATTATTTTACAGCCGCTGGCTGGTTTTTAATAATACAGCATATTGCTGTAAACTGCAATGCATTCTGGGGTCACGTGTTGGTTTGGCTCAAATTTACAGAATATTGCTGTGAATTGACCCTTTGTAATTTAAAAAAATACAGTTATTTACTGTAATCAGAGAATACAGGGAAATTCTGTAAATTAAATTACAGTAGCACTACTGTAAATTTCACAGTAACTGGCTGGCAACCCTGCTGCCAGTATTATACTGTAAAATTAACAGTAATTTTTTAACAGTGTAATGAATTACTGTAAAAATTACAGCATTATTTTACAGCCGCTGGCTGTTTTTTTAATAATACAGCATATTGCTGTAAACTGCAATGCATTCTGGGGTCATGTGTTGGTTTGACTCAAATTTACAGAATATTGCTGTAAATTGACCCTTCGTAATTAAAAAAAAATACAGTTATTTACTGTAATCAGAGAATACAGGGAAATTCTGTAGGTTAAATTACAGTAACACTACTGTAAATTGTACAGTAACTGACTGGCAACCCTGCTGCCAGTATTATACTGTAAAATTTACAGTAATTTTTTAACAGTGTACTGAGTTCTATTTGGATAATAATGCTAAAAATATGATTGCTTTTGCCACTTTAATCGCTAGACGACTCATTCTGCTTAAGTGGAAGGACAGATCTCCACCTACTTTTGGTCACTGGATTGGAGATCTTATGCATCATCTTGCACTAGAGAAGATTTGTTACTCCACTAAAGGCTGTAGTCAGACTTTTCTCACTATTTGGCAGCCAGTGCTGATTTATGTACAGCAAATGGATCCCAATGTAATTTTTTTTTTCTCTCTATCTGGCCCAGTGAGGCCACAATAATATGATATGGTTAATGTAAGATCATGGTGCAGTGGGGATGGGGAGCAAGAAATCTGATTTAATCTTTTAATTTTGAAATTACTGTTATATCATATTTTGTAAAATACCCATTAAAAAAAAAACATCTTCTGCTCAACAAACGAGCTCGTTTGTGCAGCGAATTTCAGATTGCTTCCTATATACCAACGTTTACATTTTACACAAGTCACATAAACCAATCCATTTGAATACAGCTAAAACATTTGTAAAAAATCACTTTTTTGGGGTTTAAATCTGATCGGATATGCACAAATTTTAGATTTGGACTGAACGAGTGTTATAATATTAATTCAAGTTGATTTGAATAGCAGTTTTCACAAATATTGTTTCAAAGCAGCTTTGCAATACGGTTCATTAGTTAATGTATGCGTAACTAATGAGTTTTGCAACGTCAACGCTCGTATTGATCTCAAAGTGAATGATGCCACTATTTGTTTCATAATTGATACAGTTACTGAACTGAATCGACTCTTCGCAAAGCCCCGCCCCCTTTAGTTACTGTTGCTATGTCCGCTCTCACGCCACACATCATGTTCTCACGAAGAGAAAAATACATCGAGGAGCAAAGAGGACACTGACAACGTATGAAACCGTTTCATATTTAAAATATTGTCATTTTTTAAAGAGGTTTAATCAATAAATAGCGTCTAGTGTTGTGACAGATCGCTGATCATCTCTTCATACTAGTTCATTTATAGCATCAAATAAACATGAATGAACATCAGAAGGAATGTTGTTTCAAGACGTGATTCAAGTTCACCAACGTTCATCTACTAACTCCCCTGACCGCTTTGACCCACACAATGGCGGATTCGGGGTTATGATTGGTCAGATCGCCTGTCAATCAAACTCCTTTTAGAGCTTCTTTACAGCAGAATTTGAATTTGTCTCATATTTGATGAAGTTTGCATTATTGATTCTGTCATTTTTCCTGTTTATTATTGTGAAGCTGCTTTGAAACAATCTCTATTGTATAAACACTATAGAAATAAAGGAGATTTGACTTTTTTTGGGGAGGGAAGTTGCAAGTGAATGTGCTGGTGTGATTCATTTTTAAGGGTTGGGTCAGGACTTCATGTACACTACCTGTACAACATCTCCAGTCGCAGCACTAAGCAGTCCTCTCTGGCTCAGAGACAGGCAAGAGGCTCCAGCCGGGAGGAAACTGGAGTGAAGGTACTTAAACATTCTGATGTCATACACCTTTAGCTTCCTGTCCAGACCTGACGTCACCATGTACCTGCAATAAACAAACAGCATTTTATTTGTCTAAATGGAGGGTCTTGTAAGGCATGGTCAAGGGCAGCTAATCAATAATTAATAATGAAAATAGATCAATTTGACACAGAAAACATCTGAAAAATAGCAAGGACACAGAATGAGCTTCTGAGTTCTTCCTGAGTTCCTAAACATGAAACTTCTTTAAAATACAAACATACATTCACACACACGCACGCGCGCACACACCCACACACGCGCACACGCACGCACATATATATAACATAACACTGCTTGACTGTCAGGTGTGTCTTAAATGTCAAACCTTGAGAATATCTTACTTTAATGTTATATGCTGAACTGTAACTGTTAGAAATTCACATAACTATTTCCGTTTTGCATAAAGGCTCGTCCTGACGGCAAGCAAGTCTGTTAAACTTTTCACCAAAACAAGCTTAATTTAATTATTCAAAACTAATTTTGCTAAAATATTTGTTGATGGACACTGAATGCAGGTTTAAAACTCTAACAATCCTTTTTTATAACAGCCGCCATAGAGTCACTATTTGTTTTCATAGCCTTCAAGTTTGGAGGACAAGCTTGGGCTGGATGTGGAATAGCAGGGAATAAAACTTGATCGGACAGATTATCCAGATTATTCGTCTTTGCCCGACAGTTTCAGACCTGTAACAATCGTCGCGTCCCACGTCAGCGCTGCCTAACGGTTGAGACATCATTACAATAAGTCAAAACCACAGTTTTGCGCCTCAGTTTGTCTGTACCGCAGCTTTTAAAGTCACCATGAAATCAAAACGTATTGTAGTTTATGGAAAATTTCCATATTTATTCTAAATGGTTTTGAAGAGCACATCATTATTTTTATAAATGCATCATTTAACTTTAATCCCTCTTAGGCTGCGTTCACACTTGTAGTTCGGTTTGGTCCGGACCAAAAAACAAAAACAAAACATATAGTCCTGGTCCTCTTAGCGTTCACACTGGCATTTTTAACAGAGAACCTAAAGTTACCGAACCAAAGGCGTAGGGATACGGTCACGACCTGATTGGTCGCTTTCATGACGTATATTTGGCGACGGAGCCGAACATTGAAAACAACGCCGTGTTCTGGATTAAACGCCTTCATTTCATGCTTTATTTGACCAGCTGAGAATCACGAAGAGCTCATCAAATGTTCAAAACATTCAAAACAGCAGCAGGATTTCAGAAACTTCACCTCCTCGTCGCTCCACGTTTGCCCTCGACTCATTTTGGAGACGCCGATCTTCAAATCAGTGACTTGTAGCGTCTCATCTTGTGACGTCACGTCCTGTTTTTGGTTCGTTTACATGTGTTTGGTTCATATATCAATCGAACCGCACCAGAGTTTGTTTGGAAGCGGGTCTCGCGTTCACATATGAACCGCACTGAGCGATCGCACCAGGGTTCGTTTTAATCCAACCAAACATGACGAGTGTGAACGCACCCTTAGAGCTTCTCTTCTCTGGTGACGAGGGCGGGGCAACCTGTCACTCACATGAGATCCACCAATAGCAAACCACAACCATCCAATCAATCCCCCAGACAAAATCAAGCCCCGCCCCGCATTTGTTCTCGTCCGATAAGCGTTTCACTCAGATATACGTCATAATATGGAAGAAAAGACTAGCAAAAACTTCCATTTCATGATGACTTTGTGTGTTATAATGCAACTGCTTCATATTTTTATCAAAGTGGGCCGCACATTTTGCAGTTTTGTCTCACTTCTCAGCCATGATCACACTGGGACTTTTTTTTTTCATCATTTAGCAGACGCTTTTATCCAAAGCGACTTACAAGGGGAGCGATTAGGGGTTAGGTGTATCGAAGGTGGAGAGAGTGCTGTTCATTCACAATCCCCACCTTCAATTCCTGCCGGCGTGGGAATCGAACCTGCAACCTTCAGATTACAAGCCCGACTCCCTCACCACTAGGCCACGACTACCCCTTTACCCACAGAAACTACCGCTCTCACCCAGAGATACTCACATGCCGGTTCTATCCACCGTTAAGGAACGAACAGCACCCCGATGGCACAACATCTTCGCGAGCGGCTCTTTCTGGTTGGGCGACCACAGACTGACGGTGCCATTGGGGTGACCCAGATGAATCACGGCATTATAGGGATTCTGCGCCATCACATCCAACCGGCCCATTTTTGTGCAGATGGCTGCGATCTCTTTCCCAATCGACACATCCAGATACTGCAGAAACCCTGTGGCGCTCTGAAAAGGTAAAAACATTATTATGGAAAACCCGAACAAAAATGGGAGAGATCTCATTCACACACAAACACTCGGATTGACTGAAACTCCGTGAAACGCCTCCATGGTTGTTTCGAGTTTTCTTACATTTACATCATTTACATTTAGTCATTTAGCAGACGCTTTTATCCAAAGCGACTTACAAGTGAGGAAAACAAACAAGCGATTCTTCACGAATTGGCGAATGGACACAGGAAGTGCTCACAATACTAGTTTCATACATTGCTCAGTACCATAAGCTGGAGTAGGAAGGGAAAAGGGAAGGAAAGGTTTTTTTTTTTATGAGGGGATCAAGTTCTTCCGGGAACGAACGTCACAATATTCCTCATTTAAATAATTCATGTGCAGAATAAAGGGGCGGGGCCTCGTTGTGTTGGTAGTGTCGAAACTGGCGATTATGGAGGCGGGACATTTCCCACTCAAAGCGCTTAACATCACACG
>CM074315.1:2508045-2550545 GCA_037194245.1 Opsariichthys bidens | reverse complement strand
TTTGCATGCGTTTTTTTTTTATTTGCATGTGCTTTTTTAAATTTGCATGTGCTTTTTTAAATTTGCATGTGCTTTTTTTAATTTGCATGTGTTTTTTTTAATGTATGTGTTTTTTTAAATTTGCATGTGCTTTTTTTAAATTTGCATGTGCTTTTTTTAAATTTGCATGTGCTTTTTTAATTTGCATGTGCTTTTTTTTAAATTTGCATGTGCTTTTTTAATTTGCATGCGTTTTTTTTATTTGCATGTGCTTTTTTAAATTTGCATGTGTTTTTTTTAAAAAAACTTTGAGCTCTCTCGGCCACCGTAGGCTCTGCACTTTCAGAAGATGAGTAATAGCGCCCCCTACTGTATTCCAGTGAAAACTCAAAGCCATAAACACTCGTCTTTTGGCACGGAAGGGCTTTCTCATAAAAGACGAGGAAAGGGTTAAATCATATTTATGGCTGCTTATATTCAGTGTCATTCGTCTTTTCATCTACTTTACCCAGCATCCTCTGGAAGCAGGAGATCATATCGTGCGGCCTGCGTCTGAGCGAGTTTAGACACCTTCTCCGAGAACACGATGGCCTCGTTCAGCTTCCTCGGGGCTCCTGGAGGCTGACGTCACAACAGAGAGAAAGAGCAGGAACACATGAGTGCAGATCTTACATACAGATTCAGACGATGTGTCAGTTATTGAGGTGAACCACACAAAATCTGCCAAGAACAGCTGGATGTGTCCGCTGATCTACTCAACACACAAGCAATGGAGTATGAAAGCATCTGATATATAATTTACTGTGAAAATCAGTCCATCCGTGATCTCACGTGATTATATCTTATTGAAATATTTTACATCAGTAATGTACATTAGGGTGTTCTGAGTTACATTTTCTGATATTTTGAGGTAAGTATTTTATTTCTGTGATATTGAACTTGGTATTGACATGTATGAAACTTCATTTTGGTACCAAAACCATTCATTCTCATAAAGCGCTATAATATTGATCACCTTACCCACCACTAACTGTGGCTTGCAACTATTTCTATATACTAAAGGACCCAAAAATGAAGATTCGGTCATTAAGTTCCTCTCCCTCGTGTCGTTCTACACCCGTAAGACCTTTGTTCATCTTCAGAGGCGTCATTCAGAAAAAATTCCGTAGATTTCATCCGTAAAGTGTACGTCCACCCTAATTCCTCCCCGAAATCACCATATATGGAGCTTACAACGCCTCATTATACTATGCATGACTTCATCTGCATTTCATTTCTTATATACTTTGGCGCTCCGAATCACTGATTCGAATCAAAAGATTCGTGAAGCTTCATGAATCAGTGTTTTGAAATCGTCCATCACTAGATATTGTTGAATAAAGTCGTTATTTTGGCGCACTAAAAGTATTCTCGTCTCTTTACAACATTAAGGTTGAACCACTGTAGTCACATGACCTGTTTTAAATATGTTTTAGTATCTTTCTGTTCATCTGAAAGTGTGAATTATCTCTCACTGAACCATCGGATTTCATCAAAAATATCTTCATTTGAGTTCTGAAGATGAAAGAAGATCTTACGGGTGTAGAGTGAGGAATTAATGACAGAAATTTTAAATTTTGGGTGAACTAACACTTTAAAATAGACAGGAATGCCTTTGGAAAATGTCTGAAGGATAATTCTCCGCGCATGTTGAATCTGGACTCACCAGTGCGTGTTTCTCTCCTCTCTTAAACTTCTGGAGCCGATCTTGTGGTATCGGAGCATCGCCAGGAAAAGGGTCCAGTCGCTAAATAAACAATAAGATCCGATGAGAAAAGCACGTTTGTGGTTTTTAAGGCTTTAAACATATTTCAAACATATTAGCAACAGTCAATTAATGGAATTCATCACTCTTCCTTTTTACTGTTTTTGTGCTTACTTTTGATTTATTGTGGATCGTCTCATCTTGACTCTGTTCTCTCTCTGGTTTCCTTTGGTCGGTGTTTTCTGTTTCCTCCCAATAGCGTTTTGGCGGCTGAGAGAAGAAAAGCCAAACACAGTTAGACATGTTTTCGGTTCATGTACTTTTTTCTATCCGGAACAAAACGGTCAGAGAACAACTGTCCCTGAATGGAATACAATATTTACACGGTTGACCTGGTGGATAAATGATGAACAAGACTGTTCATGATTAAGAAAAACTTGGTAACACTTTATTTTACAAAGTCCTTCTTAGACATTACACGCAATATATAAATTTACATTAAAATTTTTCTATATACTAATTTAGCAGACACTTTTATCTAAAATAAGATACCCTTGGTGGGGATCGAACCCGGGTCTCTAGTGTATTAGAGGTCAGGGTTTACTGACTGAGCTAATGAGGAACTACGCATTAATTTTGGATAATTACACGTAATAACTAATGTAATACTATTTCATACTATTACTAACATTAATTATTTAATATGATTACATTCTAACAAAGACACCTTGAAATAATACAATATAGTTCAGTTAATATATTTATTCCATATCATTTACTCAAGAAGTCTAATTTTATAAAGCCGCTAAAATCAAGCAGCGATGAACAACATCTTATCCTTACAGCGAATATCCGACAACAACAAAGACATTTATGGCGCTATATGAAAAGCGACTAACTTACTGTTGACACAAGAGCAGTGATTGATAATATTTACCTTTTTCTTATTCTTTTTTTCCACGTGTGTGCTCGTCAAACCCTCCGCCACTGGCGCCGCCATTTTTGTTTTAAAGAACTATAGTGATTCTTCTTCCACCCTGTTTTAACGATTGTCGGACCTCTTAAAGGCACATTACCGCCACCTGCCGAGCTGGAGTGTGTGGAGAAGCTGCCGCTGCTTCCTTTATTTAATTAATTTTATCCCGTAAACTCATCTTTGTTAAACAAAATGACACGTTTTCTGTGAGGAAAGAAATTATTCGAGCCTTAAAATAGCTCTAATGCAACATAAATGCATTCACACAGGAATTTAAATCGTGCGTTGAACATAACTATTTAACAGTTTTAACAAAGTGTTACTAATTTGAATTTTAAAACGATGAAATAATAGTCTGTAAAACGCGAAATGAATCCTTTTCTGCGCGTTACAGCGCTTTTTGTCATAAATAAGGCAAAACAGCAGATGTCACCAGAGCGTCGTGTGTGTGAAATATCATCCTCAAGGAGAGAAGTTTTGGAATATAATATAACTATACACAATTACAGGACGATTAAACAGAGACTTCACGATGTGAGACTCTTTACTTGTTGGTAAACACTTTTTAATTTGCCTAAAATAATGATCTAGGCCTAAGTTTTGTCTCCCGCTTCTTGATTTTCGCGCCACGTGCTTTTGGTTGTCATGACAATGACGTAGTTTAGAGCGGCAAAAGCTCGCGTTCGTTTATACTGAACCAAAACAGTATCAGAGTCGCTTTTGATACCAAGGACTGAGGTTGGTCGTATTTTAGGTCTGTTTTTATGCGCCATTTCGTCTTTACACTGAACTCTGTGCAGGTACAGACCCACTAGATGCCTGAAGATATGCTAATTACTAATTAGCCCCGCCTCCACTCACTCGCACGAGCTCAGAGATCCGCTCGGTCAACTTACGCTTTTTACAACATCGGACACATAACGGTAATTAATATGATTACCTTTTGCTTGACTACGTTATCTACGTAAATCTACACGTTTTTTAATATATAACCTTCTTGAGACTCCTGCTTCAGAGCGGTCATAGTTAATGATATGCTAAAGCCCGCCCACACGTTGATCTGATTGGTCACAAGGTAGATTGTGACGTCAGAAACACCCGCGTTTTCTTTTTTTCACAACAGAAAATGTGTGTTGACTTATGAATTTGCATATAGTTTGTGTTAAAGCTTATTAAAAACACCACATAGACATATAAACAACATTAAGTTTATTTTCTTTGAATAAATGAAGGAATTAAATAAGGTTTAAAGGGAATAAAAATTGAATTGTCAAATTGTTGTTGTGAAGTAATTATTTGCAAAAAAATATTTTACTTTAAAATATGCTCACCTTCGCTCTTATTCTGTAATATCCCGAAAACGCAAACTTCGTCACATTCGTTAATGAATTACATTTTAAAAATATCTGATAAAATAGTTGAGTATTCGCTGCGTATCACCGTCGATTGATAAGCATTTTAGGCTTTCAGTTTTCAAATAATAAATGTTTAGATTTACATTTTACCACATTAAAACTAAAGTGTCACGTTGAAATTCAATAAAATTTAATTAAAAAAATCTAATAAAAAGCTCTAAATTTATAGAGAATAATCTGAAAGGTTGTTTTTTTTTTCCAGTGTTTAATGAAAAATGATTTCATTTAATAAATCGTGATAGTTTATTGCATGTAATTTCACAACTATATTTACAGTAATTTGACGGAATTCATCAGGAAACTTGGTATTTTCTACGTAGTTTCAACAAAAGTGATTTACGAAAGTTGAGAAATCAAATCGTCCTTTTTTAATACCATGGCGTTTGAGTCGATATTACAATGACCTTTATATTTTGATGACATGAGAGTGTGTACAAAAGTCAGAGAAATCACAGAAATGGATCATTGTGTTTTTCTCAAATGTCTTCATGACTTCCTGCTGGGTTTCTTTCTTTGTCTATGCCAGAGAAAACACACTGCTCTATTGTTGCTTCATGTAAGAGATTAGAGGGAAAAAGTTAGTGACACCAGGAAACTCTATAGTGAAAAAAACCTTCCTCATGATTACATAATAAAACACCCAATGACATAATAAAGAAGTTAATCTTTGTTCAGCCTGACTTTCTTCTGTGCAACAATCCACACAGGAACGAGGAACGAGGAAGAACTTACAGGCCCAAATGGCACCACTGCGTTTAACTCCACTTTTACACAATTATTGTATACTATTATACATACTATTCTTAAAAACATAGCGTTGGTGTGCACAGCCTCCATAGCGATTTCATTGTTTTTGAGTTGTATTTAGATTTCGGAAAATAAGATTTTCAGAAAGCACATGTAAAACCAACAAGGGCTTTACAAAAATCAAATGCAAGTTACAAAATAATTGATTTAAAGCAATTTCGACCAGTTAAAATTGTTAAAACATCCAGTTTTTAATGTCAACGTTCCAGTTGCAATGAGCAACTGTGTATCGTTTGCATAAAAATGCAAAGAGACACCATGTCTTGTATAATGAAAATGAAATTGGTCCCAAGACCGAACCCTGTGGCACTCCATACAGTGGAATAAGAAAACGTGCACTCAGAACATCCTATCTGACAAATAAGATTAAAAACAGGGTGTCTAATCGAAGTACTTCCTATTTTTATTTCTATACTATGGAATGTGACAACCATATTATTCGAAATATCATTTGCGTTCAGCAGAAGAAACAAATTCACACAGGTGTGGAACAACTTCGCGATGACAGAATTTTGGGCGAACTGTCCCTTTAAGTGCATATGATGCGTGTAATTTGGGACACGCCCATAAGCAAACAAAGATCATTTTATTGTCTCATCTATGAATGTGGTTATGTATAAAATAAAAAAAATTGTCGTTACTTCTCCAAATTTGTAAGAGATAAAAACAGGAAAGTCAAATGATTTATTACGAATGAATATAGTTATGTCTCAAGTTCATTAAAAAACATACACATTTTGAAGCTTTGAAAGCAGAACGCGACGAGAAGGACTTTGCTACGAAAATCTTCTTTTTAATAATAAAAGTTCTGACAGTAAATAAAACCTGGCTTCTCACATCATGTCGTAAAACAGAAGCAGAGGTCAGATATGATGTAAACGGAGCAAAAGGTCAATGATAAATCGTATCTCATATTCTGATATAAAAAGCTTACATTTCAATTTTTAATAGACTATTGCAGAAACAAAACAAACATAAACCTGAACGATTTTCAGGTACCTTGATCAGTACTACGGTTATCGATGTGCTTCAGTCCATCTTTAAATACTTTCATAGCACAACTGGAAAAAAAAAAAAAAAAAAAAAGTTAAATGTTTGTTTTCATGAGTGAAAATTTTACACATTTTTTTTGTACATTGATCATGGATGCAATTCATTTTTTGTAGTGTGCACTTTTTAAGAAACTCGCTGAATTCATTCATTGGCCTGCAAGACAATAATGAAAAATGTCCAGTGAAGAAAACACAGAAAAATAATCAAAGTCAAGCTCAGATATGCAATATATCGATAATGTTTGATACATTCTTAATAAATACATTGCCCCGCTTCTGTAAAGATTTCCCCCAAACGTCTAACTTTGATCCAATGCTCTATAAGGCACAATATAATCGATTGAAATTCAGTTATTGCTTTAAATGACCTTGTCAGCCAAAAACTGACAATACGCGTTACGTCGCCCAAAGTTATAATGGAATGCACAGATAAAACGTAAAGAATATGTGGCCACGCATAATGGGATCATATTTCACCCAAAGTTTAAAGAAAAAGGGAATAAATAAACTTTCCCGCCAAAATCGCCATTACTATATCATGTAATCACCTCTAATGGAATTTTACCAAAAAAAGAATAACCTCTTAAGTATTTATAAATCATGGCTCGGTCAATCCTTTATGCACATTTAAATAAAACAATCATTGTTTTCTACTGTCATACAATAATAATAATAATAATGACTATTACAGTACTGAGTTAGTCAGAATTACACTCAAAAAGTTTTGGGGCAAAAATATCACATTGCAAAAAGTCCTTTTTTAAGCAAAATACAATATTAGAATTGGATGAAGTGAGACCGTTTTTTGTTTTGTTTTATGAGATTCACTGTTAAAAGTCTGTTAAAAAGGACATGTGATAGTGTTGGGAGTGCTGGAATGTGTTCAGAACTCTTCCTCCTCACAACTCAGATGGCTCTGTCTCTTGCGAACGTTCCAGTGTAAACATTGGGCCAGGCTCTCGAACCAGTCGTTCACCGGATCACGGAAACAGATGGAAGGAACGGGGAAACACGACGACGTGATGGTGATACTGGGAAGTAGAGAGGAAAATGACGGTCATGCATCAAGTCTGCTTTACTCTGTTTTAGTCTTATTGATTCCAAATGACATGATAAAAATGATAGTTGGTAACAAAATCCATGACCATTACGCATTTAAAGCAATATAATCCGACTAGTTTTTGATTGCTTTTGACCCAACTCCTTTATTAAATTGATTTGAATAGGATAATATTGTACCATATTGATATAATAATACAAATTATTTATTTATTAGCAACATGAAGCGCATTAAATATTCCATCATACGTCAGGGTTTCCTAGACCATGTCTGTGAGTTCAATCAAACAATAGTAAGTAGTAAAAATACAAAAATGTAAACATAAAATAAATACAAAAAGACTTTGTATTGACAAGTGCAATTTTTAACCCTCATGTGCTGTTGGGGATGTTTTCATCCACTGTGGGGAATTTTTGAGTCTTAATTTGGCCATAACTTTCTCCGTGTTTCAGCAAATGGACTGATTTTTGGTGACAAATCTTATTTTGACACATATTTTGGGAAAATGCTTTGAAAATGTTCAAAAACTCAACAGTACTCGTTAACTGCTAACTTTCTTTAACTGCTTTAAAAATGCATCAGATAAATATTTGTTGCTTAAATCTATTAATCAACCTCAGTCCTGATCAAAACTACTAATTTTTTTTTTTTTTTTTTTAAATTCAGGATTTTAACTCTTTAATCGCCAAATTCATAAATGATGTCAGTGATTTGGGAAAAAAACGTGTCAAAGATTAGAAACAACATCGGCTTTGATGCGTCGTTAGTTTTTGTGCAGCATCAGATTTTAGCGTTTTAAAGAGTTAAAATCCTGATTTTTTTTACATTTAAATTTAGTAGTTTTGATCAGGACTGAGGTTGATTAATAGATTTAAGCAAAAAAATGTTTATCTGATACATTTTTAAAGCAGTTAAAATCGTGGCTGAACATAACGAAAGGCTCGTGAATTTGAACAATGCACAAGGGTTAAAGAGAGTTATTTAATAATTCAAACCAAAAAGTTATTAAAACCAGTTAATATAGTTTATAAAGTTGTAAATATGGACATTTTTCTTACAAAAATGCATCGCTTTGCTTCAGTGGGCCTTTTTTAACCCACTGGATTACTTTTATGATGGATGGATGGATTTTTTGGGCTTCAAAATCTCAGTTACCATTCACTCCCATTATAAAGCTAGGATATTTTTAAAATACATCTCCGATTGTGCACTTAGGATGGCTTGAGGGTGAGTAAATCATTTAATTTTTGGATGAACTATCCCTTTAATGTCACGTACCTGTCTCCATATGCGATCTCTTGCCGTTTCCTGCCGTCGAGAGACACCCAGGCCGTGTTTCTGGCATCACGGGTCAGCATGATCTGAAATCACATCAGGGTTCAGTGAATGTCCTCATGCGGTTAAAGCCCGAGAGCAGTGGCTGTGCAGTGCATCACCTTGAGCTCGACGCCAGCAGGCACGACGATGGGTCTGAAGGACAGGGAGTGCGGGCAGATGGGTGTGATCATGATGGCTGGAACGTTTGGATGGATCATTGAGGCACCTGCTGCTACCGCGTATGCGGTGCTTCCTGTGGGAGTGGACACGATCACACCTGACATAGGGCAAAGAAGAAAATGTTTAGAAAGGCAAACCTTGAATTTCATCATCACTACTTTGAATTCAGTAAAAATATCTAAACAGATGATGACGGTTCGGTTTGTACCAAGTCACTGAGTTCACATGAACACAACACGTGGTCATGTACGTGCGTTAACCAGTTTTCCTTTATTGGAGTAAAGTCATAAACAGCTTATGCGTGAACCGATTTTTGCCCCTTACCCCGATTTACTGATGTGCGCATGTGCGATATGTGACAGGAAAGCATCCTTACTGTGGAGGGAGGAGGAAATACATTGCAAACTCCAACCATTTCTTGACCCTAGACATCATTAAAATGCAATCTTACAGTCGAAACACTGCATCTTGGAGAGCAGGGTGGGGTCGAGAGCCGCGGGAACGGAGCAAGGCGAGTAGATACACGATATTGGGTTAACAAGGAGATGATTTTTCCCCTGCAGTCAATCATTTTATCCGTTAAAACTCATCTTTGATCACCAAAATGACATTTAAATATTTTTTTTTCCTGTGAAAAATCAGCTTGAATGTAACTCGACACCCTTGCTTCATTTAGAATATGTGGAATACTATGAATATGCTAATTAGCCCCGCCTCCACTCAGAGGCTCAGAGATCCGCTCGGTCAACTTACTGAGGTAAAAGCTGCCACTCTTTACAACATCGGACACATAACGGTAATTAATATGATTAGCCTTTTGCTTGACTACTATCAAACAGCTAATAATGTGTTGCTAATGTTACACAAACCACGTTCCCATTCACGAGTCAGACAGCCGTTACAAACACTCAGAAAGGCACATAGTTCATCATAACATCGTAATTTAAATCATACACCCGCTATATTGCTAAATCTACATGATTTTTCATATCAACAGAAACTCGATACTCCCCTGCTAGTTTGCAGTTAATGATATGCTAAAGCCCGCCCACATGTTGACGCGATTGGTTAACAAGGTCAGAAACACCAGCGATTTCAAACCGCGGGTTGAGACTTTTTTTTCACAACAGAAAATGTGTGTTGACTTATGAATTTGCACATAGTTTGTCTTAAAGCATATTAAAAACCCCGCACAGACATATAAACAACATTAAAAGTTGATTTTCACCACAGGGGGACTTTAAGAAATCTTCAAGGATGAAGTAAATGACTCGCAAAATGGCTGTGACAATTAATCAGATTT
Organism: Opsariichthys bidens; assembly: GCA_037194245.1. Taxonomy (NCBI): domain Eukaryota; kingdom Metazoa; phylum Chordata; class Actinopteri; order Cypriniformes; family Xenocyprididae; genus Opsariichthys; species Opsariichthys bidens. Next base: position 2,540,712 of record CM074315.1, on the reverse strand, counting down.
TGTTTGTGGTAATAAAAATCGACCTAAGTGAGCAATAGCTTTTAAATATGACTTAAAATATTAAAATGAGGCAACAAATGGTTCAAATAAAGTATCAAATGCAAGTAATCATATGGTTTTATTGAACAACACTGTTATAATACATAATGTACATAATAGAAATGGAATCATCTTATGTACACTGTGTATATTTTGTGGCATTCAACGTTTGTCCATCTGCCTTTAACTTTGTTACAATAATATCGTCCCGCTGGCATGTTGGAACACGTGTTTTGAGATCTTAATTTAACATCACAACAGACATAACTGGAATTCTCAAGAGTCGGATACACAAATGATTATGTTTTGACGTCACTGCTGGGAAATAACCTGATTTATTAATAAAGTCTTGTACTTTCATTGTCAGGTTATTGGTTTGCATGTAGACCAGGACAACAGGTTATTTCAATAAGCCTTATCAGGGAGTTATCAGCGTGCGTGTTCATTTGTTCGGGATGTTTTTGGAACGGAAGGGAAGTTTATTTTATATAGCGCCTTTCTACTTCATGGAGAACACGTACAGATAAGCATACATGAAAGACGGGAAAAACGTGACAAAAAGATGTAATTGGGTTTTGAAATGTTCAGATCTGTCGTTAACGGAGGAAGCCTGGCAATATTGCTGTAACAGCTGCATTTTGTGGTGCAAAACGGAGGAAGAGGTTTGAAGTGCTTCCACTTTTGGATAAAAAAAATATCTTTGCAGAATGTTTTTAGTCAGGATTACTGAGCTCCAACTCTCTCTGTTTGACGCGCATGAATTGAAGTTTTGCAGTGACTCGGTTGATGTCAGAAAATGCAAAATTTCTAACATTTACAGATGAAAACGGGACACAGCGATATGGTTTTATCAAGTGCTGAAATTCAGTTGGGCACTTGGTTTCTGCGTAGCAAGCGGTCGACCAATCACAACACACTAGACCATCTGACACTGACGCAGCAATGGATATTATGAGAAAATTTAAGTGTTTTTCGACCTTGGATGCATGTAAACTTATAGTAGGAGACTCCGAAACAACCTTAGGAACCTTTAAAATAGCATAATGGAGCTACTATAGGGCATGAATTAAGGATGAAGGTATTTTACAGGAAGCAAACAGAAAAGACAAAAAATCTGATGTTTTTTTGCAGTATAATAGTTAGACTGTCTCAATATGCAGGGCTGGGTTACAGATTACGAAATACACGCTTTAAAAAGTCATTTGTAACGTATTTCGTTACATTACTCAAGTTTAGTAACTTCATCTAAATACTTTAGAATACTTTGGAATACTAATAAGTGTGAAACAAACACAAAAAAGGTCATTGTGAATTTTTATCTCACAATTCTGACTTTTTCCCTCAGAATTGAGTGATATAAAGTTGCAATTGTGAGTTATAAAGTCAGAATTATGAGATATAAACTGACAATATTGAGAAAAGTCAGAATTATGAGATATAAACTCACAATATTGAGAAAAGTCAGAATTATGAGATATAAACTGACAATATTGAGAAAAGTCAGAATTATGAGATATAAACTCAAAATATTGAGAAAAGTCAGAATTATGGGATATAAACTCACAATATTGAGAAAAGTCAGAATTATGAGATATAAACTGACAATATTGAGAAAAGTCAGAATTATGAGATATAAACTCACAATATTGAGAAAAGTCAGAATTATGAGATATAAACTGACAATATTGAGAAAAGTCAGAATTATGAGATATAAACTCACAATATCGAGAAAAGTCAGAATTATGAGATATAAACTCACAATATTGAGAAAAGTCAGAATTATGAGATATAAACTCACAATATTGAGAAAAGTCAGAATTATGAGATATAAACTCACAATATTGAGAAAAGTCAGAATTATGAGATATAAACTCACAATATTGAGAAAAGTCAGAATTATGAGATATAAACTCACAATATTGAGAAAAGTCAGAATTATGAGATATAAACTCACAATATTGAGAAAAGTCAGAATTATGAGATATAAACTCACAATATTGAGAAAAGTCAGAATTATGAGATATAAACTCACAATATTGAGAAAAGTCAGAATTATGAGATATAAACTCAAAATATTGAGAAAAGTCAGAATTATGGGATATAAACTCACAATATTGAGAAAAGTCAGAATTATGAGATATAAACTCACAATATTGAGAAAAGTCAGAATTATGAGATATAAACTCACAATATTGAGAAAAGTCAGAATTATGAGATATAAACTCAAAATATTGAGAAAAGTCAGAATTATGGGATATAAACTCACAATATTGAGAAAAGTCAGAATTATGGGATATAAACTCACAATATTGAGAAAAGTCAGAATTATGGGATATAAACTCAAAATATTGAGAAAAGTCAGAATTATGGGATATAAACTCACAATATTGAGAAAAGTCAGAATTATGAGATATAAACTCACAATATTGAGAAAAGTCAGAATTATGAGATATAAACTCAAAATATTGAGAAAAGTCAGAATTATGGGATATAAACTCACAATATTGAGAAAAGTCAGAATTATGAGATATAAACTGACAATATTGAGAAAAGTCAGAATTATGAGATATAAACTCACAATATTGAGAAAAGTCAGAATTATGGGATATAAACTCACAATATTGAGAAAAGTCAGAATTATGAGATATAAACTCACAATATTGAGAAAAGTCAGAATTATGAGATATAAACTCAAAATATTGAGAAAAGTCAGAATTATGGGATATAAACTCACAATATTGAGAAAAGTCAGAATTATGAGATATAAACTCACAATATTGAGAAAAGTCAGAATTATGAGATATAAACTCAAAATATTGAGAAAAGTCAGAATTATGAGATAAAATCACAATATTGAGAAAAGTCAGAATTATGAGATATAAACTCACAATATTGAGAAAAGTCAGAATTATGAGATATAAACTCAAAATATTGAGAAAAGTCAGAATTATGGGATATAAACTCACAATATTGAGAAAAGTCAGAATTATGGGATATAAACTCACAATATTGAGAAAAGTCAGAATTATGAGATATAAACTCAAAATATTGAGAAAAGTCAGAATTATGAGATATAAACTCACAATATTGAGAAAAGTCAGAATTATGAGATATAAACTGACAATATTGAGAAAAGTCAGAATTATGAGATATAAACTCAAAATATTGAGAAAAGTCAGAATTATGGGATATAAACTCAAAATATTGAGAAAAGTCAGAATTATGAGATATAAACTCAAAATATTGAGAAAAGTCAGAATTATGAGATATAAACTCACAATATTGAGAAAAGTCAGAATTATGAGATATAAACTCAAAATATTGAGAAAAGTCAGAATTATGAGATATAAACTCACAATATTGAGAAAAGTCAGAATTATGAGATATAAACTCAAAATATTGAGAAAAGTCAGAATTATGAGATATAAACTCACAATATTGAGAAAAGTCAGAATTATGAGATATAAACTGACAATATTGAGAAAAGTCAGAATTATGAGATATAAACTGACAATATCGAGAAAAGTCAGAATTATGAGATATAAACTCAAAATATTGAGAAAAGTCAGAATTATGGGATATAAACTCACAATATTGAGAAAAGTCAGAATTATGGGATATAAACTCACAATATTGAGAAAAGTCAGAATTATGAGATATAAACTCAAAATATTGAGAAAAGTCAGAATTATGAGATATAAACTCACAATATTGAGAAAAGTCAGAATTATGAGATATAAACTCACAATATTGAGAAAAGTCAGAATTATGAGATATAAACTGACAATATCGAGAAAAGTCAGAATTATGAGATATAAACTGACAATATCGAGAAAAGTCAGAATTATGAGATATAAACTCAAAATATTGAGAAAAGTCAGAATTATGGGATATAAACTCACAATATTGAGAAAAGTCAGAATTATGGGATATAAACTCACAATATTGAGAAAAGTCAGAATTATGAGATATAAACTCAAAATATTGAGAAAAGTCAGAATTATGAGATATAAACTCACAATATTGAGAAAAGTCAGAATTATGAGATATAAACTCACAATATTGAGAAAAGTCAGAATTATGAGATATAAACTCACAATATCGAGAAAAGTCAGAATTATGAGATATAAACTCACAATATTGAGAAAAGTCAGAATTATGAGATATAAACTCACAATATTGAGAAAAGTCAGAATTATGAGATATAAACTCACAATATTGAGAAAAGTCAGAATTATGAGATATAAACTCACAATATTGAGAAAAGTCAGAATTATGAGATATAAACTCAAAATATTGAGAAAAGTCAAAATTATGAGATATAAACTGACAATATTGAGAAAAGTCAGAATTATGAGATATAAACTCAAAATATTGAGAAAAGTCAGAATTATGAGATATAAACTCTCAATATTGAGAAAAGTCAGAATTATGGGATATAAACTCACAATATTGAGAAAAGTCAGAATTATGGGATATAAACTCACAATATTGAGAAAAGTCAGAATTATGAGATATAAACTCACAATATTGAGAAAAGTCAGAATTATGAGATATAAACTCAAAATATTGAGAAAAGTCAGAATTATGAGATATAAACTCTCAATATTGAGAAAAGTCAGAATTATGGGATATAAACTCACAATATTGAGAAAAGTCAGAATTATGGGATATAAACTCACAATATTGAGAAAAGTCAGAATTATGAGATATAAACTCACAATATCGAGAAAAGTCAGAATTATGAGATATAAACTCTCAATATTGAGAAAAGTCAGAATTATGGGATATAAACTCACAATATTGAGAAAAGTCAGAATTATGAGATATAAACTCACAATATCGAGAAAAGTCAGAATTATGAGATATAAACTCACAATATCGAGAAAAGTCAGAATTATGAGATATAAACTCACAATATTGAGAAAAGTCAGAATTATGAGATATAAACTCAAAATATTGAGAAAAGTCAGAATTATGAGATATAAACTCTCAATATTGAGAAAAGTCAGAATTATGGGATATAAACTCACAATATTGAGAAAAGTCAGAATTATGGGATATAAACTCACAATATTGAGAAAAGTCAGAATTATGGGATATAAACTCACAATATTGAGAAAAGTCAGAATTATGAGTTATAAACTCACACACTAAATTCACAATTGCAAGAAAAAAAGTCAAAAACAAATTGTGAGAAAAAGTCGCAGTGACGAGTGAATTATAAAATGACTCCCAAATCATGAAAACAGTGGAAAACATGAAACTGAACTCGTCTTTTTCAGACGGTCAGAGTCAGAGAATCACCAATCGCTGTTTAAATGACATTAAAACTCAAAGTAATCACTTTGGTAATCTAAAACACTTTTCAGATGGAACTGTAATCTGATTACCACCCATTTCAAATCAAACACAGTCACTCAAATCTTGTACTTTAAATACGTAACCAAGTTACTCCCCAAACCCGTCAACATGAGTAATTCACTGGATTCTGTTCCACACTAACCGTCTCCCTGAACGGTGGTGATCTGGTGACCATCCAGAAACAAGTCCAAGTTAGAGAGGTAGGATGACGGACCTCTGTCTACAACAACTTCATTCAGCACCTGACAGAGGGAGACAGATATATTACTCACAGAAAACAAGACAACAAATGAAACCCAGTGTAATAATTGCCAAAAAAAAAAAGGGAAGGATATCAGTGTTCATTTTATTAACATGATATTAAGGATGTACAAAACTTTAAAGGGAACCGCGTTTGAACAATGTGTGTGTGCTACACAACTAGCCTATAATGGTAAAAATCCAGACTCCTTTTTTTAAATATTCCCCATGAATCATAAACAATGACTCAAGACGAGTCGTTCACATTTTCTACACATTATTTGCATCTCGCGCGTTCTTAAAAAGTTTTAACTTTTGCATTTTCCACTGCCAGAGTCTCGTGTTTGTAGACGCAAAGACGTGTGAATGTTGCTTGCCGGAGCATGAGCTGTAAAGGCTCCGCATTTAAAGACAAAAAAACGGCTTTGACCCAAAAAGGGGCATTTTGGGGATGTTATAATAAATGATCAGGGGGTATTTTGAGCTGAAACGTCACAGACACATTAAATTACATCTTGTAAAACAGGCCACCTTCAAAATAATGAATCATTTTTGAATAAGAAAAGGAGAACTGCACTGAATTAGTTACACAAGTACTGCTTTTATTCTAAGAAATGGTTTGACAGCATGCAGCGGCTTTATTGTGCAATGTAAGTGTAGCAACATTTCCCCGGTGTCGCTGATTATTAAAGTATTAAAGTAAAAACCTTCAGTAAGAGACTGGCATCGCTACTAAACGTAAAGAGGTCGTGACCAAATTCGCCTTGACATAAAAAGGTACCAAAATAAGTTTCAGAGCTTAAAACGTCCTCCTCGTTATAAACGAAGCATTAAATCGAAACATTTCAGCATATATTGAAAGGACAATCATTTTAATTTGGTTGGGACATTTAAAATTGAACTTCTTTTCAGACATCCCAAGTCTCCCGCATATTGATAGCGGCTCCCTGATGAGTTAAAATCTCCCGGGATCTAGAGCGTGCGAGACAGAGACTGCGTTTCAAACCCTCCGCGGAGAGGGAGAGGGAGCGAGAGACCTTGCGTGTGTGTGCGAAGTGCATCTAAGATCGAAGCGTCCCGATTCGTCAAATCAACCAATCAATTGTCAGTGTGGGCGGGCTTTTATCTCTTCTCCCCGAACCAAATTAATCAGTTGTGTCTATCTAGAAAAACAGGAGCACCATGGCAGAGAAAAAAAGTATAAGACAAGACTACAGGAAAGCGTACCCCTGTCTTATAAGTGTCAGACATAATGACAGTCTTAATGACAGTTAAATGATTGCAAAAGGCATGTTGAGCTGACGAGTTTCATTTCATGTGCATATTATTATTCAGGCTAGTTGCCAAAGCTACATGAAAACAACAAACTCCTTAGACCTGTTTAAAGTTGCAATGGAAAATAAATAAAAGCAGTTTACATACATAGTATAAGCAGCTTATATAAATAGTCAAAGAAATCTACATATTTCAACATAATTAACGAATAATTGCATAGGCCTATAGCTTATAGAAATACTTTTTTTTTTTGGTACCTCCCTGAAATGACTGTTTGCAGGTTGGGATGTCTGTACTTTATTGAAATCCAACATGTAATGCAAACAGTTTGATTGACAGGCGATCTGACCAATGATAACGTCGAATTGTGTGTCCTCATGTCTTGAAACAACATTCCTTCTGATGTTCATTCATGTTTATTTGATGCTATAAATGAACTGAAGAGATGATCGAGGACACATTAAACACACACTAGACGCTATTTATAGATTACAATATTTTAAATATGAAACCGTTTCATACGTTGTCAGTGCCCTCTTTGCTCCGCGATGTATTTTTCACCGCGTGAGAACATGATGTGTGGCGTGAGAGCGCATGGGTTGTCGAGTACAGGAAGTGCAGCACTCACTTGATACTGCATAGTTTTGTGTTTGGGCTCAGACTCTCCATTAGTGATGATTAAACTGGTTTCCTCCACAGGTGCCTTCTCTCGGCACTCTTTCACGATCTTCACTTCCAGACGACTGCGTAAAATGATCGCAGCATTTCCTACAAGAAAATACTGCATAAATCCTCTACACATACAATACAAACTTTTTTTTAAATAAAAACGCTGCATGAAAACTAAAACAGCGATGGCTTTTTTGTGAAAGAAGAGGGACTGTGTTACTGATGAAACTCTTGTTTGGGTTCACAATTTATTTTGATGGTCCACTTTAGTGTCGTACCCCCCCCCCCCCCCACCCCACCCACCAGCAGTGATGTCATGTATGAGCATCTGTTTTGCACCGGCTGTTGCTCCCATTTAATTGTTTTAGCAATAGCAGGAGGTTTCTTAAAAGGTCCCTTTAGATGTTTTTTTATATAATTGTATTAATATTAAACTTCTAACCGAAACAGAAAATAAAATATCAGTTTAGTCAACAGAAAACGAAAATAAATTTGGTTAATCAATTATTTAAAGCTGCACTATGTAGTTTTTCGTCCACTAGAGGTCGCCTATTCAAAACAAAGGCGAGTTTGAATCTCGGGACGTGTGGTCTTCAGGAAAGAATCGGGATGGACTCGGGCAGAAATCCCGTTCATGATGATTATTAACGTCACTGTAGTCTGAAGCGGAGCAGGAGCGAGTGTCGTGGAGCCGAACGATTGATAATGAGAGACGAACGACGGGACTTTTATTATGACACAGTCGCCGCTTCCTCTTTTCCGCTCATAAAACAGCTCATCATGTTATTGGAGTGTGTTGAAGAGGATGTGAGAACGTCACTCTGAGCGTGAGACACTCGTTCACACTGCAGGAAGAGATCCAGATCACAATATCATATTCAATGATGCATGTTAAAAAAGTTCAGTGAGTAAAAATAAAGCTGCGTCTGATGATGCTCTGTTAGTGTTTTCCTCTGGTACTCGCAGAAAATCAAGAAAACTAGATTTAAACAATCAGAGCTTTATTACAATCATTAGTTTTCTGTCTAGAAATGGATCAGAACAGATGCTCGCTCGTCTAATAAAACATGTGATATATATTAAAGCGACTTTGGTGTTTCCATGTTTCTACAAAATAAAAGCGAGGGTAACGCGGATACGACGCCATCTACAGGCGACTCCCTCACACGTCCGGATCCTTGATTAATATTGTGATTTTATCACGATTTACAAACATTTGGGATACTGTAAGTGCTCAACTGAAAAAAATACATATAACACTGACCTGGTGAGATTTTACTGCAAAAATTTTACATATTGCAGCTTAAAATAAAATGCATTCAATAATCAGTCAAATAAAAGTTTATTATGGAAGCAATTGTTTAAAAAAATAATAATAAAACTATTACGGAGGTTGTTTTCCCCCTCAGAATTGGACTTTAAAAGAGTTGCAATTATCTTTTAAATTAAAAACTGAAAGACTTTGTTTCATAGGCTATTAAAATGCAATTTAATTAAAATTTTATAAAAACACCACTTCTTGAAAATACACATAAATCAATCAAAAAAAAAAAGAAAGATAATCGGCATGACCTGCACGAAGAAGAACAGCCAAAACACGAGAAGCAAATTTTCGGTTTCCCCCGCCATAAGTTGACGTGCAGTCAGTTACTTCTAGTCAGTAGAATGTCTAAAGTGGATTATTGAAATAAAGTGTAACCGTTCGATCAAAGTTCAGTCAAATAGTGTCAGCTCCCTGTAAAATGTATTGGATTGATCTGATGTCTATTGTTGATCCTAGGTAAAGCATGTCTCATAAAGTAACAGCATTCCTATAAACTGACACACTGAAGCACAATACAGCTTTATGATTCATGAAAAAAAGAAGACGGGAAAGTCCAAGATTTTAACCTGATGAAGTGTGATGACTTACCTTCTATAACCTGGTTGACCTGAGATTGGTATGTGTCGAAGTTAAATGGCGTAAGAAAGCCCAGAGAACCCAAATGGAAGGCCATGACAGGAGGCACACTCTGCTACACACACACACACACACACACACACACACACACACACACACACACACATTTATAATGAGGCTTGATCACAGCAGGGATGTCAAAAGCACCAGTTCTTTGGTACAAAGTTGGTAGTGAAATTTTAAAAAATGTGATAATATCAGCATTTCCTCATAGAGCTGTTGAGTGGATTCTGGCTTCTGATTGGTCATTGTGTTCACGAGTTCAACAGATATATCTGCAATTGGCTACGAAGATCAAAAACATGTTCACCGAGGGATTTTACAGATACACACAGGAGCATTTGAATGCATTATGATTTATAATTTATACACACAAAAAAGATGTTTGTGTGGAAATGAACGCCATTGAGCTAGTTTTGTGCGGAATTGAACGGTATTAAGCTAGTTTTGTGTGGAAATGAACGGCATTAAGCTAGTTTTGTGCGGAATTGAACGGTATTAAGCTAGTTTTGTGCGGAATTGAACGGTATTAAGCTAGTTTTGTGTGGAATTGAACGGTATTAAGCTAGTTTTGTGCGGAATTGAACGGCATTAAGCTAGTTTTGTGCGGAATTGAACGGCATTAAGCTAGTTTTGTGTGGAAATGAACGCCATTAAGCTAGTTTTGTGTGGAATTGAACGGTATTAAGCTAGTTTTGTGTGGAATTGAACGGTATTAAGCTAGTTTTGTGTGGAAATGAACGCCATTAAGCTAGTTTTGTGCGGAATTGAACGGTATTAAGCTAGTTTTGTGCGGAATTGAACGGTATTAAGCTAGTTTTGTGCGGAATTGAACGGCATTAAGCTAGTTTTGTGTGGAATTGAACGGTATTAAGCTAGTTTTGTGCGGAATTGAACGGTATTAAGCTAGTTTTGTGAGGAAATGAACGCCATTAAGCTAGTTTTGTGCGGAATTGAACGGTATTAAGCTAGTTTTGTGTGGAATTGAACGGTATTAAGCTAGTTTTGTGTGGAATTGAACGGTATTAAGCTAGTTTGCGTGTGGAATTGAACGGTATTAAGCTAGTTTTGTGCGGAATTGAACGGTATTAAGCTAGTTTTGTGTGGAATTGAACGGTATTAAGCTAGTTTGCGTGTGGAATTGAACGGTATTAAGCTAGTTTTGTGCGGAATTGAACGGTATTAAGCTAGTTTTGTGCGGAATTGAACGGTATTAAGCTAGTTTTGTGCGGAATTGAACGGTATTAAGCTAGTTTTGTGTGGAATTGAACGGTATTAAGCTAGTTTGCGTGTGGAATTGAACGGTATTAAGCTAGTTTTGTGCGGAATTGAACGGTATTAAGCTAGTTTTGTGTGGAATTGAACGGTATTAAGCTAGTTTTGTGTGGAATTGAACGGTATTAAGCTAGTTTGCGTGTGGAATTGAACGGTATTAAGCTAGTTTTGTGCGGAATTGAACGGTATTAAGCTAGTTTTGTGCGGAATTGAACGGTATTAAGCTAGTTTTGTGTGGAATTGAACGGTATTAAGCTAGTTTTGTGTGGAAATGAACGGCATTAAGCTAGTTTTGTGTGGAATTGAACGGCATTAAGCTAGTTTTGTGTGGAATTGAACGGTATTAAGCTAGTTTTGTGTGGAAATGAACGCCATTAAGCTAGTTTTGTGCGGAATTGAACGGTATTAAGCTAGTTTTGTGCGGAATTGAACGGTATTAAGCTAGTTTTGTGTGGAATTGAACGGCATTAAGCTAGTTTTGTGTGGAATTGAACGGCATTAAGCTAGTTTTGTGTGGAATTGAACGGCATTAAGCTAGTTTTGTGTGGAATTGAACGGTATTAAGCTAGTTTTGTGTGGAAATGAACGCCATTAAGCTAGTTTTGTGCGGAATTGAACGGTATTAAGCTAGTTTTGTGTGGAATTGAACGGTATTAAGCTAGTTTTGTGTGGAATTGAACGGCATTAAGCTAGTTTTGTGTGGAATTGAACGGCATTAAGCTAGTTTTGTGTGGAATTGAACGGCATTAAGCTAGTTTTGTGTGGAATTGAACGCCATTAAGCTAGTTTTGTGTGGAATTGAACGGCATTAAGCTAGTTTTGTGTGGAACTGAACGGCATTAAGCTAGTTTTGTGTGGAAATGAACGCCATTGAGCTAGTTTTGTGCGGAATTGAACGGCATTAAGCTAGTTTTGTGTGGAATTGAACGGTATTAAGCTAGTTTTGTGCGGAATTGAGCGGTATTAAGCTAGTTTGCGTGTGGCTAGTGAAGCGATTAGTTGTGTGACTTCCAAATGAAAGACTCAAGATAGTTGAACTGGTGTTTGAGACGGATCTGTAAGCATTTTGAGGAGATTTGGTGTTTGTGAGACCTTTTTTTTTTTTTTTGTAGGGTTATGTGACTTGTTTACTTTTTCTTAATTATTATATGGAGTTAATTTCTGGTAGGATGCACTGTGACTATAGTAATAGGATTGGGTCGTTTTGGACATACGTAGCATGTTACAGAAACTTCCAAATGTCAAGTAGCCGTCATAAATAGGCAACAGTTCTTGACTTCATAATTTTAGCATAATTTTAAATATTTATCTAGAGTTAATATTAAAAGACAAATTGCAAATACATTGAAACAATTTTAAGTCAAATAAATTAACGTCATATAAAAAATATAAAATACAAGTAAATAGTCTGCAATAAAGAATCAGAGGAAAAAAACATTACAAGCTATTAAAGAATGCTATTAATATTATAAAGTTTTCTAGAAAAGAGAAGTGAGTGATTTCTCTTTTTCTCAGCATTATTGCGGTTTTATTATTATTACTATTATCATCAGAGATAGTGGCAGATCTAATAGGTTAGTAATTGGTAACACACTCTCACACACACACACACACAGTTGTGTTTTCATGGTTTATGGGGACATTCCATAGGTGTAATGGTTTTTATACTGTACAAACTGTACATTCTGTCCCCCTACACCCCCCCTACCCCTAAACCTACCCATCACACAAAACGTTCTGCTATTTTACATTTTCAAAAAAGATCATTGTGTGATTTATAAGCTTGTTTCCTCATGGGGACCAAAAAAATGTCCCCACAAGATCAACATTTACTAGTATTACTATATCTGTGGGGACATTTGGTCCCCATAATGTAGGGAATATCCACACACACACTGTTGTGATTTCATGTTTTATGGGGACATTCCATAGGCGTAATGGTTTTTTATACTGTACAAACTGTACATTCTGTCCCCCTACACCCCCCCTACCCCTAAACCTACCCATCACACAAAATGTTCTGCTGTTTTAGATTTTCAAAAAAGATCATTCTGTATGATTTATAAGCTTGTTTCCTCATGGGGACCAAAAAAATGTCCCCACAAGATCAACATTTACTAGTATTACTATACCTGTGGGGACATTTGGTCCCCATAATGTAGGGAATATCCACACACACACATGGTTTATGAGGCCAATGTGACTTTTTGGTGGTTTACGGGGACACACCTTTCCCAACATCCAATTGACATGAAAATCACGTCAAAAATTCTCATTTAATCTACAAAAGACAAACCATGCTTCAAATGCTGGTAGGTAAACCTGAAAATTGGTCTCATAAACCACACACACACACACACACACAGCTAAAAGCTGCTGTCTGTCAGCGAGTGATTCTCGTGTATCAAAATATACTGCATTCCAAACTGCATAAATTATGCTTTGTAAGACATTCGGAAGGGAAAACACTAAAATACCGCAGAAACCACACACAGTGCAACATCGAGCAAAAGCCAGAGATCACTTCACCATGACCATGACCAACATTATGGAAGTTTATATCATTATTGGGAGGATCTTTTTGTGTGGAGTTTGCATGACTGTCTAATAATATAACTACAAAAATGTCACAAAACATTATATTGTTATTTCTTTGTCAGTGCACTTAGACTGTCATTATTCTGTCAATATCACATCAGTGTAGAAAAGATTGTCAAACCTGGAAGAGAGAGGAAGCGTACAGCAAAGTCCCATCTCCTCCCAAGCAAATGATGAAGTCGACACAATTGGAAATATCATCATAATCTATGAAACACATGTCAACAGGTCACATGTTAGTGCATCTTTAGTCAGGAACACTTGTTTAGGTTTCTAAGTCCTAGGCAGATTTTATAATCACTGCAATAGTTTCCCTTAACTTTGTTTGTAGCCTCCTACTTCTGGTCGTTTATACTGTAGTTTAACCACTTCAACTGTTTAACCTGTTAACCGTCACCGCCCCGTTTTTTCATATAGACATGAAAATGTACCATCCAAACTTAAGTGGTTGTAATTCAAAAATGCTTTGGAAAACAGACGTTGTTAAATAAATTATGTGAGTAAAAAAATAATATTTTACAAACATTTTATACTCTAAAACTATAAGAAAAATCAAATCTGATTTTCAGCTGCATTCCAAATTTTAGGTTGACATCTCAAGAAAAATGAGATTGTTTGGGCGCATTACCAATTTTTCTCACTAGATGACATTACTGACCATATAAGGGCGCCTCCATTTCCGTATATGGTTTGACTGATCTGAACCATACATTTCCATAATTTTCCTACAATTTATGAAGTAGACGTCCTATATAGAAGTAGCATTGGAAGTTAATTTAACATGAATTCAAACCCTAATAAACGCAGAAAAAAACACATTTATCGCATCACAAATGGAGAATCTATCATTTTTTATTTATATTTAAAACATTTCATTTTTACTCACATTTACTCAGATTTAATGAATGTTATCTTTTGAACTCTTGGCGTGATTTTTCATGTTCAGCGTCATTTCAAAATTAAGGTGTGAACACGCCTTATGAGTATGAAAACATTGTTGCATAAATTACTATTGATAAATTACTGCTCCTCTGTCACCAAATATGAAAACTAGAGATTGTAAGATTTCAAATTATGTATAGCTTGTCAGGATTAGTTTAGGTTTAGTATAGGATTAACACTTGTCATGTTTGGTTCGATTAACACGAACCCTGGTGCGATTGCTCAGTTAGTGCGGTTCATATGTGAACGCTGCCATCCAAACCGTGCGGTTCGATTGATATATGAACCAAAGCCATGTAAACGAACCAAAAACAGGACGTGATGTCACAAAATGAGACGCTACAAGTCAGCTGATGTGACGACGCGGGAAGATCGGCGTCTCCAAAATGAGTCGAGGGCAAACGTGGAGCAACGAGGAGGTGAAGTTTCTGAAATCCTGCTGCTGTTTTGAATGTTTTGAACATTTGATGAGCTCTTCGTGATTCTCAGCTGGTGAAATAAAGCATGAAATGATGGCGTTTAATCCAGAACACGGCGTTGTTTTCAATGTTCGGCTCCGTCGCCAAATATACGTCATAAAAGCGACCAATCAGGTCGTGACCGTATCCCTACGCCTTTGGTTCGGTAACTTCAGGTTCGCTGTTAAAAATGCCAGTGTGAACGCTAAGAGGACCAGGACTATATGTTTTGTTTTTTGGTCCAGACCAAACGAAACACTCTTCGGGTTGGTGGAGAGCTCCTGCCTCAAGTATCTTGGGGTTTTGTTCACGAGTGAGGGAAGGAAGGAGCTTGAGGTTGACAGACGGATCGTAGTGATGCGGTCGATGTACCGGTCTGTCGTGGTGAAGAAGGAGCTGAGCTGCAAGGCGAAGCTCTCGATTTACCGGTCAATCTACGTTCCTACTCACCTATGGTCATGAGCTTTGGGTCATGACGGAAAGAATGCAAAGAACAGAGATAAGGTGAGGAGCTCGGTCACTCGGGAGGAGCTCAAAGTAGATCCGTTGCTCCTTCACATCGAGAGGAGTCAGCTGAGGTGGCTCGGGCATCTGTTTTGGATGCCTCCTGGACGCCTCCCCAGGGAGGTGTTTTGGGCGTTTCCCACCGGGAGAAGGCCCCGGGGAAGACCTAGGACACGCTGGAGAGACTATGTCTCTCGGCTGGCCTGGGAACGCCTCGGTGTCCTCCTGGAAGAGCTGGAGGAAGTGTCTGGGAAGAGGGAAGTCTGGGCATCTCTGCTTAAACCGCTGCCCCCGCGACCCAGCCCCGGATAAGCAGTAGAAGACGGATGGATGGACTTAACAGGTTAAAAATCACTGCAACAGTCTCAAAGTAGCACATAATGTGGTTAAAGTAAAAGTCATGGAAAACATTCACATGACCAGACACGATTTAAAAATATTCTATCACGTATTCATCAGTACATCTCCATGCACACTGAAGCACACACACACACACACACACACTTCAGAATAATGCCTCACCTTCACTAAAAGTGCAAAAGTTCTTCTTGACGGAGACGAAGCTCTCATTAGCAATGGCTGGATCTTCAATGACTTTTCTTTCCACATAAACAATCATATTTTTTTGCTAGAAGCCAATGACGCAGAACAAACACAATGTGAAAAAAAAGAGCAAATGAGAACAGGAAACATTAAGCTTTGACAGCACTAAACGGATCTGAATTAGAGAACACTTTACAAAAGCATTTCAAAAAGAAGAAAGTCATACCAAAGATACTCATCTTGTAAAAATTCACAAACAGATGTGGCCTTTAAGAATGTGCATACCTCACAGAAGTGCCGCCTGGTATACCGGATTATCTAGTTTACTGCTCTCAGCTAATTATCTTTCCTATTATCACTGCTTTGAAACAATCTGTATTGTGAAAAGAGCTATATAAATGAAGATGAATTCAGTTTTGCCTTACGACATGTAGTTTTCGAATACCACAATACCAGTGCATTCCTGCATCTATTCAATGGCCATGAAGAGTGAAATATTGAGAGCGGACCTCTATTAACTGCATACCCTTCTTACCAATGGTCATAACACAACAATAACGCACAACTAACTCTCTTTAACACCGCAAATACCATGTAGTCCCATATGATTTCCGAAAAAAATGGAACTATCACAGAATTTTTGGATGAATAAATCAAAGTAAGGCTGTAGAATGAATCAAATCTCCATATGTGTCTGTGAATATTAAAGTTTGTGTCAACTTCTGTCGGGTCGGTCGGCTGTCGGGCAGTTTTTGTGCGTTGGACATCTTTTTTTTTCCCGTTGTTGAATCGGCGTCGGGTCGTCGGTGAGAGAGAGAACTCTGATTGGCTGTTCAGTATGGCAAACGAGTCCGAATGTAAGCAAAGGTTATGAAAGCAAGTTGTTCTAATTTGAGCACTCGAATGCACGGATATTTTCATAATAACATGAGTGGAGTGGAATAAAGTCTGTTGCCATGGTTACAATGCAGTACAAGCGGAAACCAGGGAAAACGCAGATATTACGTCACTGACCGGCGACAAGAGAGGGACGGGCGCTATTTAAAATACTGATTTTCTCTGAATTTACAAATTCTTGGAAACATTAGTACACAGCTGAACGAAATATATAACACTGTGCCAGTGGTTTTGGGATATTTTAATATAAAAATATACATTTTTCTTTGATTATGCTGTCATTGTTTCGGTATTAAATTGTGAATAAGACAAGGAGAGCGTGACAAAACTTTCTAAGCAAAAACGAAGCACTGCAATAACGCACGTCGATTTACATGAAAATGCCATTAGTGATTAAATCACGGATGTTTTAATCGGCGTTTGAACAGTAATAAGCTCGGATATATTTAGCTCATGTTTAATGTGCTCGACTGTTTGTTGCGACGCAGTTCTGAGAGAGGATTACAGATCACTGCTTTCCTGTATCACAACATCACCGTATGATCCTTTTCCCTTTGATGCACAGTCTCAACGGCCTCATCTGCATTTCTCCTTTTTTATCCTGTAATGTTTCAAGTCCTCACCTGTGTCAGAAAAACGCAGAGCTCTTTGAAAGGCTGTAGCAGGCTGGCGTCTCTGATTTTCTTTATAATAAGGACACTTTTGGGTGGCTTGTTCCATGTCAACCTCTGACTGGCTGGATCTTGAATGTGCCTGAATGTGCAGATATGAACAACATTGGGAGTTCATTGGGTGATGAAAGAATAACATGCCAAGGATTAAAGACATCAACTGAGAAATCAAAATTTCCTTGACCTTTTCACATGCATTGTGCTGTAAAACACACAAAATATTCTATTAAAAATTGACTTCCTTATAAGCCCAAGAGCTTTTATTGAAGCGAAGCGGCCAAATCGACTCGTTTTCCGCTTCCTTATCTTCTTATGATGTAATAACATTATACTGGACATCAGTCTGCCTGTGAGTAACGCACCTACACCGTCACATTGCAAGTTTGGTAATAAGGACAGACAGGAGAATTACTGCATCTAATTCAGTGGAATTAAAATGACATCAACTTCCAAAGGATCCTAAGGAATTAGAAAGGTGGCCGTTTATTAATAACCATGTAAATGTTTAAGTAGAGCATTATTTTGTTCTGGTCTTTTCACTTTGGATTCTTTGGTAAACCAGTCACAATTTGGCCCAGGCTTTGCAAACAGACTCTCACATAAAAGTCTTGATGGTAATGTAAGAAGCAAAGTTAATATGAATGTGTGATGTTTGATATGTAAAGACTCAAGATGTTCTTAAATCATAAAAGGGACCCCCACTCAACATTTCATGCTCATCACTGCAACCTTTCATGCCACAATCTAAATATAATGCAATAATCAACACTTTTCACGATTAGTAAACCTTGAGAACTTGTTAAAACGTGTTAAAAGTTTCAGACATGTAATACTTAGCTATTTTTTTTTTTTTTGCAAAGATGTAAGCTAAAATCACAGCAGACACGCCGCTTAAAACAGAGCGTTCAAATAAGAGAAAAAAATGGCAATTTTGATGTAAAAATCACAGTAACATCATAAGTGCAGCCCAGGAAACATTATTAAATAATGCACTTCATGACACCTTTAATGCTGGTTAAGCATCACTATGACCTGAGACAAAGCTCACAGACGAGGCTTACATTAAGCCAGGATTAGGCCTTTGTTTATATTAAGACATTTAAGTAGCTTTTATAATCGTGCCTTAGAAAAAAAACAAAACAAAACATATTACTGGTGTGCATCTCGAGACAAAACAACGGCACTAACACATTTTAAGACATCTCAGTGCAAGTCGCTTACAATTAAAGGGTTAGTTCACCGAAAAATTTAATTTCTGTCATTAATTCCACACCCGTAAGATCTTCGTTCATCTTCAGAACACAAATGAAGATATTTTTGATGAAATCCGACGGTTCAGTGAGTCTCTATTGACAGCAAGATAATTTGTGGTTCAACCGTAATATTATAAAGCGTCGAGAATACTTTTTGTGCGCCAAAAAACAAAACAAAATAATGCCTTTATTCAACAATATCTAGTGATGGACGATTTCAAACCACTGATTCATGAAGCTTTACGAATCTTTTGATTCGAATCAGTGATTCAGTAAACGAGGCTTCGTTATGTCATAAGTGATTCGCAGTTTCAATACTTCAGGTGACTTTGGCAGTTTGATACACGAACCGAATCATCACTGTTTCGAAACAAAAGATTCGTAAAGCTTCATGAATCAGTGTTTTGAAATCGTCCATCACTAGATATTGTTGAATAAATATTGTTGTTTTTTTGGCGCACTAAAAGTATTCTCGTCTCTTTATAACATTAATGTTGCACCACTGTAGTCACATGACCTGTTTTAAATATGTTTTAGTATCTTTTGAAAGTGTAAATTATCTGTCAATAGAGACTCACTGAACCGTCGGATTTCATCAAAAATATCTTCATTTTTGTTCTGAAGATGAACGAAGATCTTACGGGTGTAGAACCACATGAATTAATGACAGAAATTACATTTTTGGGAGAACTAACCCTTTAAAAACAGCTCAAACATGCATTTTAGTCTGGGATTTGTTTTAAGTCTTGTCTCTGAAACCAGGGATAAATCAAGCCAGTGACTAAACCATCAAACTGCTCCTCTTAGAGCAAATGCAAA
Organism: Opsariichthys bidens; assembly: GCA_037194245.1. Classification (NCBI taxonomy): domain Eukaryota; kingdom Metazoa; phylum Chordata; class Actinopteri; order Cypriniformes; family Xenocyprididae; genus Opsariichthys; species Opsariichthys bidens. The sequence continues at coordinate 2,521,205 of CM074315.1, read as the reverse complement.
TCATCTGTTACAGAAAAGCACTTCAGTTCAGTGCGGGCTCTCGCCAAAATCCCCATTATAATCAATGATCCGGCTTCACAATGAATCTCTTATTTACATTGTGTTGATTATGTACCACTGCATTCATGTCCATAACAGACATGACTGTGCTGGGCTACAGTGCTCAGCGCTGCAACCTTTCATGCATATTCTAGTCAGTCTTCGCAATTATTTAATCTCGGCATCCGTTGTAAAAGGCAACCTTAGTAAAATAACTCACATGACAGCTTTAGGGTTCTGCAGCATGCAGGCTTTAGGCCCAAATGTGGTGACAGGGCTTGGTCCATGAAGTGACTGCGTCCTCCTTTAAAAGAACAGAGATATGAGACATGTCTACAGCATTAACCTCTAATTTTAAGTACATAATATAGCTGCAAGCAGCGATGCCGGGCCCAAGCATTACGGCACCTATACAGAATGGTGGCTTTTGAAAAACAATGCACAGTGCGCACATGCATTTAAATGGATAAATATAAGAGGGCTATGTCAATATCCGTTATTATACATTAATATTTTGTTTTACAGAACAGTAAAATTACAATAGTAACATTTATAGTTAATTTCTTTGCTTTCAAATGTTAAACCATTGAGCCAAAACCACGTTCTCACGACGACGCATTGTCAAAATTCATAATTTTTTTTTATTTTTTTTAAGTTACCGGCCAATTGACGAGCAACACAGTTTCAATAACGAATTTTACTTGCATTTGGGGTCATGAACACTGGCTAAAATGTGCGCCTCTGTCAGAAGCATGAAATAAATGTATTAGAAAACATGGTAACACTTTACAAAAAGGTTCATTAGTTAACATGAACTTATAATGAACGGCATTTATACATTATTAATCTTTGTTAATTTCAACATTTACTAATATATTATTAAAATCTTGTTAACATTAGCTGTGAAGTAACATGAACAACTGCGTTTTCATTAACTAACATTAACAAAGTTTAGTAAATACAGTAACAGATGTATTACTCATGGTTAGTTCATGTTAGTTAATACATTAACTAATGATTAACTAATGAACATTATTGTAAATTGTTACAATTTCACAAATATTATTTTTTTTCCCTCAGATGTACACATTTCACATGGGTCATACTTTTTAAGTCGGATAATATGTAAATCTATGCAAATACATAAAACTCACATCCCTGTTTAATCCCTTGCCATGGAAACACTGTTTGAGGTTTCAAAAATCTGCCAGCAATTTAGCATTTTCAATGTCTTGCCATAATGTTGACCCAGTTTGGTGAGATTCGCATTAATCGCATTGGAGGGGTGTTTAAAAAATTTAAAGCCTGCCATTTTCAAGGTGGAGGAGCCAATGATAATTTTGAAAGTTCTCCAGGTTGATGAAAATATGTAGAAAACTTGATGAATGCAGTTAAAACTAACCCCACCACCGGGGTCAGAGCTACCTGTAGGGCCTCAGGCTTTGAGGCAGGGCTGACCATAACATCACCCTATGCGCTACTCCAACAATTAAGACGAGACGTAAAAGTTTCACGAGGGGTGTGGTGTTCAAAGTCTTTTGCAAGTTATTAGGGGAAGAAATCGGGCTCTGTGCTTGGGCCATTATAAATCAGATCTAGGTATGACAAGACATTTCTTTACTGACATTAGGGTCAATGGCCAAATAACAAACAAACCACAAACTCAAAAGGGCAATGAATATCTGATACAGCCATTTCAATGACGATAGAAAGTATGGTGATCATACTAAGGGCAATAATATATTAATGACATATAATAAAACATAACTACACATTATTTTAGTGACAGAGTAACATTCTCACAACGATAATGTATTGGCAAGTATTTCACCATTTTAAGCTGGACATACAAAAGTGTGGCTTCCCAGAATTAATACAGTCATTTAATCTCACAATACAGCATCTCACATATAAATCAGAATCAGCCACTAAAAAACATGAAATGATATATATATAAAAAAATTATAATATATAAATATATAATTAAATTATATATAAATATAAAATTAAAAAAATAAACAATAAATAAATAAATATATATATATTTAAATTCTATATATTTTTTTTATTATATATATATATATATATATATATATATAATAAAAAAAAAAAAAAAAAAAAAAAATTATATATATATATATATATATATATTATTGCCCCTAGTATGATCACCATACTTTCTATCGTCATTGAAATGGCTGTATCAGATATTCATTGCCCTTTTGAGTTTGTGGTTTGTTTGTTATTTGGCCATTGACCCTAATGTCAGTAAAGAAATGTCTTGTCATACCTAGATCTGATTTATAATGGCCCAAGCATAGAGCCCTATTTCTTCCCCTAATAACTTGCAAAAGACTTTGAACACCACACCCCTCGTGAAACTTTTACGTCTCGTCTTAATTGTTGGAGTAGCGCATAGGGGGATGTTATGGTCAGCCCTGCCTCAAAGCCTGAGGCCCTACAGGTAGCTCTGACCCCGGTGGTGGGGTTAGTTTTAACTGCATTCATCAAGCTTTCTACATATTTTCATCAACCTGGAGAACTTTCAAAATTGTCATTTGGCTCCTCCAACTTGAAAATGGCAGGTTTTAAATTTTATATATATATATATATATATATATATATATAATACACTGCCCGGGCAAAAAATAAATAAATAACATGTTTGGATTTTTATAGGCAAACGCTTAAGAGTCTATAACTGGATCATCATTGCAGTGATTATCATGTTTCTAGCATGTTATATGTTTGCCACCAGTTTTTCTAACTTCTAAATTGGAGTATGTAGCTTTTCATTTCTTAAACAACCATGTAAACATCATGCCATATTCCAGGATGACAATGTCAAGACTCATCAGGCTCAAACCGTGAAGGAGCATAAACTCTTGACTCTTGCATCGTCAATACACGATCTTGACGAGAAAATGATGCACCTCGTGATGGATACAACATCACAACAATGATTCTTCATGCTCCCTCCCAACCATTCTTTCACAGATTGAGCCTGATGAATCTTGACATTGTAATCCTGGACTATGACCATGAAGCGTCGTTTAAGAAATGAAAAGCTCCATCAATTATGCACTGCCAAATTTTGTTTTGGCCAGGCAGTGTTTATTTGAGGTCAAATGACATTATCCACTGGCACTGGATGCTATTAACTGGCCAAGTGAGACTAATAATTGTTTGGCGTCCAAATATTGGCCAATAAATACTTGTTGGGAGACTGCAGCGGTATATACGGTATATAGAGAGTATGGGAAAGTAAAAAAAAAATCTTTTTTTTTTAACTTGCATTGCCCTTAACCCACATGTCATTCAATATCACAGAACAGAACTAGCACAACATTTTGGAAAGCAGAAGTGTTGCAAGTGTGGAAAGACTGCGATGCAGTTGTGTCAACTATGTGGTAAGTTAAAGCAATCATGTGTGTGTAGATTAAACTATATATACACCGAACTAGTGAAATCAGACTATAGATGAAACCTCTTAAGTAATGGTATCCCTGAGAGGGAAAAATCCCTGAGGCAACAAACGTCTTAACCGTCACCCTTCCCCAAGTGTTTATACGAAGCATTTCGCGATATTTTCTGGCAAAACACGGCAATGGAGAAGCAGTTGCTATAGTTACGAAATCTCCCACAATAAGCAGAACACAACGGACAACATTTACTAAACAACAGTTGTACAATATTTGAGTTATGGAGATGATTAAAGGCGGCCTGACGGACGACACAGAGCATAAAATTCAAGCACATTTTCCTCCGGTGTCGTAGAAACGCTCTAAATCCTGCCGCACCGCTCACATAGTTTTCCATTAAATTACGTTATATTAAACCAACTCGTTGTTATACACTGAATAATGCGTTCGGTGACCCATTTGACTCGAACCTGCCGCTATAGTCAATCACTCTTGCGCACAAGACAAAAGCCTGGCATGGGATAGTTAATTCAAGTGCATAGTGGATGTGATATAAATACGAAAATGCTGTATTCATTTTAATTTTTTACAGTTTTGACCGCTGAAAATACACATCGGTACTTCCTCATCCTCCGTTAACATGAAATCATCCATCGTGTTTGAGCTGAACGATTTCTAAGGACTTTGTTGCAACGCATAACAGAAGGAAAACTTAAGCAATTGACGGAAATACTCTGTGACAGCCTTAAGGTTTTTTGTCTTGCAACCCATGTTTTACTTAACTTTATATAACTAAGGGTTTTCTTAACTTAAGGGCTTTCATGCAACCAGGCCCAGCAACTTACCAGGAAACTACAACTGAGAGAAATGAACAATAACACACTATCTGTAATACACCGTCCAAACAGGTGTTTTACTGTCACATCTATTAGTATTGTGCATTTTGGAAAGCTTTAGATCAAGACTGGAACCAGTTGAATCAGTAAAGGACTGGGTTTAACACCTTCTCAGCTGAAATGCATACAAACAGACAAGAAACTTTGAGTCTAAAAGCCCCCATAGGAACGTGAAAGTGGTGTGATGCAATTTCAGAAAATTTCAGGCCAAAATGAAGTTCTGTTTCTGGAGTTCGTAACTGATAGCCAAATCAAACTTTCCAGAAAAGCATGCGCTGGCTGATAAGCTACCATTGGAGGGAGATAATGTGGGGGTGTGGCTCTGAGGCTCCGCCCTCTTTGAAGTGTAAATCTTCTCAGGTTCATTTCCTCGGTTCAGTCGGTCGAGATCAGACGCCAGTGAAAACATGAGCTGGGAGTCGCTTTATATAGAAACTATATCCGCCATCGCCCCCTAGTGGTCCACGAGTGGTCAAGCTCTTAACCCGCACCGGATCGCGGGCGGGGGGGGTTGACGTCAGTGTGTTTTTAATAACGAAAAAATGGATCATATCATTGCATTTGTGTTTGAATAGTTCGTTTTTGACTTGAAACAGTTGCATATTAAACTTAAATTTAGTTTATCCTTCCTATTTTGTTGTTTTTTGGGGGTGGGATTCTGTTAGGTGGTCCTCAGAAAAAAATTGGCAGATAAAGTAGTCCTTAGGCTGAAAAAGTTTGAGAAACACTGCTTTAAAGCAATCAAATGTATAAAGTGCTATATAATAAAGCTGGCACAAATAATCAGATGCTTTCTGAACTACTGTTTTCTCACCGCTGTTGTTTTTTATTGTGCGCTTATTTTTTTGAAAGGAAAGCGCAGCACATTTTCACCTCAGTGTGATGTTCGCCAACCACACAGATATTTATATATTAGTATTTGGGGCCTCAAGTCTAACATCAATCTTTACCCTGACAGACGGTCTTGTTTTACCTGAACTTAGCAGAGCAAGGTGCTGCTGGTGTAGACATACTCCTGGCTTTAGTTCTGTTCCGGAAGACTTTTCCAATGAAAGGCTCCTCACTGCTATTACAGCCCGAGCAACAGTAGGGAAAAGGCTCCGAGCTCGCATCTGACTTTAGTGTCCATTTAGACCCTCCAGAATTCTCCATCTGAATGCAAAAGGTCAAACAAAAAAGCTAAATATGAGTGTCAGTTCACACTCTAAAAAGTAATTCAGGGGAGCTGTTACCGCAACTTAAACAAATGCATGGTTTAAAGTTAAAAATTCTAATTTTTTGTTTTAATTAAACCTTTTAAGTAGTTCTTTTGACGTAATAATGTTGATTACATTAACTTAACATCGTCTGTAATTTAAACTCAAATTTCTGCGTTCCTTTTTTTAAAAATTAAGTTGTCGTAACGACATGAAATGTCTTGATAACTTCAGAAATTATCAGTGGGTTTCTAGTTCCAGCATGTTTTGTATAGAACTGGATGAGTAAAATAAATGTCGAAATCAAGTGTTAATTTATTTGTTTTCAGGAAAGAGCTGTCCGTGTTTAACGCTGTTATGTTTGACATTTAAAAGAGTTTCATAGTTGGAGTGACTTCAGTGATTCGGATCGCGTATCGAACTGCCAAAGTCACGTGAATTATTGAAATTTCGAATCACTTATTACCTAACAAAGTCTGAAATCACATGACTTTGGCGCTCCGAACCACTGATTCGAAATGATATATGATAGCTGTTGATTTGAACTGAAGTCAGGTAGTTGGAGCGACTTAATTTTTTTGAGTAGCCAACTTAAAAATTTGTGTTTATGCTACAAGTTAAGTTGCACTAACTCAATGTAGAGCTGCACGATTCTGGATAAAATGAGAATCACGATTTGTTTGGATTCAAATCGAGATCACGATTCTCCTACTATTCTGAACATACAACCAAACAAAATAACATGTGGAGGTTCTAACAAAATTGCTGGAAACTGTTTGAATGAATTATTTTTCGAATAAATCATTAATAAATACTCATTACTGGATGACTCAGTGTTTTTGAACAAATCTTTTGAATGAACGATTCAATGACAAATAAATTTAACAGTCACTTCTCGCCACCTAGTGGAATAAGACGTAATTGAAAGTTCGTTTCAAAAGGAGGTTTGCTCCATTTTTATCTCTATCGTAGACATCAGTGTTTAAATACTAACTTAAAACAATTTGAATATTTGTAACAGAAATAACTCATGCGATAGAAGCCATCGAACAAACAATAGGGCAACAATGTGCAAGTTCTGTGACTGACCGGTCGCCAGTTAGTCCAGCGCAAGTTATTTTTTAAGAAAGATACACACTAACAAGCACTTATCAGAGATCAACAACGTTCCACTTCTTGAAATTGCCTATGTTCGGCACACCTGTAAACATTTTGAAACTGCTTACAGGTGTACTTTGAAATAGGTCAAGTAGTTGCCATCATTGTGGTATTTTAATTAAGCGTTTTGTTTTTGTTTTTGAGCTGGGAACATGATGTAACTTGGGTGTGACTGTTCTCGGTCGGCCAGTTTTGGGGATAATTACTTTAAAAAGTAATGCATTTCTCCCTAAAAAAGGAACTAGCTGCGTTACTTAGTTACTTTTTATGAAAAGTAATGCACCACATTGCATTACTTATCTAATCTAAAGTCATTTTTGATAAGTAATATGGTTGAAATAGATCATTGAAAGTGAGATTAAATACATAAAGTATATTTGTGTAATTTAATAGAGTTAATTACTACAGGTTTGCGTAAAATTCCGAGATTCCGTTTCACCGTTTTTATTCATTTTAAGGAATACTGAATGTTTTCGTGCAAGTGAGAGGAGTAAATTCATGTTTTTTCACAGCCACACGACACTTCTGTACTTTATTTCTCTCAGCATGAGGACAGGAGAGCTGTCAGTCAATAAATGTGAAAAAGAAACTTGGATATTTTATTGTAAATTGAAAAAGTGATGCATTACTTTACTCGTTCCTTGAAAAAGTAATCCGATTACGTAACTCGAGTTACTTGTAGGGCTGGGTGTGTTACTTTTAAAATGTATTTCAGAATTGTGTGATATAAAGTTGCAATTGTGAGTTATAAAGTCAGAATTATGGGATATAAACTCACAATATTGAGAAAAGTCAGAATTATGAGATATAAACTCACAATATTGAGAAAAGTCAGAATTATTTGATATAAACTCACAATATTGAGAAAAGTCAGAATTATGAGATATAAACTCACACACTAAACTCACAATTGCAAGAAAAAAAGTCAGTATTGCAAGTTTATATCTCCCAATTCTGACTTTATAACTTGCAATTGTGAGTTAAAATCTCGCAATTTTGAGAAGAAGTCGTCAAAATTGTGAAATACAAACTCACAATTGTGAGGGAAAAACAAACTGTGGGAAAAAGTTGCAGTGACGAGTGAATTATACAATGACTCTCAAACCACATCCCACAGGTCGTCTCGGGTTCGGTACCCTGGTCCGTTCCCAGGTCCACGTGACAGCTTTCAAATAACCAATTTTTCATGTGAACCGTGCCAAAAACTAAACAGCCAGTGTGAAAGTACCTTTAGTGTTGGTTTTAAAAGTTGGCATGAAACAGAAGTTCAGATTCTTTCAAACGGCTTCTTGAACTAGAATAAATGCTGGATTTTGTATTGGATTATCGTGGTTTGCTATTGGTGGATCTCATGTGAGTGACAGGTTGCCCCGCCCTCGTCACCAGTCATCAGTTGCTACAAGTTATTCTAATTCAAGATCATGCGTTTAGAAAAAACAATTAACAATTGAGAATAAATAGCGCAATATTCCATTAAAAAAAAATAAGACTGTCACGGTGACTTTAACGGTTTTAACCCTTGTGTGCTGTTGGGGATGTTTTCATCCACTATGGGGGATTTTTAAGTCTTAATTTGGCCATAACTTTCAGGAAATGGAATGATTTTTGGTGACAAATCTTATTTTGACACATATTTTGGGAAAACGCTTTGAAAATGTTCATAAACTCAACAGGACTCTGTGGGCAAATTCACGACGCTTTCTTTAACTGCTTTAAAAATGCATCAGATAAATATTTTTTTTGCTTAAATCTATTAATCAACCTCAGTCCTGATCAAAACTACTAATTTTTTTTTAAAAATTCAGGATTTTAACTTAAATCGTTAGTGTTTGTGCAGCATCAGATTTTAACGTTTTAAAGAGTTAAAATCCTGAATTTTTTTTTTTTAATGTAGTAGTTTTGATCAGGACTGAGGTTGATTAATAGACTTAAGCAAAAAAAAAAATATTTATCCGATACATTTTTAAAGCAGTTAAAATCGTGGCTGAAAACAGCCACTACTTTTAACTGCTTAAAAAATGTATCAGATGCATATTTTTTTCAATTTTTTTTTTGCTTAAGTCTATTAAATCAACCTCAGTCCTGATCAAAACTACTACATTAAAAAAAAAATCACGATTTTAACTCTTTAATTGCCAAATTCATAAATGATGTCAGTGATTTGGGAAAAAACGTGTCAAAGATTAGAAACAACATTGGCTTTGATCCGTCGATAGTTTTTGTGCAGCATCAGATTTTAAGGTTTTAAAGAGGTTTTTTTTTTTTTTTTTAAATGTAGTAGTTTTGATCAGGACTGAGGTTACATTTTTAAAGCAGTTAAAACAAAGGGTCGTGAATTTGAACAATGCACAAGGGTTAATCCACCCACATCCAGGGAGTAGATAGAAGTTTTCCTAAGTTTTTCCATGACTTGACAGAACTAAAAGATCTAAAAAGTCATTGAGGTTTCTCTAGACATGAACAGGACAAAAAAGTTGGTCAAAAATCCGTTATATTCACAATACATATTTACCATTACAGTTGACTTTATGTATTTATTATTATTTTTTTGCATTAATCTGCAGGAATACTAATACTAACACTACATTGATTCTGTGTATTATACATGTTTGCTTAAACAAATACAGAATGACACAAATGAGAGTTTGAGACATGACAAATTACACTTTTCAAAACAAAGAGACGCCCTTGTACCGTATCAGTGAACAAAACGAAGGTCTGTGGAGTTTGTATTCAATACACAAAGCCTGAAGGTTTACACACCGATTGTTCTTTAGTGGAAAAGCTCGTTTTTAAGCTTGTCCGGGCAGCATTTTTGTCGTGATTCGACTCGAAAACAATAAATACACCTGAGATGACCACAGTCGTGCACGAGCCATATCGTTCTGGACAGAAGGAGTTAGGAAATAAAAGCATTTAAGCACAGGTTTATCGAGTTAGCCGCTAATGTGAGTGACAGGACTGAACGTTACCTCAGACAGGCTCGATCCCGATCCTTTCAAAACACAAACAAAAAAGCTGATCTTTAGCCTAGTGAACGGCTAACAATACAGCAGGCGTTATCCTCTTTGACTCTGGATGAAGAATATTAATAATTCCATCGCTTTATGTGTCGGGACGGATGAAGGGTTGCCGGGTTCGACAGTCTCTCTTCAGCTGTCATTTATACACGAGCGGAGCACTTCCTCGAGATGACATCGAACCTCTGCGCCCATTGGACCATTCTGAAAGGCGGGCTTTGGCTTGGCTCATGAATATTCATCTCTTAAAGGGCCCGTTCACCCAAAAATGAAATTCCTGTCAATACTCTCCCTCGTGTCTTCGATTTCGTTCATCGTTCTTATTTTTAATGAGAGAAAGCATAATTGAGCCAAAACCCGCTCCCCTGTTGCAATGGCCGAAAAAACGTGCGCTCTCACGCCACACATCATGTTCTCACGTGATACAAGTTTAAACAATAAATAGCGTCTAGTGTGTGTTTAATGTGTCCATCATCTCTTCATACTAGTTCATTTATAGCATCAAATAAACATGAATGAACATCAGAAGGAATGTCGTTTCAAGACGTGATTCAAGTTCACCAACGTTCATCAACTATAGGCTGGATTCGGCGTTATCATTGGTTAGATGGCCTGTCAATCAAACTGTTTGCGAAAGGTAAATAACCACATTCAAGGCCCAGAAAGGTGATTGTTAAAATAGTTCACGTGACCACAGTGGTTCAACCTTAATGGTATGAAGCGATGAGAATACTTTTTGTGCGCAAAAATAAAACAAAAATAGCGACTTTATTCAACAATTTCTTCTCTTTCCTGTCAGTCTTCTGCACTGTTTGCATTGTAAACAAAATGCAGCGTTTCCATACGTAACATAAAAACATAACTACTAACTTATTAATTAAATAAACTAGTATATATATATATATGTTTTATATTTATGTTTTTATATATATGTATTTATAGATTTATATATATATATATATGTATTTATGTTTAAAATAATTGACCACAATCACAATTCAGAGAGGAAAAAAGCTGTTTTTTTTACAGTAGTGGCCAAAAGTGATGTCCACAATATTTGATTCTAATGACACTCAGGTTATATTAAACAATCTAAGTACAAAGAGTATATTATATTATGTCATAAAAAGTGAAAAACGTTCACAGTATTTGACAGGGTTGAGGTTTTTTTGCACAAAATGGCCACTGCAGGATGTAAGTACAGCGTGTTTACAAAAAATGTAAAAAAAAATGATATTTTTCCATCTTAATTTTTTGTGATGGGGTTGAGTTGTTAAGCTTGACAGTACCCTCCCTGACAATAATACACCTCAAAAATATGAATAAAACGTATAATAATACTAACCATCTTCTGCACCACTGTTAAAGAGACCTAAATGATGTCATTGCATGACATAAGGGCGGAGTCTGAATTATTTTAGGCGGAGAATGATTGGTTTGACAAAACTATTTTCTGTTTTTTAATAATAATTAAAAAAAAATGTTTTTCACAAAAAAAGTTGTCACCAGTCTGTTCTGTTTAGTTTCGTTGTCATGAACTTTTAGTTAGTTTTCAATCCCTTCATGTGTTCTTTTGTTCAGTTTTCCCGCTCCTCTTTGATTAATCATCCGCGGTTGTGCTTCCTATTTAAGTTGTACCCTCACATTCATTCTCTGTCCAGTCACGTCTGAGGTAAGTGTGTTGCCTGTTTATGGGATTATCATTATCATTAACCCTTCATTCTGGAACTATTATCTTCATCGGCCTTCATACAACCATCCGTGACAAAAGTAGCCCAAATAAATACTTACACTATTGCCAAAATTATAGACACGACATGAGACATAAATGAGACATTATTTTATGATACTATTTTTTGTTCTTGTTAGTTCTTGTAGCCGTTCTCGGGAATCGACCGTAAACTTTGTGCAGATTTCCAATAAAGATTTCTTAAATGGAATCTACCTGTAAAATCTAAATGGGTGGTAATCAGATTCCAGTTCCATCTGAAAAGTGTTTTAGATTACCAAAGTGATTACTTTGAGTTTTAATGTCATTTAAACAGCGATTGGTGATTCTCTGACTCTGACCGTCTGAAAAAGACGAGTTCAGTTTCATGTTTTCCACTGTTTTCATGTTTTGTGAGTCATTGTATAATTCACTCGTCACTTTGACTTTTTCTCACTATTAGTTTTTTTTCCCCCACAATTGTGAGTTTGCGTTTCACAATTCTGACTTCTTTTTCTCAGAATTGCGAGATTTAAACTCACAATTGCAAGTTATAAAGTCAGAATTGGGAGAAAAAAACTTGCAATACTGACTTTTTTCTTGCAATTGTGAATTTAGTATGAGTTTATATCTCATAATTCTGACTTTTCTCAATATTGTGAGTTTATATCTCATAATTCTGACTTTTCTCAATATTGTGAGTTTATATCTCATAATTCTGACTTTTCTCAATATTTTCAGTTTATATCTCATAATTCTGACTTTTCTCAATATTTTCAGTTTATATCTCATAATTATGACTTTTCTCAATATTGCGAGTTTATATCTCATAATTCTGACTTTATAACTCACAGTTGCAACTTTATATCACACAATTCTGAGGGAAAAAGTCAGAATTGTGAGATAAAAATTCACAATGACCTTTTTTGTGTTTGTTTCACACTTATTAGTATTCCAAAGTATTCTAAAGTATTTAGATTAAGCGACTAAACTTGAGTAATGTAACAAAATACGTTACAAATGACTTTCTAAAGCATGTATTTTGTAATCTGTAGTGAAATACATTTTAAAAGTAACACACCCAACCCTGATGACCGTTTGGTGTGTGTATGAGGTCTAATAATAACTGCTGAAAACTGTATGCAATGTTTGTGTCTTTCTTTGTGGTGATCTTTTGAATGCAGAGGAACATGGGAGAGGTTGAAAATGAGAGAATGTAGGTTATTTTTACTCTTATGACTTAAATGCCACTCATAGTTCAACAAAAAGAATTAAAAGGTCCTTTTGATAGACTTTCTAAGTCAAGAAATATATTTGATGCACTGCTGCTGTCAGTCCAGGGCATAGTGTGTTAATATCAATTGTCCACCGGGGGCTTCCTGTTCCTTGGTTACCATAAATTTGTGCAGATATGAATGTGTCTGTTTTTGCATGCGTTTGCCATACTTGTGCTTACTAGAGATGCTGAGCTACATGCAAGTTAAGTTGTCCTTGAACACACGGCAAAATTGCTTCTTATGTTTTTGACAGATGTCTCTTCTGCTCACAGAGGATGTATTTCTTTGATCAAAAACACTAACGGTTTAAAATAGCTGTTTTTTAAATGAATATATGTTAGTGTAATTTATATCCAGTGATCGAAGCTGAATTTTCAGCATCATTCCTCCAGTCTTCAGTGTCACATGACCCTTCAGAAATCATGTGGAAACTGTTGGATTCAT
>CM074315.1:2365545-2503045 GCA_037194245.1 Opsariichthys bidens | reverse complement strand
ACAAAGAGTAGTTGAGGCAGGATCCAATCACAGCAGTCACTTTAATTAACAAATCAAACAAAACAATAAACACGCAGGAGTACATGAGAACACAGTTGGGCAGGAGAAACATGACCGACTAAAAATAAACGGGAATGGATGAAGAATGACTCAAACTGAGGGCTATAAATCCACAGAGAAACCAAAGCGCTAAACAAGGAGCAGGTGAACCAAATCAACGAAACAACGAGTCACTATGACAACAAATGTGGTCGTTATGGAAACAAAACACTAAAATTCCAGGAAAAAGAAACCGAAACCAAACTGAACGTTACAAAAGCGGTGCTTATTAAGGGGTTAATGCAATACATCAGAAATAAACAGATTTTTTCGTATTCTTTCGATTCGTAATGGTTTGATCTCGAGAAATGCGAAACAGAAGTGTTTTTATTAGTGATCTCCGTGACGAGGTAAACAATGTTATTTTCTGTTTATGCTCGATGCACCTTTGGCCTGTCGTGTCTGACTGCGGGTCAGGCCGCCGGATTGCTTCCCGGTCATCCAGAACTGGGTCAGACTGTTCTCCTGTCACTTCCTGTAGCATCAGCGCACGCAGTGAGGGAGAAGGGAACGCAACTGGAGTGAGTCACTGATTTCTGTGACAGACCCGCATTTCCTCTGCGTTACGTAGCCTGCCGTGCGATTATCTAATTAACCCATATCATAGTCAAGTCATTGGAAACAGAAGCCCGATATGTAATTAAACAAAACAAATTTTCATGCTTCATGCTTCGCCACATTGTGTAAATTGACCATTCGCTTACATAAAACGCTAAATAAATTTGACAGTTGTGCTGATTATCTGCAGTTCACATCCATATTCAGTGATCTGGTCTGCAAATTGACATGTAAAGGGATCCTTCATCCAGAAACTGAAATTGACATCATTTACCCCCATCATTTTGCGCTTCAAACCCATAAGACTTTCTTCCACGAAATGTTTTTCCATACAGTTGCAAGGAATGGCTATAAAAGCTTTGAGATGGACACAACGGGACAATTAAAGTATTATGAAAGTGGCCGTTGTGTGCTGCGTTTCAGGTCTACTGAAGCCATCCGATAGAGTCGAGAAACAAAAATTGAAGTCGTTACCAATGTAAAAAAGTGTGCTTAAAAATGCACTTGTAGTGTACTTCAAATCTTAAAAGTGTTATATATATATAAATAGTCTTTATATTAACACTTCATGTACTTGGTTCACGTTCATGACTTTCTTACACTTAAGTAAACACTTTTAAAACCTGCACTTTTGTAATGTCAAATTAAAAGTTTTAAAGCACACTTATTTTGAAGTGTTGACTGAGCACATAGAATTTTAACTATTGTTCAATATTACATTTAAATGTATTGAAATTACAACTTAGAAAGGTGTAATTACAAATATTTAAATACTCGATATACAAGTATAATTTAGTTTACCATAAATGCTTGTCAGAATATTCAGCAACTTTAACCGTATTTCAAAGACACTAGTAATTATGAAATGACATAGAACTTAAAGTCCTACTTAAGTCAGTCTAAAGCTCATTTCATTGCTTTTAATATAAGTTTACACTATTTATATTTTCATGCAGTATGTAATTAATATGCAATTAAGTGTGTGAAAACATACCCAAGTACGTTATTTCCATGATAAATACTGTGTAAAATTTCGCGACAGTGTCCACTGAACATTTTTCCTTTGCGCGTTTATGAGTTGATTCGAGAAGTACCAATGTTTTCTTTTGAATCAGACTGACTTGGCATTCAATGAGTCACTGGAAGGGAAGATTATACGCGAATAACAACTTAAAACACGGTCTGTCGCTTTTCTCTCATGATTCCAGTTCGGGAGAACATTTTTTCAAGATATATTTTTGCCTTTTATTATGATAGGACAGTAAGCAGACTGGAATCGAAGTGAGACAGAGAGAGAGAGAGAGAGAGAGAGAGAGAAGGACAGGACTGGGAAAGGTCCAAATACTCGATCGGCGTTATATGTCGATGCTGCCCACGAGGCTATCGGCACAACTTTTTGTCCCGTTCGAAAGCTTCAGTGCTCATTCATCGTAATTGCATGGAAAGAGACACGAGGGCGGGTAAATGACAGAATGTTCATTTCTGGATCTCTTCAACTATTGCTAAGTGAGTTTTCTGCAGCAAAAGACCAATTTAAGCTTGAAAAACACGAAGCGCGAGAAATCGGAGGCCAAGGCTGTGGTCAGTGCTCGCTCTCCAGACTTTGCTTGTTTGCATGCTGTGGCTTTTAATGCTATTATAGTCCTGTGAGTCAGGTCTCGCTCAGAGTCGCAGAGAGTGCCAGTTTGGTCTGGTCACCATAGTAAAATCTCCATATGGGCAGCAGAGACACGAACTCAGCCGTATTCCTCCTTCACCTCAGACACTTTCCACTGTAAAAGACAAATAGAGAAAAGAAAGAGCGAGACTGGGGAGAAGAAAAAAATAAAACAAAAGCTTGGTTTAGGCTGGCTGGAAAATGTCAATGTGTTAGAAATTTCCCAGCACGTAAAGCAAACTAAACGGGGCAATTACGTTGGGATTGTTTCCAGATGATTCTATCTCTCTTCCTGCTGAAAAAGGGGGAAACGGGCTTTTCAAGAACCGAGTGCGCCGATCATTTCTCTTTTCGCTTGTGTGGGAAGGTCAAAGATGGGTGTGAAAAGGGTGTTGCTTAGCTCCTCAGTGGTAACCGTTATACGTTTATTTCGCAGGAGTGGGTTTTTGTGATCTATTTCAGGCGAGATCTATTTTAGCACGACGGTGGTGTGAAGTCTGGACCGGGTTTTAGAGGTCAGCCAAAGTGCAACCAGCTGCCCATCGACTGGACAATAGTACTGTTTAGTAAGTGAGTACACAGAATACACTGAGAACGTTGTTGCATGAATTTTGAATTGGTCTTGTGTTTGGTTGCAGATAACGTCAGTGTCTCGTTTATAAAAACGGCAGGTTTATGCACACAGCTCATTCTGGAAAAAGAAGATTCGCTGAACATTTCCTGATCCTGATATTTATTCCCTTAGATGTTGGGAAGGTTCTTGAAGAGCCTGTTGTGAGTGATTTCCAGGGCATTCCTATGTGGTTTCTAAGGTGTCTCAATTGATTTCAAGCACTTGGTATGCGATTGCCATGGTTTAGGGCACGGCTGTGCATCTCTGGCCCTTGAGATCCTCTTTCCTTCCAACCCTGATCAAACTCACCTGCCCGTAGCTGTCTAGGACTGTGTCCTAAATCGCCCCCTATACGCTTTAAATAGGGCTCTGTTTGAGAGGACGGCCATTTGTAGTGGTATCCGAAACCAAAGTAGATGTTATCGAGTCCACTCATTCAATTCCACAATGCATTGCAGTAACGAATGAACAACTGATCAACAGCTAGAGAATACCCATAATGCACTGTGAGAGCCACGTGCCGAATGAATTCCCACATCTGACCTGAAGATGGCGCCGCAGCTGACTACAACGAGCTTCTTCCAGGGTTAGTGACATCACAAACCCCGCCCCCGAGAACGCACAACAAAGGGGCGGGGCCATGTTGGGCAGCTTCAGAGAAGAGGAAGAGCTGTTGTAGTCGAGTGTTGTTGATGCCGTCATTTTACGCCGGACCGCTTCACAATTGAGGGTCGATTCAAGGAAAAAAGACGAACAGCGAGTGACGAGTCGATCAACTCCTACATCAATTTTTCCACTAACCGTTCAGAAACGTCTTCCTGAGTCTCGCCATCCATTTTGTCTGCGTGAGATTCTCCAGCTTTGTTGTTGTTGAGCTGTTAAAGCTCCGCCCTCTTCTGGAGCAGCAGCTCATTTGCATTTAAAGGGACGCACTCAAAAACGGCGTCCCTTTTTGCTCTCACCCAAATAGCGGGAAATTTGACAAGCTATAGGGGTAGTGGTGAGGGAGTCGGGCTTGTAACCTGAAGGTTGCCGGTTTGAATCCAGGAATTGAAAGTGGGGATTGTGAATGAACAGCGAAACCATGACTAAGGTGCCCTTAAGCAAGGCACCTAACCCCTAATTGCCTCACTTGTAAGTCGCTTTGGATAAAAGCGTCTGCTAAATGATGAAATGTAAATAAATGATCCGTGGGGAATTTTCAGCTGAAACTTCAGACACATTCTGGAGACACCAGAGACTGGTGAAAGGGGCATTCTAGGTCCCCTTTACTTTAAATGACTTAATTAAAGTGTGCACATGCTAATTTCCACGACCGAGTTCAAGATAAATCTTGTCGTTACTCCGGGAGCTGCCGGTTTGCTAAGTTTAAAATGATTATTAAATCGCAAGCATGTAAAAGTAGCAGCCCTTATGGTGCATTCAGTGTCCAAAATAGCTCACTTGTTTTCATTCACTCCCTCAAGTGAATATTGGACACAGTCTACTGATCCTGAAGACTTTGATTAGCTTGTTCAGGTGTGTTTGATTAGGGTTGGAGCTAAACTCTGCAGGAAAGTGGATGTCGATGGCCAGACCTCTGAATTAGGGTGTTTCTATCACTCCATTTATCCATTTTCACAATGTTCCAGACCAGAGTATGTGAGTGGTGAAGAGTATAAGTGGAACAGGGAGCACATTTGTGGGATTTTGCCCGAGGAGAGGCAAGGTTTTGGAAAACTGGAGCATCTGTGTTTGCTTGGAGCGATCCTGAAGCATGGCCTGCGTCTTCTTGTCTACAGATGAAACTCAGCCGTGCTGATATTCAATACAGTAGCACTGCTGTTTGTCTAATATCGCCTAAATTCTAACATTGCATATCTTTCATCTCTGATGAATGGTGTCAATTGTTTGTATATCATAGCAACAAGACGTTTTTGACTAAAGTAGATGGCTTACTTACCTTACACAACAGTCTTCGCTGGTGTCCCAGTAACGCTGTGGAAAGCGACTCTTCCCAGAGTTTCTTGAATCGAGCGAGTTGCATTGCTCGTTTTTGACTGAGGTTCTTGCACCGCAGTTTGCATTCATTGATCAGTGAGTTGTGTCCATTGGAAACCCACCGACAGCAATGAATGTTTATTGCAGTCATTAGTGGGCTAATACACCCATACTTCTCTTTCCAGAAGCGTTTCGCGACGGCGATGGTTTTTTTGGCCACCCTCAGGGTACAGTCAACGGTCGATGGTTTATTATAGAAGCTCAAAACTCACCGACAGCGTTGAATGTTCACCAAGGGACCAGAACATCTTGTAGGACAATGGCCGTTTTAATGTGGACTTACTGTAGAAACACCAGGTGAAACGCATTACGTTAGAATTCAATTTAAGCCGACATGTGATAGGGAAACACAATATTAGAGATTCATCAACATGAACATTTTTGGCTGACTTTGGATTAAAAAAAAAAAAAAAAAAATGGTGTTGCCATCATATTTTGTGACTTTTAATCTCTTTTAGCTTGGATCCGCCTAAAGGTTTGAGAAAAAGAATGATGATGACAGATTTTTGTCCAATCAAATGCTCTTTAGAATGAGAATGCCCCACCCCCTAATACCACCTGCAACCTACAAGCAAGTGAAATATCTAATAGTATTTGTGTCTCGCCCAAACGTCCTGGAAGTAATTGGAAATATGTCAGCTCATGACTAAAATCTGCTTTCATAAAGCGAAAAATCTGAAGTCAAGAAAAAGAAACACATCACAGCATGAGATATAATACAACTGTGAGGTAAAAACCCACTAAACCTGAGTGATGCCTGGGTTTTTCTGTTCTTTTAATGTCTCTCTCTCTCTCTCTCTCTCTCTTCAGGCCTGTTCTCTTTACCCTGATCTGAACCCCAGCCTGTGTTTCCTGTGTGAGAGCTCTTTGAGGCAGGCATGCATTATTAATGCACGTTCCCATTTGACTGCTCCTCCAAACTACGCAACCAATCCCGGCGACTTTTAAACACACTCTCCCCCCCCTCACTCCTCTGGCACAGGAATCAAGAGGACTGAGTATGTTGAGGGATTTCAAAAATCCCTGATTAGAATATCATGCGAGGTATGACTGTGAAAGCAGAACGTAAGTCTGCGCGGCTCTTTTGGATGCAGTTTCGCATGGATGAGCATGAGACCTCATTGCACTAATAAAGAAAGAAATTGTTACAAAAGTCTAGTGAAAAGTCCGGGCTTTTGCTTTGGGCGTAACTAACAGTTTGAGGGTTTTCAGGCCTTTAGTCGCTGGATCCACGCTAATCGTTTACGCTTTCATTTCTTGCTCCCGGGAACAATACATGTTAACAACATTATTTCTAAAAGTTTGCGAAGAAGTATTTCCTACTAAAGCTCTGCTGACTGATGGGAGCGGCCTTGGACGTGCCCAGTGCATTATGGGTGTTGAAGTTTTCCGAATTTTCTTTCCGAGTTCTACTCTATATGAAGCCAAGGTTTTATTGAAAGCTTATTTAGCCAGTGATGAAATACTCCCTATTATTTGTGCAGGGTTTTTTTTTTTCTTTTTAATTGATCGTTTTCTCTCATTATTGTGCGTATATAAGTTTTCTTAGATTGCATATTGAGTTATGCATACTCATTTCCCTTATTTTTAGATTTAGACTACTCATCTAATACTAATTTAATCTGTAAAAACCAAATCTTGTAAATCTCAGAATAATTATCCATTAGCACTTCTACCTTTGTGAAAAAAACTGTGCCTAATTCTTAAACGTACATATTTAAACGTGCATATAATATCATGTCAATGAAACAAAAAGCCTTACGTTTAAGTGCGTTCATGACTCTTTCTTAACACACTGTCAATTTAATCTTTTTTTTGTGATGTCAAGTACTTATATTTGATGTTTCAACCTACTAAAGCACACTTTAACTTTACAATTTTAACTTTGCAATGTCATTTAAATACTTGACGTGTGGATTTCACATATAAAGATGCACTACTCCAAAAAAGCACTCAACGAATTGCATTCAAAATAAATGTAAATGACAAAACATTCATTCATTTGCAATCAATATGCAATAAAGCATCTAAAACAATACATTCAGGTTATTCTTTTAAAGCGCATTATATCTGTGATAAGTTTTTTTTTTTTTACATTTTTACAATAGTACCAAAACTGCAACATTACATTAAAGTTAAGAAGCTAAAGTTCAGCTAATTAACATGATATATAATGAGATGTGAGTGTTCAAGTACTGCACCTTTCTGTGTATAATTGAATCAAAATTGAAGTAGTTTTTTATAATGCTGCCACAGTTTGAAGTTTGACCGTTTGATGACGGCAGTAAATTCCTTCAGGAACGCATGATTACAAATACAGATCGATTACAAAATGACACTGTGGATTATTTGACTTATCGAATACAGTTCAGATATTGACTTCACTGAAACCAGGAACGCAAGCGTCGGGTTATTGCACCTGGTTTCAGCTAAGTGGAACGGTTTAACGGCTGGTGTGTGTGTGTGTGTGCGCGCAGGTGAAACCCTCAACCATGGTGAACCCCAGACTCTGTTATCACCTTTCACACACCTGCTCACACCAGCAATGGACGAGCAGAGCGTGAGCGAACCAATGTCTCTCTATCTCCCATTAAAAATGCATTCCCTCATTTATCCGAGGAGCGCTCTCGCCCTACGTTTGGCACTATCGCTCTGTTCCAATAACCAGAGCCAGGCCGTGAAACATCTGGTTTGTAAAGCGGCGAATGGGAACGGGAACGGGAAGTTCCCCTTCTGATAGCGCGTCCAGAGAGTCTCTCGGGCTGCGCTTCCTGCCTCCCGCTGCTAGCTGTGTGCATGTGAGGAGGGGAAAATAGACCTCAGGCACCCTCTTCTACTTTTACAAGAGTGTGGGAGTGCTGAAAATGACCAATTTCACACCACTGCAGCATTCATCTGAGCAGATATACCCACAACTTTGCAGCTAAAAATGTCTCCGTTTTGTTGCTTTGAACTCGGCACTGATGGAGACATTCTAGATGATACTGATTGTAAAAGCAGCATGATTGCAGATGTTGTGTAATTAATTTTTATACATATATATACATATAAGTATGTATATGTGCTTAACATATTCATTCGAGCGGTTCTGTGCCAAGTTCAGCTGCTCTAAACTAACAGTGTTGGTGATAATCTCTTTAGTCACAGTGGTGTTTCTAATGCGAAATATAATTATTGTTGGGATTTAATGTATTCAAAGATAGATCACACTCATAACAATAGAGACGGAGTACATGCAAACAATGCCAGAAAGAAGGCAAGTTATTCAAAATAAAAATAAAATAATAATTTGCCTTTATATATATATATATATATATAGAGAGAGAGAGAGAGAGAGAGGCAAATTATTATTTATATTATTATATATTTATATTATTTTATATTATACATATATATATATATATATAAAAAATATACATATAATACATTTAGATATATATTTTATATAATATAAAATAATATAAATATATAATAATATATAATATAACATTAAATATTTATATATATATATAATTTTAGAATATTTTTTAAAATAAAATGTAAATGTTTTTTATTTAAATGAACACTAAATTTACACAATATTTAAAGTTAACTATACATTAAATTATTTGAAAATATTGTATTTTTTTTTTTCAGATTGATTATAATTTAATATGACATGTTTCCAAAATCTCTCCAAACAGACAGATGCCAATATTAAAAAAAATAAAAATAAATAAATAATGATAATAGAACACCTACATGTTGTGCTATTTTAATCTTTTTCCCTTCTCTAATCATTCTTTATACAATCATTCCATCGTAATCACTTTATATTGTCCGGTTTTCTGGTGCTCGTGCCGGACGGAACTGCGCAAAAAATGGAACCGGTTTCCAAACTAAAAAAGAAAATGCGTCGTTCCAAACCTCTAAACTAGTTCTAGAACAAACGACGTACAGATCTGAGGTCAGAATCAACTGGAATACATCATAAAATAAAAAATAAACACACACACTTGAGCCCTAAAGTGGCTGAGAGTGAATGAAACACAACAGGACGTTTAAATCGAACACGACTGACCCCGCTGTGTACAGACCGCAGGACAGAATCAGGAGCATTTGATCTGTATCCCGTCTCACTCTCTCCATCCTTCTCATCACCATCCATCTATTCATCCTCGTCGCTCTCTTTCTTTGGCAGTTCAAAGACGGTCTCTCCTCTCTTTTAAACCCCCACCCATCCACCACCCACCAACCAACCTCCCCGTATCTCTCCTCTCTTTCATAGCCCGCTGGTCTAGCCCTCATTAGAATGGTGAGGACTTGAGCTGCTGAATATGTATGCCGCTCAGGAGAGGAGAGGAGGGATTGTGGATTAAGGGAATGAAAGAGGAGGCTGTCGGGTCTCTGATGTCGGCCGTGACATTTCCATGATGGCGGCTGTCTGCTCCCTTCACGTCGGAGCTCATTGTTCGGGGGTCAGAGCCGAACGACTTTCACTCCTCCGTCAACGCGTCAAACTCACGGCCGTCCTGCAGAAGAGAGAGAGAGAGACGCTCAGACACTGACCTATTTATTGCAAGTGTCAAAAAACAGACACCTTTGAAACGAGGAATGATTTTCCATAAACATTCCGGCTTCTCCTGAACCTCCGACCTCATTAAATAAAACTCCATCCGAACTTTATGCATATAATTCTTACGTTCACGGGATGTTTAGGAACGTTTGCACGCTGCGTCGTGATTGGTGTAGTTCTTTCAGGAAATAATTCATATTTTTTCCATACATACTTATTATTCGAAGCGTAAAATAACCTTGATGAGCCGATACGCCGTTAAATTAGTGTTTGCCCGAAGATGTGCGGAGGCAAATAAAAGCTTAACACGCACACACACACACACACTTGATTTGGATGTTTAATCCGGGTTTAATCTGTTCCGTAGACGCCACGCTGCCACAGTGTTTGCTTCAAACTGAAGCTAATCTCCATCGCTCGCGTCCGATTGCTCTTTATCGGCTCACCAATGCGGCCGTGGAAAAGAGTCAAATTGATACGCTCAAGCTGCGGGGCAATTACGACGACTAAGCGTCGGCGTCCGCGTCGATAGTGATCGGATGACGTCGGGCTTCAGAAAGGCCTCGGGGTCGCGCGTCTTAAGTCGTATATGTTGCGCGCTCAGCGCATCCACGACTCTCGGCTAATGAGGCTCCCGTAAAGTACTTAACGTAAGCGTTTCCTCTGCATTTGGAGTTCAGTGGAAAGACCCTGACGACGACGGCCGTGGGTTGATCTTCGAGAAATCAGGAGGCTTCTCCATTCACATTTCAAAGAGCGACTAAAGCTCAGTGGATTAGAGCGAACGAGCGGCTTGACAGGCCCTCGGAAAGCATTAACCGCAGCGCCGGCAGAGCCTCGGCTCCGACTCTCTTCCCTTTGTGCGGGTTAAGAGCATTATCACACACGCTCCCCTTCTCATGCTGCCATCTTCACTCCCAGCTCCACTGTTTCATCTTTCTTTCTCCACTCAGCTTGTCACACACACACACACACACTCCTTTCGAGTGTGAGGTGCGTTAAGAGAAACGGTCTTTATCTACAGCTGGTGCTGCACTCTTCCACAACTCAATCCCGATGCACTACGTGTGAATTTTGACACTTTTTAATGATTTCGGACCCGTCGGACCGGCAAAAAGCGAAACGCCTGGGGTTAAAAACCCATTTGCTGAATTTGAACCCCTTTTTTACGAGATCGTCGGCACTTCTGCATTCTCGTGTTCCACAGAAAATCTTTTCGACGTTTCAGATGCCTGCCCTGACTTCAGACTTTACGACTTCACACGCTCGTGTAGGATCGGGCCGTAAACGACTGAAGGACCGTACGACTGAACACCTCCGCCGCGCCGTAACGACCTCACGCTGGAAAGAGCGACGCGGTTCCTGCGAGGAGTTCGAGGGCCGGCGAACAGATGTGCGACGCCGTAATCCGCGGGTCCGGCTGAACCACAATAGGTTGACCTGTCTGGTGTGTAATCGGAGCAGGGGTGAGGGGGCCGGACGGATGGATTAGAACGAGAAGCGGGGAATGAAAAAGGACGGCGGGTGTGTGCGTTTTACAGTCGGCCCTTAGTCGGTGGGTCTGATTAGGGCGCTCTTCCTGTCCGCCTTGCAGTCGCATCAAAGACTTCCATATCCTGTCCCACACTCTCCCGCCCCTGACGTCCCATCCCCCCAGACTCAGAGCTGTCTGATAATCTTGTGTGTGTGTGTGTGTGCGAGCTTTGTATTGGCTGGCTGGAGACCGTGAATCCTTTTTTTTCTCCAACCTTCTCAGAACGTCAAGCGCCGATACGATCTTTGACAGGATCGGCTTGTGTGTGAGTGAGTGAAGGTGGATGTTGTGTGTTTGTGTTTCTGCCTGTATTGGCACCACCGAACAAGACTCTACATGTCGGGTAATTCAAAGCGTCTGCCATAAACACCGTCTGTATCCTGAGCGGGACATTCTTGGACGTAAACACGTTTTATTGCGTCAGACGGGTCGCTCTGAAGATTAAAATCACGCCGGTGCTGCTGGTTTGTTTCGTTAACCCGGGAATACGTAAATGTGTCCGGCCGTCGGCTGGTTTTACAAGTTCGTGACGCTTCGAGGACTCAATAATGCGCCCGCTTGTCTTTATGGATTAAGATCTTTGGACAAAAGCATTGTGCGAAGGGGAAAAAAAACAGCATTTGCTGACACTCAATACATTCCAACCCTTGTGACCCGCACAAAGAAAAAAAACACAAATTATGACGCCTTGTCATAATTAGAGCTTTTCCCTCCCTCTTAGCTAAAGTGAACTCGCTGCACCCTTGTTTTGCCTCGCTCACATCTCCCGTCCCACCACTAAACAAAACGGTGAGAACGCAGCCCTCTCTCGTTTTCCGAGAGCAAGAGTCTGGCAACCTCTAACCCTTTGGGGCCCCTCGGCCGGCAAACGGCTGACCCCGTCCAGCTCCGGGCCTGGATGGAGCTTGACCTAGTCTGTCTGGAGGGGGTCTGACGCTTTTGTCTCTCTGTCTGCCTTTAACCCCCAAACCCCCCCCCCCCCACCACACACCTCGTCACTTCTGAACGCTCTCGGCCACATCGCACCGTCCCGCAACTCTCCGCGAAACCTCTCGTGTCTTTCCGCAGCGGTGCGAGCGGCGGCGACGCTGGAACTAATAGGGATCGTCACGGTCCGTCTCTCTGGACGCGGGAGCTTTGCGTGTGAAAAGCGTAAGCCCTCATTCAGAACTCAGATAACAGAAAAGCAAACAAGCACGTAACGGCGGAATGCACTGAATGAACTCTGCCAGAGCGAGAGCGACACTCCGGACGACTTTCGAGCCACAACAAAGGGACAGAACTGAGAAAAAAAGAAGCGGTTAGGAAGCGAAAGGAGCTCGAAGTACTCACCCCTCGCTGTACGGTCGCCGCTCGCAGCTTTGGGAACGGCGCTTTTGTCAAAAACGTGAGCGAAAAAGATTTTTTTTTTCTCTTCTCGAAAAGTAGCCTCCGAAATCTCGAGTCCTTGGAAATTGAGTTAACTTCCAGTCTTTTTTCCCATGCATTTTACACATCGTACTCGTTCGTGCGCTCCCGGACCCACACGCGAGCACACGCAGTCGGTCACAAAGCAAACTGTAGGTACACGGAGTCCTCAGCCGGTCCCACACACACTCACAGCCTTGTCTCAGGCTGCTGGAATGGGCTATATATGACTCGCTTGATGGACAGGGGCACATTCTGTCAGGTGACAGACAGAAGCTCCTCTGATTGGCTGGCCAAGGCCAGCCCCGGGGCTAGAGCTCCGTGATTGGCCACTTTTGAGGTTGCTGAAAGAAGAATCTCTCAGTATTCCAGACTACTGTTCTGGCCGGGGCAGGGCAGGACTGCTGCACTCTGTCAGTCCTAACACTAATCATTGAGAGAGAGAGAGAGAGAGAGAGTGGACCAGAATAGTCAGAGTTGCAAATCTTGTGTGGCTATTTTGCCTCAATAAAAGTGTCCGTTTGGGAAGCAGGGATGTTGGTTGCCTGAGACTAACTAAAATACAGAAATAAAATATGAAGCATGTATGTTGTGTTATTGTTGCAAAAAGGAGGAAAAATATGGTGTATTTTTTTTCTGCCCTTTTTGGAGCTTCGGTGAGAGTTTTGCCTTTTTGTTCAGTAATTGTAATTTTTCAAATACGCTGTTTACGATCAAATACGACATCGCGAGGCAATAACGGCACGCTAGCAATGCGTTTGGACGAATGCCGACTTGGGGGGAGGGAAATGCGGAGAGAATTTCGCCAAATTTTCCCCCATTGACTTGCGCTCGTGAACTGAACCAGTTCTTAAACTCGTCATATATGTAACATATATGAGACTAATCTGCTATTTCCACAACAAACATAATTCAGTTTCCATTTGCATACGCTAGCTAATTCTTCATTTGTCGATGCCGATATTCAAATTTGGCATCTGATGATTCGTTGCACCAGATACTCAATCTCGTAACCCGAGCTGTGTCCGAAAGCGTCCACTCGTTCACTAACCCCTATGTAGTGCACGCACTATCTCAGCAAAGAGTGAAGGAAAACGAGCGCGCGCGAATTCGGACGCTGGCGTTAATAGCAGACAATTTCGTCGTGACCGTCTGTAATATGTCCCGTTTAGCTTCATGAATTGTATATTACTGTTTATTTGTCACGTTTATTGAGAATAAAAACACCGGTGTCGTGCGATTTAGTACATTTATGTTTAAAAATAACACGACACTGTCACATTTGTTTATAAAAAATATAATAGTAAATAAATACAATATAAACAACAGTGCAACAGTTCACTAACATATGAGAAAAATCCACCAAATGATCATTATCATATTACGATATAAACCTGTATCGTTTCTCTTTACAAAGATGTTCTAATTCATAAAAAATGACACTTGCATTTGTAGAATTGTATCGCCGTCCGCCATATTTATTCTTTTCGCGCTCGATCGCGTTGGATTTTGGGTGACGGCGCTTTAATACATCGAATGTAGGGAATGAAGTCAGAATTCGGACACCCGATATAGTGCACTATATAGTGGATAGGGAGCGTTTCGGACACAGCTTTGTTCACGCAGTCCATGAGGTTTCAAAGGGATGCTGGAGGGGAAGATTCCCAATTTCACATCAGGGATGCGCAACATATCGGCCACCGTAGCTGATATATGTTCACTTTTAATGTTATCGTTATCGGCCCAATAAGACATTTTGGCAACCCTTTACTTTAAAGTGACATATGTTATGATTTTAATAACTATAAATTATGCATAATTACATGCAACTAACACGAAACCAATCCAAACCCTAACCTTATAGTAAGTACATGTAGTTAAGTAATATTACTCGGTGCTTAAATGTGTAATTACAGTGTAACAAAGACACCTTAAGAAAAAATGCAACCGAATTTCTATTAAATGGATTATTTCGTCTGATGATGGTTTTAAATGACTTGAAACACGATTGGAGTCACTTCAAATCATGTCATACAATCGACATAAAATTATAACGGGAACATAATTGCGTGTTTGTCACGTGGTTTTTAATGGTGAAGCTTTTGTCGTTGTAATGAGGCTTTCAAAAACGATTTATCGGCCTTCAAATATAAACATGGGCGCATCCCTATTTCACATACATTACTTTAAAGATTTTTTTCGGAATTTTTCATGAATATGAAAATACTGTAAATACATATTTTGTTACAATAGCATATAATTTGGTTAGAGTGCCGTCGTTACATTGTAATTACTCATAAGTACTGAGTACTATTAATTAACTACATGTACTTACTATAGGGTTTGGTTTAGGGTTAATTACTTGTAATTATGCATAATTTACTGTAACTAGCGTTTCATAAGGATCCACATTTAGCTTTTTAAAATGTGCGGCATTACTACGGCACTGTAAAATAAAGTGTTACCTATGATTGTTTTTTAAAATAAGATGTTTATATTTTTTAAACGTCGTAAAATTCTGGCTCAAAACTTTTGCTATACTCCCCCCGTAAAAATAATATTAATTTAATTTTTTTATTATTAAACAGGTGTTTTGCAACTGTTCACTGCGTAGGCTTAACGGAAACGTCCGTGAAATGACCGGATAATGTCCGGGAAATGTGCAGCCGGTATTTTTCATGGATTCTCGTGGCCTTTTTTTACAACAAAACACTTTGTCGACACTACCGACGAGGAGAATCGACTATCATATCCGTCGTGAAAATGATTTTCAGCTACCGTGCCGGCCGCATGCCTACTGTAAAACTTTGACATGCTTCCCTCCCCGGATGTTTAATTGGTCTTTGTCGCTCATCCTGGTTTTATAGTGTGCTATTGTTTCCTGTTGCTGTTCAGATGCTTCAGATAAGGCTGCAGCCGTGTCTCCGAAGCGACATCCTCATGCTTCATTCTCTCCCATCCGCCCTTCTCGACGAAGACGACAAAGCTGGGACCGGAACGATTGCTTTCGTTCTTATCTGACGACGCCTCCTCTTCCTCCTCTTCTCCTCACAGTGCGGACTCCTTCGGAAAGTCTAGATGAGGCGGTTCTCGCCATACCTTCACGTGTCCATATGCGTGAGTGTGCGGCACAGCGAGCAGTCAGATGGAATAGATGTGAGTTGTGCCCAAGATGGCACCCCGATGCCCCCCAGCGTAAACAGAGCATGAGTGTGGATGAGCGGGGCCGAGGGGCGGGGGCAGCCGAACCGTAAAATCATCTCGTTAGGATCCTCCGATTGTCACATCCGACTGAGGCTGATGCGAGGAGATTGCTAGGCCCATTTCTGCCGCTCGGCTCTTTGAGCGTTGGCCTTATCCTGCTTCAGCTTCGCTTAGCAGAGCATTAGATCTTCACTCCGATATGCTTCCTCCTCCGTGATTTCTGGCACGGGGAGTCGCGGCGCAGACGTATTAATTGATCGTAAACCTCTCGCTGCGGTTGTGCAACTTCGGTTGCATTCGTTTCAGATGAAATGAGGAGTTCGCCAATGTGCTAAAAAGACCAATTTGCGTTCTTTGTGGATGAACGGCAACTGTTTTCTCGCCCTCGTGTCGTTTATTTGTGGTCATTATTTACTGGCCCTCGTGTCGTTTCATCCCTGACGACAGGCTCGCGCTGTGGCAAGATTCTCTTGAATTTATGAGTAGAATAGAATGTTCAAAGTTATCTGATCTTTATTATTAATACATTGGAATATTTTTTAAATGTTTAGGAAAAAAGCTGGATGTTTATAGAACATTCCGAACTTAATGTTAACATTCGCAGGGCTGGGCGGGTCACTTTTAAAATGTATTTCACTACAGATTACAACATACAGGCTTTAAAAAGTCTTTTTAAAGTCAGGTTTAGTAACTTCATCTAAATACTTTAGAATACTTTGGAATACTAATAAGTGTGAAACAAACACAAAAAAGGTCATTGAGAGTTTTTATCTCACAATTCTGACTTTTTCCCTCAGAATTGAGTGATATAAAGTTGCAATTGTGAGTTATAAAGTCAGAATTATGAGATATAAACTGACAATATTGAGAAAAGTCAGAATTATGAGATATAAACTCGCAATATATTGAGAAAAGTCAGAATTATGAGATATAAACTCACAATATTGAGAAAAGTCAGAATTATGAGATATAAACTCACAATATATTGAGAAAAGTCATAATTATGAGATATAAACTCACAATATTGAGAAAAGTCAGAATTATGAGATATAAACTCACAATATTGAGAAAAGTCAGAATTATGAGATATAAACTCACAATATTGAGAAAAGTCAAAATTATGAGATATAAACTCACAATATTGAGAAAAGTCAAAATTATGAGATATAAACTCACAATATTGAGAAAAGTCAGAATTATGAGATATAAACTCACAATATTGAGAAAAGTCAGAATTATGAGATATAAACTGAAAATATTAAGAAAAGTCAGAATTATGAGATATAAACTGACAATATTGAGAAAAGTCAAAATTATGAGATATAAACTCACAATATTGAGAAAAGTCAAAATTATGAGATATAAACTCACAATATTGAGAAAAGTCAGAATTATGAGATATAAACTCACAATATTGAGAAAAGTCAGAATTATGAGATATAAACTGACAATATTGAGAAAAGTCAGAATTATGAGATATAAACTCACAATATTGAGAAAAGTCAGAATTATGAGATATAAACTCACAATATTGAGAAAAATCAAAATTATGAGATATAAACTCACAATATTGAGAAAAGTCAAAATTATGAGATATAAACTCACAATATTGAGAAAAGTCAGAATTATGAGATATAAACTCACAATATTGAGAAAAGTCAGAATTATGAGATATAAACTCACAATATTGAGAAAAATCAAAATTATGAGATATAAACTCACAATATTGAGAAAAGTCAAAATTATGAGATATAAACTGAAAATATTAAGAAAAGTCAAAATTATGAGATATAAACTGACAATATTGAGAAAAGTCAAAATTATGAGATATAAACTCACAATATTGAGAAAAGTCAGAATTATGAGATATAAACTGAAAATATTAAGAAAAGTCAAAATTATGAGATATAAACTGACAATATTGAGAAAAGTCAAAATTATGAGATATAAACTCACAATATTGAGAAAAGTCAGAATTATGAGATATAAACTCACAATATTGAGAAAAGTCAAAATTATGAGATATAAACTCACAATATTGAGAAAAGTCAGAATTATGAGATATAAACTCACAATATTGAGAAAAGTCAAAATTATGAGATATAAACTCACAATATTGAGAAAAGTCAAAATTATGAGATATAAACTCACAATATTGAGAAAAGTCAAAATTATGAGATATAAACTCACAATATTGAGAAAAGTCAGAATTATGAGATATAAACTCACAATATTGAGAAAAGTCAAAATTATGAGATATAAACTCACAATATTGAGAAAAGTCAGAATTATGAGATATAAACTGACAATATTGAGAAAAGTCAGAATTATGAGATATAAAACTCACAATATTGAGAAAAGTCAGAATTATGAGATATAAAACTCACAATATTGAGAAAAGTCAGAATTATGAGATATAAACTGACAATATTGAGAAAAGTCAGAATTATGAGATATAAACTCACAATATTGAGAAAAGTCAGAATTATGAGATATAAAACTCACAATATTGAGAAAAGTCAAAATTATGAGATATAAACTCACAATATTGAGAAAAGTCAGAATTATGAGATATAAACTCACAATATTGAGAAAAGTCAGAATTATGAGATATAAACTCGCAATATATTGAGAAAAGTCAGAATTATGAGATATAAACTCACAATATTGAGAAAAGTCAGAATTATGAGATATAAACTCACAATATTGAGAAAAGTCAGAATTATGAGATATAAAACTCACAATATTGAGAAAAGTCAAAATTATGAGATATAAACTCACAATATTGAGAAAAGTCAGAATTATGAGATATAAACTGACAATATTGAGAAAAGTCAGAATTATGAGATATAAACTCGCAATATATTGAGAAAAGTCAGAATTATGAGATATAAACTCACAATATTGAGAAAAGTCAGAATTATGAGATATAAACTCACAATATATTGAGAAAAGTCAGAATTATGAGATATAAACTCACAATATTGAGAAAAGTCAGAATTATGAGATATAAACTCACAATATTGAGAAAAGTCAGAATTATGAGATATAAACTCACAATATTGAGAAAAGTCAAAATTATGAGATATAAACTCACAATATTGAGAAAAGTCAAAATTATGAGATATAAACTCACAATATTGAGAAAAGTCAGAATTATGAGATATAAACTCACAATATTGAGAAAAGTCAGAATTATGAGATATAAACTGAAAATATTAAGAAAAGTCAGAATTATGAGATATAAACTGACAATATTGAGAAAAGTCAAAATTATGAGATATAAACTCACAATATTGAGAAAAGTCAAAATTATGAGATATAAACTCACAATATTGAGAAAAGTCAGAATTATGAGATATAAACTGACAATATTGAGAAAAGTCAGAATTATGAGATATAAACTGACAATATTGAGAAAAGTCAGAATTATGAGATATAAAACTCACAATATTGAGAAAAGTCAAAATTATGAGATATAAACTCACAATATTGAGAAAAGTCAGAATTATGAGATATAAACTCACAATATTGAGAAAAGTCAAAATTATGAGATATAAACTCACAATATTGAGAAAAGTCAAAATTATGAGATATAAACTGAAAATATTAAGAAAAGTCAAAATTATGAGATATAAACTGACAATATTGAGAAAAGTCAAAATTATGAGATATAAACTCACAATATTGAGAAAAGTCAGAATTATGAGATATAAACTGACAATATTGAGAAAAGTCAGAATTATGAGATATAAACTGACAATATTGAGAAAAGTCAGAATTATGAGATATAAACTGACAATATTGAGAAAAGTCAGAATTATGAGATATAAACTCACAATATTGAGAAAAGTCAAAATTATGAGATATAAACTCACAATATTGAGAAAAGTCAGAATTATGAGATATAAACTCACAATATTGAGAAAAGTCAAAATTATGAGATATAAACTCACAATATTGAGAAAAGTCAAAATTATGAGACATAAACTGAAAATATTAAGAAAAGTCAAAATTATGAGATATAAACTGACAATATTGAGAAAAGTCAAAATTATGAGATATAAACTCACAATATTGAGAAAAGTCAGAATTATGAGATATAAACTCACAATATTGAGAAAAGTCAGAATTATGAGATATAAACTCATAATATTGAGAAAAGTCAAAATTATGAGATATAAACTCACAATATTGAGAAAAGTCAAAATTATGAGATATAAACTCACAATATTGAGAAAAGTCAAAATTATGAGATATAAACTCACAATATTGAGAAAAGTCAGAATTATGAGATATAAACTCACAATATTGAGAAAAGTCAAAATTATGAGATATAAACTCACAATATTGAGAAAAGTCAGAATTATGAGATATAAACTCACAATATTGAGAAAAGTCATAATTATGAGATATAAACTCACAAAATTGAGAAAAGTCAGAATTATGAGATATAAACTCACAATATTGAGAAAAGTCAGAATTATGAGATATAAACTGACAATATTGAGAAAAGTCAGAATTATGAGATATAAACTCACAATATTGAGAAAAGTCAGAATTATGAGATATAAACTCACAATATTGAGAAAAGTCAGAATTATGAGATATAAACTCACAATATTGAGAAAAGTCAGAATTATGAGATATAAACTCACAATATTGAGAAAAGTCAGAATTATGAGATATAAACTGAAAATATTAAGAAAAGTCAGAATTATGAGATATAAACTGACAATATTGAGAAAAGTCAAAATTATGAGATATAAACTCACAATATTGAGAAAAGTCAAAATTATGAGATATAAACTCACAATATTGAGAAAAGTCAGAATTATGAGATATAAACTCACAATATTGAGAAAAGTCAGAATTATGAGATATAAAACTCACAATATTGAGAAAAGTCAAAATTATGAGATATAAACTCACAATATTGAGAAAAGTCAGAATTATGAGATATAAACTCACAATATTGAGAAAAGTCAAAATTATGAGATATAAACTCACAATATTGAGAAAAGTCAAAATTATGAGATATAAACTGAAAATATTAAGAAAAGTCAAAATTATGAGATATAAACTGACAATATTGAGAAAAGTCAAAATTATGAGATATAAACTCACAATATTGAGAAAAGTCAGAATTATGAGATATAAACTGACAATATTGAGAAAAGTCAGAATTATGAGATATAAACTCACAATATTGAGAAAAGTCAAAATTATGAGATATAAACTCACAATATTGAGAAAAGTCAGAATTATGAGATATAAACTCACAATATTGAGAAAAGTCAAAATTATGAGATATAAACTCACAATATTGAGAAAAGTCAAAATTATGAGATATAAACTGAAAATATTAAGAAAAGTCAAAATTATGAGATATAAACTGACAATATTGAGAAAAGTCAAAATTATGAGATATAAACTCACAATATTGAGAAAAGTCAGAATTATGAGATATAAACTCACAATATTGAGAAAAGTCAAAATTATGAGATATAAACTCACAATATTGAGAAAAGTCAAAATTATGAGATATAAACTCACAATATTGAGAAAAGTCAGAATTATGAGATATAAACTCACAATATTGAGAAAAGTCAAAATTATGAGATATAAACTCACAATATTGAGAAAAGTCAAAATTATGAGATATAAACTCACAATATTGAGAAAAGTCAAAATTATGAGATATAAACTCACAATATTGAGAAAAGTCAGAATTATGAGATATAAACTCACAATATTGAGAAAAGTCAAAATTATGAGATATAAACTCACAATATTGAGAAAAGTCAGAATTATGAGATATAAACTCACAATATTGAGAAAAGTCAGAATTATGAGATATAAACTCACAAAATTGAGAAAAGTCAGAATTATGAGATATAAACTCACAATATTGAGAAAAGTCAGAATTATGAGATATAAACTCACAATATTGAGAAAAGTCAGAATTATGAGATATAAACTCACAATATTGAGAAAAGTCAGAATTATGAGATATAAACTCACAATATTGAGAAAAGTCAGAATTATGAGATATAAACTCACAATATTGAGAAAAGTCAAAATTATGGGATATAAACTGACAATATTGAGAAAAGTCAGAATTATGAGATATAAACTCACAATATTGAGAAAAGTCAGAATTATGAGATATAAACTGACAATATTGAGAAAAGTCAGAATTATGAGATATAAACTCGCAATATATTGAGAAAAGTCAGAATTATGAGATATAAACTCACAATATTGAGAAAAGTCAGAATTATGAGATATAAACTCACAATATTGAGAAAAGTCAGAATTATGAGATATAAACTCACAATATTGAGAAAAGTCAGAATTATGAGATATAAACTCACAATATTAACCAGGGATTAAAGTCGGCATTTTTCCCCTATTGTGATTGTACTTACTTATCATTTTATCATTATAAACAGATTTGTGATATGTTCACCAGCGTTTCCTGGACATAACTACATAATTGTTGCTTGTGTCGTTGGAGAAATTAACTCACCAGCTCATTTGCATAGACAACAGGACGTCATTCGTTTTTATTTTGAGTCCTGCATGGATGACACATATTTGTAGGCCACAACCTGAAAACAAGTTTTAGCACTTTAGCACATTTCCACTTCCATCGTCCTGAAGTCCCAGTGGGTTATTGGCTAAATGGGAGGATGATCACGCTACAGTTCATACGCATGATCTTGTTTTTCGAGTCTATAGAACACTTTAGTTTAGGGTCCAATTCTCACTATTAACCAGTTGCTTATTAGTCGTTGGGATATTAGATGTTTATTAAAGCACATATCAATGCATGATCATATTCTACATCCCTTCATCCTTCCCAACACCTACACGTATCTTTCTAACTATTAATGAGCAGTAATTACAGAGGCAAAAGTCATAGTTAATAGTCAGAACTGGACCTTAAACTAAAGTGTGACCAGGTTTTCATGCTTGAATATTCAAAAAACACGTCTTTTTTTCATATTCTCCATTGTTGCAGCTCCTCTCTTCCCAGTCTGTCAGGAACGCTCCAGCCAATCTGTCTAGTGCACTATATCGGGTGTCCGAATTCTGAGTGAACGACTGCATTCCCTACATTCGTTCACTACTTTTACCCACAATCCTCTCTGATTTTGAGCGTACATTCGATGCTCGTTAAAGCGCCGTCACCCAAAATCCAACGCGATCGAGCGCGAAAAGAATAAATATGGCGGACGGTGATACAATTCTACAAATGCAAGTGTCATTTTTTATGAATTAGAACATCTTTGTAAAGATATTTTGAAGCGAAACGATACAGGTTTATATCGTAATATGATGATGATCATTTGGTGGATTTTTCTCATATGTTAGTGAACTGTTGTACTGTTGTTTATATTGTTTTTATTTACTATTATATTTTTTATAAACAAACGTGACAGTGTCGTGTTATTTTTAAACATAAATGTACTAAATCGCATGACACCGGTGTTTTTATTCTCAATAAACGTGACAAATAAACAGTAATATACAATTCATGAAGCTAAACGGGACATATTACAGACGGTCACGACGAAATTGTCTGCTATTAACGCCAGCGTCCGAATTCGCGCGCTCGTTTACCTTCACTCTTTGCTGATATAGTGCGCTCGACTGCCGTGCACTACATAGGGAACGAGTGAACGCTTTCCTTCTGATTGGTCGGCTGGACCAGTGCGTTGTGATTGGTCAAGCATTTCGAGCATGTTTCAGAAGTGTCCCGCCAGTGCCATAACTCAACCAGGCTCCTTTATTCTGCGTAAGCCTTTGGCGGGAATTATTTAAATGAGGAATATTGTGATGTAAGAAAACTCAGACTTTCAGGGTGAAAAACAGCAATATTACACACTAAAGAAAGACGAACATGGAGGAACACGAGCTCTGCACTGCATTCGGGTACTGTAGTTTCGAAATTCAGCTTTGGTGGGAACAAAAGCCATGTGGAGCGGCCATGCTAGGCTTAGCACTCTCTCTACACAAACACATTAAAAACAACATCTGGCCGTCTGGGGCAGTGCTGGCCACATGTGCAGCCCAAGTGAAGTAAGCCTGCCAATAAAGTATGTAATTGCTCGGCCTTTGTTTCAGTTCAGAAATATCCACCGGCTGAATTGAAGCGCTGCAGGCATTAACATTATAGTTCTTGTTTGAATCAAATTAGAAGAGTGAATTGAAAATATCAGGTTGTTTCTCAAAGCACAAAAATAAAGCTGGTTTGAATGACTGTGCTGATGTCGAATTAAATCCCTCGTTAAAAGAAAAGGAAAGCAGCAATTTAACAAGAACTCCTTGTCCTAACCAGACGCATCTTTTCCATGATAACGTTTTTTCCTAACAGTCCGGTGCGTTTGCAGAGAGACTCCGCCCACACGTTCTTCTGATTGGCTGTGATATCTGATTGATTTGGTTGAGAGTCCAGTGCGTTTGTAGATAGACTCCGCCCACACGTTCTTCTGATTGGCTGTGATTTCTGATTGATTTGGTTGAGAGTCCAGTGCGTTTGTAGAGAGACTCCGCCCACAAGCTCTTCTGATTGGCTGTGATTTCTGATTGATTTGGTTGAGAGTCCAGTGCGTTTGCAGCGAGACTCCGCCCACACTCTTCTGATTGGCTGTGATATCTGATTGATTTGGTTGAGAGTCCAGTGCGTTTGTAGATAGACTCCGCCCACACGTTCTTCTGATTGGCTGCGATTTCTGATTGATTTGGTTGAGAGTCCAGTGCGTTTGCAGCGAGACTCCGCCCACACTCTTCTGATTGGCTGTGATATCTGATTGATTTGGTTGAGAGTCCAGTGCGTTTGTAGATAGACTCCGCCCACACGTTCTTCTGATTGGCTGCGATTTCTGATTGATTTGGTTGCCAGTGAAGTGTGTTTGTAGAGAGACTCCGCCCATACGTTCTTCTGATTGGCTGTGATTTCTGATTGATTTGGTTGAGAGTCCAGTGCGTTGGTAGAGAGACTCCGCCCACAAGCTCTTCTGATTGGCTGTGATTTCTGATTGATTTGGTTGACAGTCCAGTGCGTTTGTAGAGAGACTCCGCCCACAAGCTCTTCGGATTGGCTGGGATTTCTGATTGATTTGGTTGCCAGTGAAGTGTGTTTGTAGAGAGACTCCGCCCACACGTCCTTCTGATTGGCTGTGATTTCTGATTGATTTGGTTGACAGTCCAGTGCGTTTGCAGCGAGACTCCGCCCACACTCTTCTGATTGGCTGTGATATCTGATTGATTTGGTTGAGAGTCCAGTGCGTTTGTAGATAGACTCCGCCCACACGTTCTTCTGATTGGCTGCGATTTCTGATTGATTTGGTTGCCAGTGAAGTGTGTTTGTAGAGAGACTCCGCCCACACGTTCTTCTGATTGGCTGTGATTTCTGATTGATTTGGTTGACAGTCCAGTGCGTTTGCAGCGAGACTCCGCCCACACTCTTCTGATTGGCTGTGATATCTGATTGATTTGGTTGAGAGTCCAGTGCGTTTGCAGAGAGACTCTGCCCACAAGCTATCTACAAGTCTCGCAAGTCTATCTACAAACGCACTGGACTCTCAACCAAATCAATCAGAAATCACAGCCAATCCGAAGAGCTTGTGGGCGGAGTCTCTCTACAAACGCACTGGACTCTCAACCAAATCAATCAGAAATCACAGCCAATCCGAAGAGCTTGTGGGCGGAGTCTCTCTGCAAACACACTTGACTCTCAACCAAATCAATCAGAAATCACAGCCAATCAGAAGAGCTTGTGGGCGGAGTCTCTCTGCAAACGTACTGGACTCTCAACCAAATCAATCAGAAATCACAGCCAATCCGAAGAGCTTGTGGGCGGAGTCTCTCTACAAACACACTTCACTGTCAACCAAATCAATCAGAAATCACAGCCAATCAGAAGAGCTTGTGGGCGGAGTCTCTCTACAAACGCACTGGACTCTCAACCAAATCAATCAGAAATCACAGCCAATCAGAAGAGCTTGTGGGCGGAGTCTCTCTGCAAACGCACTGGACTGTCAACCAAATCAATCAGAAATCACAGCCAATCAGAAGAGCTTGTGGGCGGAGTCTCTCTGCAAACGTACTGGACTGTCAACCAAATCAATCAGAAATCACAGCCAATCAGAAGAGCTTGTGGGCGGAGTCTCTCTGCAAACGCACTGGACTGTCAACCAAATCAATCAGAAATCACAGCCAATCAGAAGAGCTTGTGGGCGGAGTCTCTCTGCAAACGTACTGGACTGTCAACCAAATCAATCAGAAATCACAGCCAATCAGAAGAGCTTGTGGGCGGCGTCTCTCTACAAACGCACTGGACTCTCAACCAAATCAATCAGAAATCACAGCCAATCAGAAGAGCTTGTGGGCGGAGTCTCTCTACAAACGCACTGGACTCTCAACCAAATCAATCAGAAATCACAGCCAATCCGAAGAGCTTGTGGGCGGAGTCTCTCTGCAAACGCACTTGACTCTCAACCAAATCAATCAGAAATCACAGCCAATCAGAAGAGCTTGTGGGCGGAGTCTCTCTGCAAACGCACTGGACTGTCAACCAAATCAATCAGAAATCACAGCCAATCAGAAGAGCTTGTGGGCGGAGTCTCTCTGCAAACGCACTTGACTCTCAACCAAATCAATCAGAAATCACAGCCAATCAGAAGAGCTTGTGGGCGGAGTCTCTCTGCAAACGCACTGGACTGTCAACCAAATCAATCAGAAATCACAGCCAATCAGAAGAGCTTGTGGGCGGAGTCTCTCTACAAACACACTTCACTGTCAACCAAATCAATCAGAAATCACAGCCAATCAGAAGAGCTTGTGGGCGGAGTCTATCTACAAACACACTTCACTGGCAACCAAATCAATCAGAAATCGCAGCCAATCAGAAGAACGTGTGGGTGGAGTCTATCTACAAACGCACTGGACTCTCAACCAAATCAATCAGATATCACAGCCAATCAGAAGAGTGTGGGCGGAGTCTCGCTGCAAACGCACTGGACTGTCAACCAAATCAATCAGAAATCACAGCCAATCAGAAGAACGTGTGGGCGGAGTCTCTCTACAAACACACTTCACTGGCAACCAAATCAATCAGAAATCACAGCCAATCAGAAGAGCTTGTGGGCGGAGTCTCTCTGCAAACGCACTGGACTGTCAACCAAATCAATCAGAAATCACAGCCAATCAGAAGAGCTTGTGGGCGGAGTCTCTCTGCAAACGCACTTGACTCTCAACCAAATCAATCAGAAATCACAGCCAATCAGAAGAGCTTGTGGGCGGAGTCTCTCTGCAAACGCACTGGACTGTCAACCAAATCAATCAGAAATCACAGCCAATCAGAAGAGCTTGTGGGCGGAGTCTCTCTACAAACACACTTCACTGTCAACCAAATCAATCAGAAATCACAGCCAATCAGAAGAGCTTGTGGGCGGAGTCTATCTACAAACACACTTCACTGGCAACCAAATCAATCAGAAATCGCAGCCAATCAGAAGAACGTGTGGGCGGAGTCTATCTACAAACGCACTGGACTCTCAACCAAATCAATCAGATATCACAGCCAATCAGAAGAGTGTGGGCGGAGTCTCGCTGCAAACGCACTGGACTGTCAACCAAATCAATCAGAAATCACAGCCAATCAGAAGAACGTGTGGGCGGAGTCTCTCTGCAAACGCACTTCACTGTCAACCAAATCAATCAGAAATCACAAATTTCTGAATCAAATTTCCATCCCGTTCTCCTTCAATCAGAGCACTGCTCAACCAAACAAATCCTGCCACCTTTTGCATACACTAACACACCCATGGAAAGTGTAGAATAAAGATGAATTAGTTATTTTTTAGAGTTAGTCAAGAGTGAAGGTGGGGGAGGGTCAGGACTCGAATTCCCCCCAAATGAACCCGCCGAACCTAAAACTCGCTCTAAAAGTGATTGGCCTCTTCCTGTGCCGCCCCAACTCAATGAGGGCTAATGTTTAAGAGGCCAAAGACAAAGTCTTTCCAAGTTTTCATATTTGGATGTGGACGAGTTTTGTTATGCATATGTGCGCCTGTGGCCTTCAGAAGTCATCATAGCTGGAGTGTCGGGGAATCTCGTTGTAGTTTCACCATATACTCGTTCACCTCGGACGATTTCGTCTGTGAAAATTATAAATGGTCTCCCCCAGCCGGGCTAAATGTGCTTTAGCCTGCTCTTTCTGGCACCGGCGGCGGCAGTGGTGGTGGCGGCGGCTCGGGCGGGAATGAGAGCCACATGTGGAGTGCTGAACCCTGCCTGCAGTGAGCTGGACTATTTCAGGGAAAACCCTCTGCTTAGAGCGCATTTTTACTCGACTCTGTCACCGAGCAGCGTCCTGCAGAGACTCACGGGCCCTGCTGCTCATTATCGCGTCAGCACAGTCGACTGGAGACTCGCCGTGTGATGTCATAACGGAAACTCTGCACGAATGCGCCAATACTGGATGAGATTCGTGGAGTCAAATCAGTTCTTTTGGAGTATGTCCAGTGAATTATTGGCAGTAATGAAATACAAGTAACTTTGTTACGTATTTGAAATACAAAATTTGAGTTTCATGTTAAATGGGTGGTAATCAGATTCCAGTTCCATCTGAAAAGTGTTTTAGATTACCAAAGTGATTACTTTGAGTTTTAATGTCATTTAAACAGCGATTGGTGATTCTCTGACTCTGACCGTCTGAAAAAGACGAGTTCAGTTTCATGTTTTCCACTGTTTTCATGTTTTGGGAGTCATTTTATAATTCACTCGTCACTGCGACTTTTTCTCACAATTGTGAGTTTGTGTTTCACAATTCTGACTTCTTTTTCTCAGAATTGCGAGATTTAAACTCACAATTGCAAGTTATAAAGTCAGAATTGGGAGATAAAAACTTGCAATACTGACTTTTTTTCTTGCAATTGTGAATTTAGTGTGTGAGTTTATATCTCATAATTCTGACTTTTCTCAATATTGTGAGTTTATATCTCATAATTCTGACTTTTCTCAATATTGCGAGTTTATATCTCATAATTCTGTCTTTATAACTCACAATTGCAACTTTATATCACA
This sequence comes from Opsariichthys bidens, assembly GCA_037194245.1. Taxonomy (NCBI): domain Eukaryota; kingdom Metazoa; phylum Chordata; class Actinopteri; order Cypriniformes; family Xenocyprididae; genus Opsariichthys; species Opsariichthys bidens. The sequence goes on along the minus strand of CM074315.1, from coordinate 2,474,280 downwards.
CAATTCTGAGGGAAAAAAAAAAATCAGAATTGTGAGATAAAAACTCACAATGACCTTTTTTGTGTTTGTTTCACACTTATTAGTATTCCAAAGTATTCTAAAGTATTTAGATTGAGTCACTAAACTTGAGTAATGTAACGAAATACGTTACAAATGACTTTTTAAAGCATGTATTTAGTAATCTGTAGTGAAATACATTTTAAAAGTGACCCACCCAGCCCTGGTTATTAGATAAATATGCATTCAATTAAAAAAACAAAACATTTCATTTATTCAAATGGCTCAAATGGTACACTAATTCAAAAGTCTTGACTAGTTCTAAGTCTGTGTTTATTTGATCAATTTTTATTTCTATGATGGATTTTCAGCATCATTACTGCAGTCTTCAGTGTCACATGATAGTGTAGTAAAAATTCAGACGAGATCGAGGTCTTTTAATACGAACGATCGAATTTTTAATATGAACGATTGAGCTATCTGAACAGTTTTCCACTGTGATTCGTTGGAATGCAGCTGGAAAATGGAGTGATTTCAGGGAAAGAATTAAAACAATTTATTGAAACGTTACGATCTTGAGGATTTTGTTATAAAGTTTTGTTTGCAAACGCAAATACAGATTGTTTTCTGGAACGACAGTTACAAAAAGTGTTTGTCTCTCTCTGTAAGAATTACACTCTTTATGATTTTGTTTGGACAGAGAGTGGATGAAACATGGTTATGAAAAATTAAATAATGAAGGAAGTCTTCTTGAATAATGGAGGATAATCACAGTTGAGTTGATAAACTTGCTTCTAATATATCGATTTCTAATCGTTGGCCAAATGTTGTGAGATCTACAGCATGTGTCATAATGATGCATTTAGCACTGGTGATTTCATTCTCTCCGAACATCTAGATCTTGTAATGTGAGAGAGATTTGATCTTGTGTTTGTAGTTGTAAACCCGAAGCGATCACATAAACCTTGTCCAAACATTGATTTTGGGGCGTCTTTCTGTTGCAGTAGTGAAGCGTCATAAATCAGACTGCCAAAATTCTCATCTTCAATTATTACTGGCAGCTAAACTCCACTTTCTGAAGATGAAATTGCTCCAGGAATGCTTCCAGGTCCTGGCACAAATGTTAATAGAGCAGTCAAAGTCATTTGTCAGTCTGTTTTGCTAAAAAAAAAAAAAAAAAAAAAAAAAATAGTTTGCTCACCAAGTCTGTATTAATATGATCAGAAAGAAATATTATTACCATGTAAAACAGCTGTTTTCAATGTGAATATATAGTAAAATGCAATTCATTCAAGCTGAATTTTCAGCATCATCCCGTGTCACATGATCCTTATTATCAATGCTGAAAACAGCATATTTTTGTGGACACATATTTTCAGGATTCTTTTAGGAAAAAGACAGCGTTTATTTTGTCTCATTATCTTCCAATCGGTCCAATAAAATAATTTTGTGAAATTGTTAAAGTGAGTGTTCTTTATTCTCGGCCGAAATCTGCTTTCTTCTCCTACTCGACGCTCGCTCCTCTGAACCGGCCAATCGCATCTTTATTGTCCAACCTCGGTTTCTAAACTCCAAATCAAGTCAGATTCGTGAATGCTGATCCTCATGCATCTTAATTTAGGAAGGAATACACTCACTCTGTAGAAGAAAAGCTTCTATGTAGAACTCTAGGCTTTAAAAAACTTTATGCTGAAAATGTTCTACAAGGAGAAATGTCTTAAACGATTGCATAATACTTTCATGTTTAATGGGTTATTTAATTTGTAGTGATGTTTGATTCATAAAATTCAAACTCAAAAAATTCATAAAATGATCTCATGATCCGTGTTTCCACATGCGTTTTGGATAGGTGTAAATGGGATGTAAAACATTTGAGCTTGTCCACTTTTGACCACTTCCAGAGGTATTTGGAAGCACATTCGACCGGATTGTTTTCAAAGTGTATGTGGAATGAGTTCAAACAGCCACGAAAGACCATCTACTCTCCTCCTGCTGACCTGATGCATAATAATTATGGGAAGCGCTTGTGACGAGCAGGGCGGGCGAGAGCCGTGAGGGAACGGCACGAGGTGATAATGAGCGCCACCTGCGCGCTACACCGGTCTCGTGTCTCTCACGGAGGAGCTCGGAAGCATAAAAGAGGAGCGACGACAGTGAAGGACGAGAGAGGACCAGGCCTGGACTTTATGTTGCGTTTTATTATGTTTGTGTGGGCGGCAGTCGCCGTGAGGAACTGCCGCCTTTTTACTTTCGTTTTATTTTATAATTAAAGTCATGTTTAACGTTCGCCGGTTCCCGCCTCCTTCTTCCCGTTCTTACGAACAGTGTTACAGCGCTCTAGCAGACGGGATTTAAACTTTTAAGACAAAAAAACGTACCAAGCTCAATGTTCTCTCATCATTCCTGATTTCTAACACACACTCACAGCGTTCAGACGGCTGTAGATGCTAAATTACGTGAGCTTATTTCACCCATTAGATTGAAAGATCTGAAAAAGCCCCCAGATTTGCCCACCATTGACCCTCATCTCGAAGAAATCGTGGTTGAAAGGGGACAAAAGAGACGGATAAAAACAACAGGTTTAAACGGGAATGTGTCTCCCTCATCTACTTGTGATCCGATTCACTAAAATGCACATTAAAGGATTAGTTCACTTCAGAATTAAAATGTGCTGATAATTTACTCACGCCCACGTCATCCAAGATGTTCACGTCTTTCTTTCTTCAGTGGGAAAGAAATGAATGTTTTTGAGGAAATCACTCCAGGGTTTTTCTCCATATAGTGGACTTCAATGGGGTTCAACAGGGTCAGTTTCAGTGCAGCTTCAAAGACTCTACATGATCCAGACGAGGAATAAGAGTCTGATCTAGAGAAACCATCGCACATTTTATAATTATTTTTACAAATGCTCGTCTTGCACTTCTCTGAGATGAGCCACGCATTACGTAATCACGTTGGAAAGGTCACGCGTCACGCAGTAGGGCAAAAAAAAAACCTCCTCTTCAAAATTGTTCGACATTGCTATTTTAAGTTTGTTTGTAAAGGGAGTTTGACTTAATCTTTGCATTTTCACTTTGTAAACACTGGATCTGTACTTCCACCTTCACCACACGTGACCTTTCCAACGTGATTACGTAATGCGTGGCTCATCACAGAGCAGTGCAAGATGAGCATTTGTGGTTAAAAAGTATATTTTTTTATGTATAAAATGTGCGATCTCTAGATCAGACTCTTATTCCTCGTCTGGATCATGTAGAGTCTTTGAAGCTGCGCTGAAACCGACCCTGTTGAACCCCATTGAAGTCCACTATATTTTCCTCAAAAACCTTCATTAGTTTTTCCCCTGAAGAATGAAAGACTTGGATGAGTAAATGATCAGGAAATTTTAATTCTGAAGTGAACTAATCCTTTAATACCCGGTGAAAACGGGGACTAAAAGTCTCTATAAATGAAGCACCTGACAGAAGATCCTATTTCCTCTAAGAGTGGTATTTTTTTTCCCAGCAGTTTTCGCGGCACACACAATATAACACTCACATACTCTGCATCTGCGAAATTCGTGTCGTTTTGAACAGCCATTTCTCTAACGACATTAAAGTTGTGCTTGGCTCAGTGCGCAGCCCTCTCCGGTCACTCTTTGAGAGATCTGTGCGTGTCGATGGAGTGGATTTAAAGACAGCCTCCGGTATGTAAACCTCCTTATGATGCTGTGGCAATATAACATTTCAAAAGACTGGGGAGGTTTTCTTTCTTGGCACACAAAAACCCCACATTCCTCTCATACACTCGTAACTGCTGTTACTAACAAATTGTTGTCATATAGGTGTGTGTGTGTGTGTGTGTGTGTTTTTTCAGGACTTGTTGGTCAAGTCTTTGTACTTGTAACTATGCGTTTGTCGTCAGCACATCTACTAAGATCCTTCAGCGCTTGTGTGTTCTGCTCAAACTTCATGATCCCTGACATGTTCCCCACCCCCAACTCAACACACACACACACACACACACACAAGGAACTTGGGGCCCCTAACCGCATCCTGCAGCTGTCTCCCGAGTGACAGACTCGTTTCAAACAGTTTTAAACTCAGCTATTACCTTTAGTTCAATGAAGCCGTACCGGCCCAAACCAGCAGTAGCAATTAACTCGAAAGAACTGAATTGTGCAAAGAATATTCAAAAAAGGATTGGATTTGTGTGAAGTGTCTAAATATAAAGTGGTTTGCCATGACCTCAGTGGACGTTGTTATTGATCTGAATTGAATCAACACTGGACTGACTGTGAATAATGACACCGTTATCTTCTGTCGAGCTGCTGAACTGAACCGCTTTCATCACGTTACACTGAACTGAATCGAATCAACAATCGTTTTAGAGCTGCTTATAGCGGAATTGAATTCTGTTTGCATTTGACATAAATTCCCATAATCGAATTTGCTTGTGAGTCATTTTATAATTCACTCGTCACTGCGACTTTTTCTCACAATTTGTTTTTTTTTTCCCTCACAATTGTGAGAATTCTTTTTCTCAGAATTGCGAGATTTAAACTCACAATTACAAGTTATAAAGTCAGAATTGGGAGATATAAACTTTGCAATACTGACTTTTTTTTTTCTTGCGATTGTGAATTTAGTGTGTGAGTTTATATCTCATAATTCTGACTTTTCTCAATATTGTCAGTTTATATCTCATAATTCTGACTTTTCTCAATATTGTGAGTTTATATCTCATAATTCTGACTTTTCTCAATATTGTGAGTTTATATCTCATAATTCTGACTTTTCTCAATATTGTGAGTTTATATCTCATAATTCTGACTTTTCTCAATATTGTGAGTTTATATCTCATAATTCTGACTTTTCTCAATATTGCGAGTTTATATCTCATAATTCTGACTTTTCTCAATATTGCGAGTTTATATCTCATAATTCTGACTTTTTTCAATATTGTGAGTTTATATCTCATAATTCTGACTTTTCTCAATATTGCGAGTTTATATCTCATAATTCTGACTTTTCTCAATATTGCGAGTTTATATCTCATAATTCTGACTTTTCTCAATATTGCGAGTTTATATCTCATAATTCTGACTTTTCTCAATATTGTGAGTTTATATCTCATAATTTTGACTTTTCTCAATATTGTGAGTTTATATCTCATAATTCTGACTTTTCTCAATATTGTGAGTTTATATCTCATAATTCTGACTTTTCTCAATATTGTGAGTTTATATCTCATAATTCTGACTTTTCTCAATATTGTGAGTTTATATCTCATAATTCTGACTTTTCTCAATATTTTCAGTTTATATCTCATAATTCTGACTTTATAACTCACAATTGCAACTTTATATCACTCAATTCTGAAGGAAAAAGTCAGAATTGTGAGATATAAACTCACAATGATCTTTTTTGTGTTTGTTTCACACTTATTAGTATTCCAAAGTATTCTAAAGTATTTAGATGAAGTGACTAAACTTGAGTAATGTAACGAAATACGTTACAAATGACTTTTTAAAGCATGTATTTTGTAATCTGTAGTGAAATACATTTTAAAAGTAACCCACCCAGCCCTGGCGACCTGTAAAAAATAGTACATAACAGATCTCACCCAGCAGAGTGTATTTTTATGAAAAAACGCCACTGACGCACATGGAAACAGTATCCAAATGATGCTTTTGGCTTGTAACTTCGTGCCCAAACACAACATAAAACAATGCGTAGATCACGTGACATTGACATGCTGCTCGGCTAAAGCTGTAGGACTTCAGGGATCTGATCGTATCACGTCATTTTCCCAACGTTATTTCAACCAATGGAAACTGAATATGGAGTATAGTGGGTGGGACGATGTGTAGCGACCAATCGGACACCGTTTTACCACTGGATCTCGCAGGTCTTGATTTACCGCGATCCAAAGAATAGAATCGCACCGCTGAAAGAGAGCTGGAAGATCGACACTCATCCACCAGGATATTATTACTTGTTTATGTACTTTTATTGCGGCATTCTTGTGTTCATAAAGCGCTATAGAAATAAACTTCATTTTGAGCGATTCTTCCTGGTTTTTCCTCAACAGGTTCCTAACAAATGACCACAAAAGTCGCAATGAAACTGAAGTAGTGACTGATATATTCTACCGTAATTATGCGAGTGTAATTGATTATTTTTAATGATTTTTTTTTAAATATATCATTCTATTTTATTATTACGGTGGCAAAAATGAACGCAAGCTTGCAGACGAGTGTGAGGAAGAGCCGTGTTATTTTCAGAGGAAGATCAAGTTATGACATTTGAATTAAATGATGAAACAGATGAATTCACAATAAGATCTAAAACACGTATTAACAAAATAGATACGGTGAAATTGTTGTCGAGGAACCCGTTACACTTTAAGTTAAATTAATTAGATATTCCATATGGTAGTAAAACAAAGTGTTGCACATTTTATTGGTCCAGAGATCTGTTTACTCTATAAAACATTTATAACTGCTTTTTATGACTTAATTAGAAGCGCCACAATTCAGTCGTGTCGTCTGTTACATATGGACTAACGAACAGAAGATTACAAGTTTGTTTTAAAGAGCTCAGTGTTGAAAATCAATATAAAGCTGTAAGTGTTCCATCAGGTGATCATACGTTCTTTCACGCACACTTACAGCTTAATGCTGTAATTCAGGGTGGTCGTGGCCTAGTGGTGAGGGAGTCGGGCTTGTAATCTGAAGGTTGCAGGTTCGATTCCCACGCCGGCAGGAATTGAAAGTGGGGATTGTGAATGAACAGCACTCTCTCCACCTTCAATATCATGACTAAAGACACCTGACCCCTAATCGCTCCCCTTGTAAGTCGCTTTGGATAAAAGCGTCTGCTAAATGATGAAAAATGAAAAAAAAAATAATGCAGGAAATACTTCATTCAAGTGGACAAGCAGTCAAGAGCAAAGACTGCGAGTGTGGGAATTGGGTATTGCGCTTAAACTTTTACCCAGATTTACTAACAGCTTGTGTCTCTTTTGGCGTCAAACTACTGTTGGGATTTACTAAAGACACAAAATTAGTGCTGGAAAGACGTGGATTGAGTTGTTTTCGCTGCTGACCTTATTGCATATGCATTTGTAGGAGTTTCCCTTCCAATTAAATGAGTCATGTGACGCGATTTACTAATGTTTGAGCTAGTCAATTTACGGCCAAAAAAGCATGTCTGAACCCATTTTGGCTGCAATTGACCGTTCGCAAAGCCCCGCCCGCTTTAGTTACTGTTGCTATGTCCGCTCTCACGCCACACATCACGTTCTCACGCGGTGAAAAATACATCGCGGACACTGACGACGTATGAAACGGTTTCATATTTCAAATATTGTCATTTTTTAAGAAGTTGAATCAATAAATAGCGTCTAGTGTTGTGACAGATCGCTGATCATCTCTTCATACTAGTTCATTTATAGCATCAAATAAACATGAATGAACATCAGAAGGAATGTTGTTTCAAGACGTGATTCAAGTTCACCAACGTTCATCTACTGACTCCCCTGACCGCTTTGACCGACTAAATGGGGGTTATGATTGGTCAGATCGCCTGTCAATCAAACTCCAAGGGTGAATTCTCGATTCAGCATGGAGGACCCACAACGGCGATATTTTTCCCAATCACAACAGAAAATCGAAATACTACCCTAAACTCGCTTGCAGAAAGTCAGCGCGATATAAACGAACCAGACAAGAGCTTAACACGGCAGGAAAGTCTTCCAATTCAGTAGAAAAGTTCTGTCTGGCATACGTTGAACGCCTTTCCTCCGTCTCGTCCATTCTGATTTCCACTTCCCTCCTGCCCGCCATCAGAATCATGTGATTGCAAACTATTCCCGAGAACATGGATATGATTAGGATTAAGACGAAGAAACTTCGCAACTTCAATTTCGCAAGCGTGACACCACGATCGATATGAATAATTCAGTACTGAAAAGTGCTTTAAAATATTGACTATTCCACCCAATATTAGTGCGTGATGTATAGAGCATTGTGCATCAAACTGTTGCACGCTGAATCACGATGATGCCTATGCAGTGCACACTAGGTTTTGGAACAGAACTAATGTGCTCCACTCCTCATGAAGTTGATTCAGTTCCCTGGGAGAGTTTTTAACCTGCTGACTCGAGCTTGTCACCTGTCTGTCAAACGACTCGTCGGGGCTTATCGTCTGTGGTTTGAGAGGAGCCCGCAGTGAACCATGACCCACTCCTACTTATCCGGTGAACCCCGCCCTCCTCTCTATCTCCCTCGCTCTCTTTGAATAAGTGGGAAACTAGGTCATGGAGCCAGGCTGCCAGTAGTGGCAGTGTTCAGTGTCTCTCCTTTTTGAAGCTTAAATAGGCCTTTTATGTAACATGGGGGTGGGGGATTCATGTGCGTGTAGACGCTATATGGATGAGAATCTCCCAGCAGCTCTGGAAGGGAAATAGTCTGAGGAATCACTATAAACTTCTCTTCCTTTTATGCTTTTTTTTCTTTTAGTTCCTGGAAAAATCGGGCTTCTTTTATGAAACGTATGTCCTTTGATGTAGACGTTTTCATGCTTTGCACACTCGGCGACCGTAGCTGCACATGTGTGAAATAGATGGCTATAGCCTTCACAACGCTTTTTTTTTTTTTAAGAACGATTAAGTGCGACTGATATGCGTTCCTCTTGTCAGAAAGGTTTTTGTATCCATAGTTCGATCCGTGTTTTTAACGCATTTGTCATGTCGTGAGAAATGCCATCGATGTTGCTTCCATACATTTCTGAAAACCCTTTTTTGTACTGTGCATATGAATTATTTTTGAAAAATTAAAAAAAAGGTCGTTTTTGTCATATTTTGAATTAGCTTTTGTATTTTTTAGTTTTCGTTTTGATTTTAGTCATTTACTGTATGTGGTCTCATAATTTATTAGTATTAGTAAATTATACATTTTTGTTTTATTATTTAAATTATTAGTTTAATTTAGCATTTTTATTTTTGTCGTAGTCATTTTAGTACTGTGTTTATATATATATATATATTAATAATTAGATAAGAGAGAGAGAAATTGTCTTTTGTGTTTTTTGTTCTTGTTGCATGACAATAAAATGACTTCCTGATTACATAACATTACAGTAAGAAAAAAAGTATTTTTTTTTTTGTTTTGTTTTATATATATATATATATATATATATATATATATATATATAATATATATATATTAGATGTTAATCATAGATGAGGTGTATTTGAGTCGTCATCACGAATTATATCTTTAATGTATTTGTATAACTTAGACATCAGCTTTCAAGCACACATTGCCCTACGAAACAGCTGCAGTGCCCAAAATGACTGTTTTATAATATCCTGAAATCACATTTACAATCATGGTTGTGGAACAAACGCAGTCTCGAGGCGCTCCGAACCGTCCAGATGTTTGACCCCCTTGTTTCCTGCGCAGGAAGGCATGTGCACATCTGCATCCTTGTCTTGCGACATCACGATCTGCTGCCGCGTTTCGTTACAGGCCGAGTCCTAAACCGGGGAAAATGGATCTAGAGTCAGGGAGTTAATGAATGTTGTGACATTCTCAAACCTGCAAACAAACTTTGACGTGTTGAAAAGAGGAGCTGAGAGGAACAGATTGCAGAGCCGCCCCTCGTAACGCGGCACTTTGATCCTCCACCCGGCCGTCTTGCGTCGGAGGTCTTTGAACTGAGCGCTCAGGGTCAAACATGTGGGTGTTGGGCGTCTTAATAGGGTTTCCTGTGAAATGGACCCTCATGAGAGGTGAATGAGGGCAAGGAAACCCCAAACGCCCCTCCGTTGGGTCAGGTCGCAGAGCGGCAGCGCAGACATGATGTTCTGTACCTTTTGTTTTGTTTTGTGTGTGTGTGTGTGTGTGTGTGTGTGTCAGACAAAACAAAAACACAAAGATGGCCAACAGGTGTCTGTCTAGGCTTGCCCACCTTTGAAACATACAGTCTCTTTCTCTTCTCTCTACGTTTGACTGCCTGCCTCGCTCGTATTTCTCGCTTATTTGCTGTCTCTTAATAGCCGACTAAACGACTAGAAGAGGCTTTTAGTGCACCAAGATTTTATTAGTCACAGAAAAAACAAACAGATCGTTGTGGTAATCGCAGTAGGTCCAAACGTTCGCCTATCATCATCGACTCAAATATGGCTTATCATTTGAAACGTACGTAGTTGCAATTTTACATCGCTCTAACCTAGATGAATGTACGCTATTATATACCCCAGTGTTCATGTGGAGTGCTGAAGCTGAAGTATAGTGCGCTTTACTACATGACATGGACACGACGGCACGAGCACTTGCATTTTTCAACTTAAAATACTCTTTTATATCACCCTTTAATAAAATGACTTGAAATCATTTTTGGTTATACAGATAAGAATAATACATATTTCGAAAGGGTAAAGGGCGTAACTTTATTTGTGTACACTCAATAACAAAATGTTGTGCTTTTGTAAAGTAAAGTAAGCAAGCAGGATGCGCGTTCAGCCTTCCCGGTCTCCGCGAACCGGAGCGCGTCACAAAAATGGAGTGAAACTTGGCGTGCTTTCCTCACGGACATGAAAATAGATCTATAGAATGCTTGAAAACAAATGAAAGTGAAAGTTGTGACGTGTTGTCAAGTATGGTGACCCATACTCGAAATTGGTGCTCTGCATTTAACCCATCCCAAGTGTGCACACACACAGCAGTGAGTAGAGCACACACACACACACACACACACACACAGAGAGGTGTGCAGCTATTGCTACAGCGCCCGGGGAGCGATTAAGTGTTAGGTGTCTTGCTCAAGGTCACTTTAGTCATGGTATTGAAGGTGGAGAGAGTGCTGTTCATTCACAATCCCCACTTTCAATTCCTGCCGGCGTGGGAATCGAACCAACAACCTTCAGGTTACAAGCCCGACTCCCTCACCACTAGGCCACGACTACCCCTAATACTCTCGGATTATGTAATCCATATGAAAGGTGCATTTCTCTCTATAGACGTGTGACTGACGAGACAGCAGTGAACTTCATCTTTGCAGCCGACACAAGACCTTGAAGCTTCTACGCTAAATCGCCCCTTCGCTGGGAGTTTGATTGACAGGCGATCTGACCAATCATAACGCCGAATCCACCATTGTGTCCGTCAAAGCGGTCAGGGGAGTTAGTAGATGAACGTTGGTGAACTTGAATCACGTCTTGAAACGACATTCCTTCTGATGTTCATTCATGTTTATTTGATGCTATAAATGAACTAGTATGAAGAGATGATCGAGGAGCGACAGCGATCTGTCACGACACTATACGATATTTATTGATTCAACTTCTTAAAAAATGACAATATTTTAAATATGAAACTGTTTCATACGTTCATGCGTGAGAACATGATGTGTGGCGTGAGAGCGGACATAGCAACAGTAACTAAAGGGGGCGGGGCTTTGCGAACGGTCAATTGGAATCCCAGTCGGAGCCATGCTCCAGGAGCATCTAGGTCCCAGAAAATCAACACACATCTAACAATTTCCAATCGCAGACAGCGACAACGAGGAGAATAACCTTACTTAATATCCAGACCTGGAGAAGGTGACAGAGAAGACAGAAAACAACTGTAGTTTAACAATCTCAAAAATCGTAAGGATTTGAGCGAGTTTGACAAAGGCCAAATTGTGATGCTAGACGACTGGGTCAGAGCATCTCCCAAACTGGAGATCTTGTGGGGTGTTCCTGGTCTGCAGGGGTCAGGATCCATCAACAGTGGAAGTGGTGAACCGGCGACAGGGTCCGATCCAACAGACGAGCTCCTGCAGCTCAAACTGCTCAAGAAGTTCACGCTGGTTCTGATAGAAATACACAGCCCAGTCATGTTGCCCATGCTGATCCACCGCTGAACGAGCCAACAGTGGACACCAGAGCATCAGATCTGGAGCAATGGAATGCCTGGTCTGATGAATCAGGTTTTCTTTTACATCACGTGTGCGTCGCTTGAACACACGGCACCAGGATGAAGAAAGCGAGGCAGTGTGATGCTTCGGTCAATGTTCTGCTGGGAAACCTTGGGTCCTTCCATCCATGTGGATGTGACACGAACCAAGCTTTCAAGTACATCCTTTCCTGGAAACGGTATTCCCGTGTCTGTGGCTCTTTCAGCAGGATAAAGCAAAAATGGTTTGAGGAGCGCAACGAGTTTGAGGTGTTGACTTGGCCTCCTAATTCACACAATAAGCCATTCCAGAATGTAATACTGTAACATCTCTGCGCTATATAGTGCTGTCAAATCGATTAATCGCTTCTAACATAAAACAGCATGTAGCCCAAGACTGGTTTCCCACTGAAGCTAAGCAGGGCTGAGCCTGGTTAGTACCTGGATGGGAGACGTCCTGGGAAAACGTCTCGGGTTACGACTGTAACCCTTGTTCCCTGAGAAAGGGAACGAGACACTGCGTCTCGTTGCCACACCTCTCCATGCCTGGGAGCGACTTGCTTCATCGCGAGAGCTAACTCTGTTGTGTGCCGGCGTCCCTTTGTAGCTTCCGTGTGTGCCGTCACATGTTACGTCATGACGCAACACCAATCAGGATTGGAATAGTTTCATTCACGCTTCAGACGCGTCACGCTGAGGGCGTTTCCCCAAAGTGTCATATCGACGCAGTGCGAGTTCCCTCGAAAGGGTGTTAGTGCGGCCCTGTGGTCAGTGTGGGTCCTAACGCCCCATTATAGTGATGGGGACACTATGCTGTCAAAAAAAGCACCGTCCTACGGTTGAGACGTTAAACCGAGGTCCTGACTATCTGTGGTCTTTACAAATCCCAGTATGTCCTTCGCCATATCACATCCTGGCCAAATTTGCCCACTGGCCTCTGATGCTAATCATCCCCATACACTGATTGGCTTTGGTCTCCTCTCCACCAATCAGCTGGTGGGCGTTCTGGCGCAATATGGCCAGGTGGATGCGGAGATTCCCCCTTCCATATGTAAAGCGCTTTGAGTACCCAGAAAAGCGCTATATAAATGTAACGAATTATTATTATTATTATTATTAAAACAAAATGCCACTGTTCTGACTCTTTATTGATGCACATTTATGTTCTTTATGACAGATTTTCATCCTCTTGCTACAAAAAGAAAGAGAAATAATGCTATAATATATTATACCGCGATTGTCCGATTCTCGCCGAAACACAGCCGTATCGCCTGCATGATTTAAGGTCAGCTCATATCTGTACAGTCTCGATCACTCAATAGAACTGCATTTGATATGCCCGATCCAAGCTCTTATATGGGCTTCTGGAGAAGGGATAAAGTCAGCAGGACTTTGAAGTGAAAGCACGGTCAGAATATTTACAGCGGTGTGCTGGTGATCCTGTAAACATATGGATTTAGCACAAGCATTCCCTTATTGATGCCTTCTCACTGGTTTCTCCTTCAATCCAATTCCTTAGTGATTCATTACCGACTCCAGAAAAGGAGGCCAATGAATAAAATGGCCTCCGTTTCCTTTTTTCTGCATCTCTTTGAAGTGTTAATGAAGCAGCGGCTGCGTGATGAAGTCGAGATGGCTATCTGAACCGCCGTACGTGGCCTCGTGTTATCCTCCGAAGCCCGGTCGCAGTGTTAGACGGGAGACGCTGGCTCTTTCTCTCCCGCTTCTTGCGGTGCCTAAATTATTTATCTGGTTTGGGGAAGCCCGACTGGCTGAACAGGAAGAGAGTATTTTTAGCCAGAAGCCGGGGGTGTGGAGGTCTGAGAAAGCGAGTCTTCCTCCCGGGATGCTCTTATTCTCTCCTCGTTCTTCTCTTCCGTCCCCCCTTCTCGTTCCTCTCCTCTCTCGCTTTCTTGCGTGAGAAAGATCTGAGTAAGGATGAGAGACTGTGTTACTGGGTTACCCAGTTCTGTCAGTGAGCGCAGGGATTCTGCTGCCTTGAGAACTTCTGAAATGGTGTATCATGAAGGGAAAAGGATTTTCTTGGGACATTTTGTTTACCACTGCATGGTAACCAGGGTCGGGGAGTAACGAAATACAAGTCACTTAGTTGCGCGTTTAAAATACAAAATTTGAGGTACATTTTAAATGGGTGGTAATCAGATTCCAGTTCCATCTGAAAAGTGTTTTAGATTACCAAAGTGATTACTTTGAGTTTTAATGTCATTTAAACAGCGATCGGTGATTCTCTGACTCTGACCGTCTGAAAAAGACGAGTTCAGTTTCATCAACATTTTAATACTTTTAAGAGGATCATAAAAATGTGGTTATTTTTATTTACAAAATGACTGAATTTATAAAAAATTGCCCAATTGTCAACTGAACTGTCCTGTCATGTGTAGGTGTAAGAGTGTAGGTTTGGTTTTTGCAATTTTTCAGAATTGTGTTTCCAATGAGCCTCGATTGGTATTTTAACTCTTTCAGAATTGACAAAAAATCCAGAAAGAATCATATTCACAAAAATTTCATGGCCTCTAGAATGTTGTATCGAAACAGTCAATATATGTTTTTGTCAAAGACTTCGTCTGGATCGGATTCAGAACGACGATCAAATCTCAGGAGTAGATCGAGTCCATCAACACAGTCATTTTCTCTTTGCGAGTTCAACATTTTCCTGTTTCGAACGTGTTCGCGTAGATGCGTGAGCGACTTATATCGACTGCTTCTGGTTTAGGCAGATCTTCTTCTTCTTCGCTTGTTTTTGTTCTGAAGATTCAGTACTATTTCAGAAAATGCGTAACAGCGCCCTCTACCGTATTACAATGAAAGTGCGTATTGCCAGAAAAATACATCAATAATCTTTTTCCACTATAAGAATTTTTTTTTTTTTTTTGCGTTGGTTCCATGGATGTTAAAAGTTCTTTATGGATAGATGCCAAAATAAAATAAAAGCTGTATACTGTTTTATTTTTTCATGGGACAAATACATCAAAAATGTGGAACAAGTGGTTCAACAGTTGACAAAAATGCTACACAAAAAAAAAAAAACAATGTAAAAGTAGCCAATACAAGTTATGCGCTATATATCTAAGTAGAAGCCTTACAATATATATTGCATAAGGAAAAGCCCCAAATCTTCTCCTTTTCCCTTCTATATTAACTTAAACATGATCAAAAATGATATTTTTTAGCTTTGGAAGATTTGGAAAATTGCGAGTGAGTAAATGTGTTTCCGAAGAAAAGTGGTTGAGAATAGAATGAGGCTGTTTAAATAGTGACAGACTTTTCTTTTTAGGTTACTTGTTCCTTTAAAAGGCCCCATAGGTCCTGCAGCCCACAGAAATTCTCGTTCAGACAGCAAACTTGTTTTGCAGTGGTCCTGACAGATGAGACGTTAAGGTTATATATCATGATAGTCGCTCTAAGTCATTCTTAAGTGAGGTTGACGTGCGTGAGCGCTGACTTACTTAAGATGTTGAAAACATGTTGTAGGATAGAAAAAGAGTAGCTGTTAGCAATGGCTGTAACTTTTTTACCAATAAAGAGTGAAAAGAAGAAGAGTACGCTGGCATAGAAGAAAAAAAGCAGTCGGTCAAAAACTATAGTTTTAGAATAGGTGCAATTCTACTGCAAGTTATCTCGTTTTCACTCTTTAATCCTGAAAGACGTCTAACACACTGACGATTTTTATCGCTCATAACTTCTGTAAAGAAAGACAACGCAAAGATGAAAGTTTCTAGTGCACATACACTCAAAAAAATATTTCAGTCTAAACATAAGTTTTATGTAATTTAATTACATAGCAATTTTCCATGCATTTGGATTACATATTTTTAACATAAACAAACTAATAAACTTAATGTGATTCATATTTCTCAGTCATATGTAAATGAAATAGATAAGATTTGTGTAATCGTTCACAGAAAAATGCCCAGGTTAAAGTACCGTTGAAGCAGCGTCAGAGTTAATGAGATCATTAAGTGATGATTGAACATTAATGATGAACGCCTGCTGTTAACAAGCAGAATCACTGAAGAACACACAAGAACTACAACTGATGAAATCAACTGAAGATAAAAGACATTTAATCTCTCGCCATTACATAAATCTTACCTATTTCATTTACATATGACTGACAAATATGAATCACATTAAATTTATTAGCTTGTTTATGTTAAAACTATGTAATCCAAATGGATGGAAAATTGCTATGTAATTAAATTACATAAAACTTATGTTTAGACTGAAATATTTTTTTGAGTGTAGGGCCGCGATGAAAATTCAGTATGCGATACAGTAAGGTTTTAGGTGTGTAAAATCAATTTAAATTGTTTAAATATATTCAAAAACTGAAAATTATATATATTGGTTATATGTTTCACATTCACTCTGAGAAAAGAAAGCATCACTGCAACTTCTGAAAGTGAACAGCAGTGTTTTAGCATTACATAAAAAGTAATATCACAAGTCATGGCAATGCCATTTTAAATTAAATGTAAAGGAAAACATTAATTAAATAGCTCAACTTGGTTGTATATGATTAAATCCTCATGATAACTTAAAAATCAAGGACATCCAGGTAAACAAATACACCTGAAACTAAGGGTGGATGATTAGTTATTTATCTTTGTTACTAAAAATTAGAAGAAAGAGGGAAATTACAAACAATAGGACAAATACAAGAACTATTTAACAGTTAGAATCACAGAAACTGAATAATCAAATGTAAAAAGTTTGACATGAATTAAATATAGGTTGATTTATATAAAAGCTACAAAAGTTATTCAGTGAAAGAGCAGTGAGTGATTTTCTCTTTTTCTTGTTGTTTGACAGACAGCAGCAGGGAAACTTTATTAGGCTCCTGTCCCTTTAAGACCTAATGCACAGATCCTATTGACACGAACACAGCCGATTTCTTTCCTAACTGTTTATGTTCACTTAAGACAGAACTGACTGTGTTTACATGAATACTCATGAATGCTGTGTGTATTTGACTGTTTGAGTGCCTTGAAAAGAGAAAGAAATAGAAACTTGAAAGAGAACTGAACTCAGGATTGTTTTCCGCAGCTTATTGCGCTCAATAACTCTTTTTAACATCACGCAAGTCGCACTTAAAGTCCCCCTGTAGTCAATTTTACCCTCTTTGATCACCAAAATGACATATTTAAAAAAAAATTTGGTTTTGTGGAAAAAAGTTTCTTCATGCCTTAGAATAGCTTGAATGTAAGTCAACACCCTTGCCTCATTTAATATACACGAATCAATGAATATGCAAATTAGCCCCGCCTACACTCACTCGCACGAGCTCGGAGATCCACTCGGTCAATCACAGTTCGTTTTGCTCAGCATCATGTTTAAAGGGCGTAAAAATGTAAAAAAACGACGTCCTATAACAACGGACTGGTGTGCAACCAATAAATCATTCATTCAAGAACAATTGCACGAGTCTCCTAAAAGACCTGTTTACAATATACCGGTGAACTGTCTTTTTCCATGAGGGGGTTCGGCTTCAAAACGTCTTTATTTACAGGTGGACCGTTAAAGAATGCAATACACACATCTCCCGGTGATGTTGAGGAATTCAACTAAAAAGATGACAGACGTTCAATCTGTGGCCGTGACGTCTGCGGCTGAGACTAATAACTGTCATACACCAGCAGGTGGCAGTAGGACTGTAAAACCAGGACTGTAGTTTCCCAAACCGCAAACACAGTAGCTCTTGCTTACCATTTCTTATACGAGTTATGTCGGTCACTGTGACGAGCAGGGCAGGCGAGAGCCGTGAGGGAACGGCGCGAGGCCGAGTGATAATGAGCGTCACCTGCGCGCTGCACCGGTCTCGTGTCTCTCACGGAGGAGCTCCGGAAGCATAAAAGAGGAGCGACGACAGTGAAGGACGAGAGAGGACCAGGCCTGGACTTTATGTTGTGTTTTATTTTGTTTGTGTGCTTTTGCTTTTTTTTTGTTTGTTTGTTTTGCTTTCGTTTTATTGTTTGGTTATTTTCGCCGGTTCCCGCCTCCTTCTTCCCATATTTACGAACGGTGTTACAGTCTCTTTCATCAATTCCAGACGGCCTTTTCAATATGAAAATATTAATGTATTGTAAAGATGAAGTCAAATTACAACAGCCTGCTGTGTGTACCATCTTGACTCGTTTGCTCGCGTTCGGCAGTTTCGCTTCTCTTCTCATGCACTGGTTCGCTATACAGTTGAACAGCCAATCAGAGTTGTAAAAGAATCCGCCTCAGTTGAAGCGATCATCTCTTCCATTTTACTACTAGTTACGGCACCAAATAAAACATGAATGAACATCGGAAGGTGTGTTGAACGATACAGAATAACTTATTGAAACATACACATGGTATGCCGTTTATCTCAGAAGAGCCATTCAATTACCATAAACTCAATAGTTAGCTAGAAAAATGAGCATTATTCATATTTTTACTCTTATTAAAAAGTCAAGAGCTGCATAATATGGAAATCAGTTGTTTATTTTACCCGTGTAATATTATAGTAACACACCAGCTGACTGAGTTGCCTGTATAGTTTAGAGAGTAGCACTGCTGCGTCCAGCATATATAAGCGGGGCAGCACGCGGCCGACCCTTTATTTGATGTAATATTCTTTGACATATTGAGACTAATTTTTTGCCTACAGACCTAAACAGCTGTGGCCTAATTCTGTTTTATTCCCCCCTCCCCCTCCTCCTCCACTTCACTCCACATTTTGCCTTGTAAGGCTGAGTTATTCCTGGCATATGAGGTTCGACAGTGCGGTGCGTTGTCATACACTGTGACCACCCAGTGGACAGGACAGTAGCCTTGGGATTAATATATGGAAGGGGGTCAAGCTGAGCCCAGCGGCCGGGCTCTGATGACTGTGAAGGGAAGAGGAAAAGAAGGGGGGGTGTGGTGATCCAACTGTGTTTACATATCCGCTCTCCCGTGCCGCCCGGCGTGCTAATCACCCTGCCAAGTTAAATGAGCATTCGCTCATGAAATCTGTGTGTATATTCATATTTCTCTGGGGAACAAATAATGGGGTCAGCGGCAGGGTCAGAATGCAAACATGTTATGCGCAGCTAATGACTGTTTTGTGAGTCATGTTTATCGCTGTCTTCCGATTAGGTCCCTGTTATACGTGTTTGTTTCTCATTTCGACAGAGCGCATTTGTGTGAAATGCTACGACGTACAGAGCGCTAAAGTAGTGCGTATGTGAGGGACTTGCTCACAACCAGCGTAATATTAGAGAAACGATCAGGTATTTCTATTCATCTTCTCTGAATGTTGGCGTTCATAAATCAGGTCTGTTTTAATACAAAGACGTCGAGTCTGCCGTCACCGGTGCCATTTCTGTGTACTTCATGCATACTTAAAATCATTTTACTTATCAATAAATATATTTATAATAAAATGATATTATGTTAAATAAAAATTTAAAAAAATAAGAAAAATATAACTAAACGGATGCCTTTCTTTGAATCTTTCTCAACCCTTTTTCCAAGTTCTCCTTGCTAAATTTAACAAATATAGTCATTTTGATAAATAAATATGAGCAAATAAAAGCTACAAAAAAGCAGTGAATATTTTTTACATTTATATCCAGTGATCAAAGCTGAATTTTCAGCATCATTCCTCCAGTTTTCAGAGTCACATGATCCTTCAGAAATCATTCTGATGTGATCAAGAAACATTTATTATCAATTGCTTCATTTTTTTGTGGAAACTGTTAAACATTTTTACTGTCTTTACTTTTTGATGCATCCTTGCTAAATAAAAAAAACAAAACATACTGACCCCAACAATATAAGTGTATATTTTATTACACTTTAATTTAAATAATGCATCTTAAAAAAGACCTCAAGTTCTTTCCCCAGGTTGTGCATCAACCCTCAGTTACTATCAGATCTTCTCTATTTTTATAGTGATGGGGAAAAAACTTATGGTGAAATAATCATCTTTTCGGGAAGTGAAATTTGTTTTGTTAGCATGACTTTGTATAAAGGGTTGGGCAGTAACGAAATACAAGTAACTTAGTTTCGTATTTAAAACATTTGAGTGACTGTGTTTCATTTTAAATGGGTGGTAATCAGATTCCAGTTCCATCTGAAAAGTGTTTTAGATTACCAAAGTGATTCCTTTGAGTTTTAATGTCATTTAAACAGCGATTGGTGATTCTCTGACTCTGACCGTCTGAAAAAGACGAGTTCAGTTTCATGTTTTCCACTGTTTTCATGTTTTGGGAGTCATTTTATAATTCACTCGTCACTGTGACTTTTTCTCACTATTTGTTTTTTCCCTCACAATTGTGAGTTTGTGTTTCACAATTCTGACTTCTTTTTCTCAGAATTGCGAGATTTAAACTCACAATTGCAAATTATAAAGTCAGAATTGGGAGATAAAAACTTATAATACTGACTTTTTTTCTTGCAATTGTGAATTTAGTGTGAGTTTATATCTCATAATTCTGACTTTTCTCAATATTGCGAGTTTATATCTCATAATTCTGACTTTTCTCAATATTGCGAGTTTATATCTCATAATTCTGACTTTTCTCAATATTGTCAGTTTATATCTCATAATTCTGTCTTTATAACTCACAATTGCAACTTTATATCACGCAATTCTGAGGTAAAAAGTCAGAATTGTGAGATAAAAACTCTCAATGATCTTTTTTGTGTTTGTTTCACACTTATTAGTATTCCAAAGTATTCTAAAGTATTTAGATTAAGTGACTAAACTTGAGTAATGTGACAAAATACGTCACAAATGACTTTTTAAAGCATGTATTTGTAATCTGTACTGAAATACATTTTAAAAGTAACACACCCAGCCCTGATTGTACATAAACAACTGATCACTAAAAAAAAATGCGCATATGTTGTATTTATTAAGCGCAACCTTGAAACTGTCAGTGCTGTTCCCTTTCTAAAGCGATTCTTAAATCCCAACATATATTTATTCGTTTTCATTTTGCTCGAGATGGCACACTTATTCACATCTTAAGGTAATATTTTCTTCATGGAACATTTAAAACCCTACATAAATATATTTTTGAAGTACTTTACCTTATAAACTATTACCTCGTCGATGTACTCATAAATCGATAGCGTAATCATCTAGCAATTTGATTCAGATGTCCCTCAGCTCTTGTCTCGGAGGATCATGCATACCTGTTCAGAACAAATACCTGTGAGTAAGGATGCATACCAGCGCTATCGCATCCGACAGGCCGCGGCACGTCTGGAGAAACACACAAGCTCGTCACCAGCGGAGCCGACCGAACGATGCCCGCATGAACAACAAAATGAAAATGCTAAACGAGCGTGAAAATGGAACCTTTATTTATGCCACTATGTTTCACTTGTATTCATGCAACATTTCTCACCTGTGTTGCACATGTCACAAATGTAATGAAAAAACAAATAGAGCATAAAATAGTCTCATACGCTATTGGTAAATAATTATGTGTCATAATTCACTAATATTCTTGGCCATTATTATTGTACTACATAAATGATGCCTCAAATCGTGCGGCTTGTTGAGGAGAGGTGTGCCATTTCTTTTCCGAGCAATCGGATTTATGAGACGGGAGAAAATATCCTCTATATCAGTGCGACCCCATAACAGTATTGTTTCTAATCTGTGGCCACTCCAGTTTTTCTTCACATTAAAAGCACAACTTATTTAATAACTTAAATTAAACCAATAAAGTTTCACAATTCTAGAAGTTTGAGGCGTTTCGTGTTCTTCAGGGTTACTACTCTTTAACCAATGAACTTACTTGACTTTTCTGGTTGTTTGTGATTATTTGGAAAAGGATTTTTACCATTTTTTTCTTACTCGACCCAATAAAATATGTTAGAGGTTGGCATAACTAGTGAAGTATAGATTCGTTATACAAATGCCCATGCCGTTTTAAGATTAGAGTATTTGACATGACTTTTGCAGGTCTAAGATTTTTTTTTTTTTTTTAAATCACACCTTCAAAAATATGCTTCTTCAGATATATACACCGATCAGGCATAACATTATGACCACCTTCCTAATATTGTGTTGCTGCCAAAACAGCCCTGACCCGTCGAGGCATGGGCTCCTGAAGGTGTTCTGTGGGATCTGCTCCGAGATGTTCGCCGCAGATCCTTTAAGTCCTGTAAGTTGTGAGGTGGATCCTCCATGGATCGGACTTGTTTGTTCAGCTCATCCCAGAGATGCTCGATTGGAATGAGATCTGGGGAATTTGGAGGTCAAGTCAACACCTCAAACTCTCCTCAAACCATTCCTGAACCATTTTTTCTTTGTGTCCGGGTGCATTATCTTGCTGAAAGAGCCACAGACACCAGGGAATACTGTGTCTATGAAAGGATGTTCATGGTCTGCAACAAAGCTTAGGTAGGAGGTTCATGTCGAAGTAACATCCACCTGGATGGAAGGACCCAAGGTTTCCCGGCAGAACATTGACTGAAGCATCACACTGCCTCCGCCGCTTTCTTCCCATAGTGCATCCTGGTGCCATGGTCAGGGCTGGGTGGGTCACTTTTATAATGTATTTCACTACAGATTACAAAATACATGCTTTAAAAAGTCATTTGTAACGTATTTCGTTACATTACTCAAGTTTAGTGACTTCATCTAAATACTTTAGAATACTTTGGAATACTAATAAGTGTGAAACAAACACAAAAAAGGGAATTGCACGTTTTTATCTCACAATTCTGACTTTTCCCTCAGAATTGTGTGATATAAAGTTGCAATTGTGATTATAAAGTCAGAATTATGAGATATAAACTCAGAATATTGAGAAAAGTCAGAATTATGAGATATAAACTCGCAATATTGAAAAAAGTCAGAATTATGAGATATAAACTCAGAATATTGAGAAAAGTCAGAATTATGAGATATAAACTCGCAATATTGAGAAAAGTCAGAATTATGAGATATAAACTCACAATATTGAGAAAAGTCAGAATTATGAGATATAAACTCACAATATTTAAGAAAAGTCAGAATTATGAGATATAAACTCACAATATTTAAGAAAAGTCAGAATTATGAGATATAAACTCACAATATTGAGAAAAGTCAGAATTATGAGATATAAACTCACATACTAAATTCACAACTGCAAGGCAAAAAGTCAGAATTGCAAGTTTAAATCTCCAAATTGCAAATGCAAACTCACAATTGTGATGGAAAAAACAAATTGTGAGAAAAGTCGCAGTGACGAGTGAATTATAAAATGACTCACAAAACATGAAAACAGTCGTGGATCATCAGGTCATGACAGGACAGTTTTTTTTATAAATTCAGTCATTTTGTCTTGTTCAGGACAGAAATAAATAAAAACAACAACATTTTTATGATCCTCTTAAAAGTATTAAAATGCACTGTGTGTTCTGACACCTTTTCATCAAAACCAGCATTAACTTCTTGAGCAGCAGGAGCTCATCTGTTGTCCGCTTGCCCATTTTTCTTGCTTCTAACATCAACTTTATGCACAAAATGTTCACTTGCTGCCTAATATATCCACCCACTAACAGGTGATGAAGAGATAATCACTGTTATTCCCTTCAGCTGTCAGTGCTCATAATGTAATGTCTGATTGGTGTGTACGTGTACATAATATGTGTCGTATTTGATATTTTAAAGAATTTGAAGTCATCTTGAGGACCGCTGGTTGAGATATTGATGTTCCTCCTCCAATGCGATCCCTTGAAATCTTGTATAAACCATTTAGCAATGTGCCAAAACCACATAGAACACCTTAGTAACTAATTTCTTTTGCGCAAGTATTACAAAAACTATAGAATAGAACAGACACGTGCCAAAGAATGACTGTAACTTCAGGGTGTTACACCACACCAGGTGAGACGCATTCACGCTGCATGATTAACACTATAGTTTCATGTTCAAGTCGTCGAGAATGAAGGTTGGTCCGCATTCCTTACAGTCTAAGGTGGGGAATGAGAGATTAAGCATGCCAGACTTACACCGAGTGCGTCAGCAGGGCTGCCGTTCAACGCCCCAGTGACTATCACTCTTCAAAATCCCTCAAATACAAATCCTGATCTGCCTCATTTTTCGTCTCGGTAGGCAAGACTGTGCAGTGAGCCAAAGTTTATTTTCTTAACTAAGCACTCGAATCTTGTAGACACCTTGGGGTGTTTTTAGTTCACCCAAAATGAAAAACTCTGTCATCAGATACCCTTATATCGTTGGAAACTTGAATAATGACACTCTTTTCTTCCGTAGAGCAGAATTTGTCTGAACTCGCGTGTTAATCTGTGTACGTCAAATGCAAAACATATTTTGATGGACGTAAACATCCGGTTACGCGATGTTTTCGAACGTGAATTTATTGCATTATATTCATGTTGTGCAACTTTTTCTTCAGCACCCCAAAAATGTCACAAGCACATGAGCACTTTAGTCAGTGAATTAGATGAGATTAAGTGTTTACATGCCTGATTATTGCCATTAAAATCGACGTGTATGCCAGAAGAGCTGGGTTCGAGGCCCGCTCGGAGCGGGTCGAGTAGGAGGGGTTACATTGGTGCCGTGACCCGGATGGGGGTGAGTGTAACGGAGGCCAGCTCGTAGTTGCTGTGCGAGTAAAGCAAAAGGTTGCAGCCTTTAGCCTCCTTATTAGAGCGTCCGGCTCCTATGCCAGAAGACCTGGATTCGAGGCCCGCTCGGAGCGGGTCGAGTAGGAGGGGTTACATTGGTGCCGTGACCCGGATGGGGGTGAGTGTAACGGAGGCCAGCTCGTAGTTGCTGTGCGAGTAAAGCAAAAGGTTGCAGCCTTTAGCCTCCTTATTAGAGCGTACGGCTCCTATGCCAGAAGACCTGGATTCGAGGCCCGCTCAGAGCGGGTCGAGTAGGAGGGGTTACATTGGTGCCGTGACCCGGATGGGGGTGAGTGTAACGGAGGCCAGCTCGTAGTTGCTGTGCGAGTAAAGCAAAAGGTTGCAGCCTTTAGCCTCCTTATTAGAGTGTCCGGCTCCCATGCCGGAAGACCTGGATTCGAGGCCCGCTCAGAGCGGTTCGAGTAGGAGGGGTTACATGGGTGCCGTGACCCGGATGGGGGTGAGTGTAACGGAGGCCAGCTCGTAGTTGCTGTGCGAGTAAAGCAAAAGGTTGCAGCCTTTAGCCTCCTTATTAGAGCGTCCGGCTCCCATGCCGGAAAACCTGGATTCGAGGCCCGCTCGGAGCGGATCAAGTAGGAGGGGTTACATTGGTGCCGTGACCCGGATGGGGGTGAATGTAACGGAGGCCAGCTTGTAGTTGCTGTGCAAGTAAAGCAAAAGGTTGCAGCCTTTAGCCTCCTTATTAGAGCATCCGGCTCCCATGCTGGAAGACCTGGGTTCGAGGCCCGCTCGGAGTGTGTCGAGTAGGACTCGGGTAGAGGGGTTACATTGGTGCCGTGACCCGAATGTTGCTGTGTGAGTAAACCTCACTCCTCTGACCTCAACAAACACTCTAGAGACAGACGCTATGGGTTGCAGCCTTTAGCCTCCTTGTTAGAATGTCTGACTCCCATGCTGGAAGACCTGGCCTGCTTCGAGGCCCGCTCAGAGCGGTTCGAGTAGGACCCGGGTAGAGGGGTTACACATGCAGCTCGCATCTGTAGAGTAAATGGTGACCAAGTCACATATGTAAGACAACGATCCTTATGATTTTCAGTATTCCTGGACAGCCTTGGTCCCCATTGACTTACATTGTATGAAGATGAGCATCGTGAACATCCTGAAACGTCCAAAATGTCTCCTTTTGTGTTTAATAGAGAAAAGGAAGTCATAATGGTTTTGGAATGACCCAAATGATGCAAACTTTCCCTGTAATGTGACCTCTGTTAGTGTGTGTTATAGGGCAACACTTTATTTCTATGGTCCACTTTAGACATTCTATTAATTAACTCTCATTAGAGTATTAGTAGACTGTTAAGGTTCAGGTTAGTAGAATAAGTTGCCATGTAGTTGCTTATACTCAGTAGAATGTCTGTTGGGGAGCATTAAAATAAAGTGTTTGCCAATAGTAGACAGTCTCTTAATACTCTAATGACTGCTAGTTGATATGTAGTGTTGGTAGAATGTCTGAAGTGGACTATCGAAAGCTGTTTACAGGGATCGCATCTGATCTGGAATCTGCTGTGAAGTAAAGCACAGCTCAGTGTCCAGCCCAGTTATGATTACAGGACGTCCCAGAGCTAATAACAGGCTTGGCCTCTCCTTAGTTCCTGTAGCCAAGGAGTTGTAATGTTAGCGTTTGACGCACATTATGCTCCACCCTGAGCCTACAGAGGCGCCCAGCCTGTCATTTCAAAAGCCAAATCACAGAGAAGCGAGTGGGGGTCTCGTACCTCTCCTCTGTCTAAGAAATGAAAGCTTGGAGTTAGAGGAGAGATGAAAAGAAAGTGTCAAGAAACTACAATATGCCCAAAATGGGAAAATGGCTCCCACTTTATATTAGAGGTGAAGTTGCGGAGTTACAAAAAAAAGCATATTTTTTTGCAAAAGCCCTTTTCGTGGGTCACACCTCCCCAACCCAAACATACGGTGTTTGTGAAGGCAACAGATAAAAGTAGGCTACTTTCAATAAAAGCTCCAACATATTAGGAATACTTTTAGCTGTGTTGCTCAGAGTAAGCAATTGAGTAGCTAATAACAATCCAATGTAACAATCCATCAGCCACGCCCCAATCTCTCAGCTCATTACAGTAGCCACACCCCAATCTCTCAGCTCATTACAGTAGCCACGCCCCAATCACTCAGCCCGCTACAGTAGCCACACCCCAATCTCTCAGCTCATTACAGAAGCCACGCCCCAATCACTCAGCCCGCTACAGTAGCCACACCCCAATCTCTCAGCTCATTACAGTAGCCACGCCCCAATCTCTCAGCTCATTACAGAAGCCACGCCCCAATCACTCAGCCCGCTACAGTAGCCACCCCAATCTCTCAGCTCGTTACAGAAGCCACGCCCCAATCACTCAGCCCGCTACAGTAGCCACACCCCAATCTCTCAGCTCATTACAGTAGCCACGCCCCAATCTCTCAGCTCATTACAGAAGCCACGCCCCAATCACTCAGCCCGCTACAGTAGCCACCCCAATCTCTCAGCTCATTACAGTAGCCACGCCCCAATCTCTCAGCTCATTACAGAAGCCACGCCCCAATCACTCAGCCCGCTACAGTAGCCACACCCCAATCTCTCAGCTCATTACAGTAGCCACGCCCCAATCTCTCAGCTCATTACAGTAGCCACGCTCCAATCTCTCAGCTCGTTACAGAAGCCACGCCCCAATCACTCAGCCCGCTACAGTAGCCACACCCCAATCTCTCAACTTGCTACAGTAGTTACGCCCCAATCTCTCAGCTTGTTACAGTAGCCACGCCCCAATCTCCCAGCCCACTACAGTAGCCATGCCCAAAACTCTCAACTTGCTACAGTAGTCACGCCCCAATCACTCAGCCCGTTACAGTAGCCACGCCCCAATCTCCCAGCCCATTACAGTAGCCACGCCCCAATCTCCCAGCCCACTACAGTAGCTACGCCCCAAACTCCCAGCCCATTACAGTAGCCACGCCCCAATCTCCCAGCCCATTACAGTAGCCACGCCCCAATCTCCCAGCCCACTACATTAGCCACGCCCCAACGGCGAGATAAACCCATGAATGGCATACATGAATGGTAAACAACGCACGTGTTTGACCGTTGCGCTCTTTTTCAACGTCTTGTGCATGACACCGCATTCTAAAAATGCAGCAATCAAGTTACATTTTCAACTTTTAAAAAATGCATCAAAATAATATAGACACCTATATAAAGTGTGACCGGAAATGAATAAGACAAATGTTACGTGACTCGTGAGAACTAATGAAGTTAAAGATGCATTTTTCTAAGACGATTATTATTTTTAGTTGCAACCTTAAAAATGTGGCCAATTTCGAAAGATTTCACGGACAAAAAAGGTCCAATATCTGTAGTCACTTTCATAACAAGAAGCCTTCTGTTGGTCAACGCTGCGAGTTTCCGTGACCGACTGAACTCAATGCAAAATCTTTCGTCTACAGGCTAAATTCCCAATCGTGTGAATTTCCATTTGAAATGACTGGATTTCCCCACGAAAGTTTGCTGAACAGCCATAAATGTGAGCACACCTCGTCTGAACAATGCTTCATTTGTCTGGCTTGTTGTGGAGAGGTCGGCTTTTATAGCGATATATGATTTTTGTCTAGCTGATGATAAAAAAAATCCCATCGGCTTGCTTTGAAAGAGGGACTCGAGTCAAACCGTGTCTATCGATTAGAATTACACCCTAACAACTGCATAGCAACGGTCTAAAAAAAACACTCTTATCTCCACTGCAACCATTCACAGTTTTGGGGCGATTGCACTTGCAAGTAAGTCTTTATTATTTTCTTCATGAATGTAAAAAAGCTAAATTGAACATGGATGAACAGTATAATTACATCCGGACACAATAACATTGACTTATTTTTCCACATTTAAAAAAAAAAAAAAAAAAATTATTTTCTGCTCACCAAGGTTGCATTTATTTGATCCTAAAACAGTAATATTGTGAATTACTATTATTATTATTATTACACCTTAAAATATGTTTTCTATGTGAATAAAATATAATTTATATCCAGTGATCAAAGCTGAATTTTCAGCATCATTCCTCCAGTCTTCAGTCACATGACCCTTCAGAAATCACTCTGATGTGATGATTTGATGCTCAAGAAACATTTATGATTATTATCAGAGGAAACGGTAATACATATTTAAGAAATATAGTTAAAAAAAGATGCATTTATTTGAAGTATTTCTTATGTAACATTATAAATGTCTTTACTGTCACTTTTGATCAATTTAATGTTTTTTGACGAATAAAAATATACATTTCTTTAAAAAAATAACATATTACTGACCCCGAGCTTTTGAATGCTACTGTACATGAAGATAAACTTGATGTTTGTTTTTGGTTTTTTTAAATAAACATGTTTAATGAAAGCAATTAAATTAAGCCTTTCGGCAAAAATAATTGGATGAGTGGGTTTTTCAGTCTTCTTGTCCACATTTAAATAATATTTATGCCGACTAATACCAAGGAAAGTAAAAAGGACTGAGATGAAGTCAGGCTACTTTATTAAAATTATTATTTTATACCGTAACACATTTGTACCACTTTTGGTTATTCATAAAATATTACATATAAAGTACATGAGTGTTAGATCTAAAAAAGATTCTTCAAATAAAAATGAATTAAAGTGGCCCATTATGCTATTTTAAAGGTTGTTTTGGAGTCTCCCACATTAGATTTACATTCATCCAACATCCAAAACACTTTAATTTTCTCATAATATCTACAGCATCAGCTCTTTCCTCTCAGATTCAGGATTCAGTGTCTCTAAACCCCGCCCTGCTCTGCTATGATTGGTCTGCTGTAATTGGTCATTATCATATTTGAATTTTATGATACGAACAGTAACAACGGCGTCTTTTTTTCCGTATTAATTCCAGCACAAGTCCTCATCCTTTGGAAGTGCGTCAAAGTGGATTCGCAGCGCTGAAAATAGCATTCTCAACATGAACAACACAAACCACAGCGTTTGAGGGCGGGGCAAAGCAGACGCCGTTCACGAGCAGCCAATGAAGACCATCGGCGGGCGATATGCAAATTTGTTACATAGGTTTGTAACAGGAAGTTAGACTGGAATTACTGACGACCAGGGCTGGGTGTGTTACTTTTAAAATGTATTTCACTACAGATCACAAAATACATACTTTAAAAAGTCATTTGTAACGTATTTCGTTACATTACTCAAGTTTAGTAACTGAATCTAAATACTTTAGAATACTTTGGAATACTAATAAGTGTGGAACAAACATAAAAAAGGTCATTGAGAGTTTTTATCTCACAATTCTGACTTTTTCCCTCAGAATTGAGTGATATAAAGTTGCAATTGTGAGTTATAAAGTCAGAATTATGAGATATAAACTGACAATATTGAGAAAAGTCAGAATTATGAGATATAAACTTACAATATTGAGAAAAGTCAGAATTATGAGATATAAACTCACAATATTGAGAAAAGTCAGAATTATGAGATAAACTCACAATATTGAGAAAAGTCAGAATTATGAGATATAAACTCACAATATTGAGAAAAGTCAGAATTATGAGATATAAACTCACAATATTGAGAAAAGTCAGAATTATGAGATATAAACTCACAATATTGAGAAAAGTCAGAATTATGAGATATAAACTCACAATATTGAGAAAAGTCAGAATTATGAGATATAAACTCACAATATTGAGAAAAGTCAGAATTATGAGATATAAACTCTCAATATTGAAAAAAGTCAGAATTATGAGATATAAACTGACAATATTGAGAAAAGTCAGAATTATGAGATATAAACTCTCAATATTGAGAAAAGTCAGAATTATGAGATATAAACTCACAATATTGAGAAAAGTCAGAATTATGAGATATAAACTCACAATATTGAGAAAAGTCAGAATTATGAGATATAAACTCACAATATTGAGAAAAGTCAGAATTATGAGATATAAACTCTCAATATTGAAAAAAGTCAGAATTATGAGATATAAACTGACAATATTGAGAAAAGTCAGAATTATGAGATATAAACTCGCAATATTGAGAAAAGTCAGAATTATGAGATATAAACTCGCAATATTGAGAAAAGTCAGAATTATGAGATATAAACTCACAATATTGAGAAAAGTCAGAATTATGAGATATAAACTCACAATATTGAGAAAAGTCAGAATTATGAGATATAAACTCACAATATTGAGAAAAGTCAGAATTATGAGATATAAACTCACAATATTGAGAAAAGTCAGAATTATGAGATATAAACTCACAATATTGAGAAAAGTCAGAATTATGAGATATAAACTCACAATATTGAGAAAAGTCAGAATTATGAGATATAAACTCACAATATTGAGAAAAGTCAGAATTATGAGATATAAACTCTCAATATTGAGAAAAGTCAGAATTATGAGATATAAACTGACAATATTGAGAAAAGTCAGAATTATGAGATATAAACTCGCAATATTGAGAAAAGTCAGAATTATGAGATATAAACTCGCAATATTGACAAAAGTCAGAATTATGAGATATAAACTCACAATATTGAGAAAAGTCAGAATTATGAGATATAAACTCGCAATATTGAGAAAAGTCAGAATTATGAGATATAAACTCACAATATTGAGAAAAGTCAGAATTATGGATATAAACTCACAATATTGAGAAAAGTCAGAATTATGAGATATAAACTCACAATATTGAGAAAAGTCAGAATTATGAGATATAAACTCTCAATATTGAGAAAAGTCAGAATTATGAGATATAAACTCTCAATATTGAGAAAAGTCAGAATTATGAGATATAAACTCGCAATATTGAGAAAAGTCAGAATTATGAGATATAAACTCACAATATTGAGAAAAGTCAGAATTATGAGATATAAACTCACAATATTGAGAAAAGTCAGAATTATGAGATATAAACTCTCAATATTGAGAAAAGTCAGAATTATGAGATATAAACTCACAATATTGAGAAAAGTCAGAATTATGAGATATAAACTCTCAATATTGAGAAAAGTCAGAATTATGAGATATAAACTCACAATATTGAGAAAAGTCAGAATTATGAGATATAAACTCTCAATATTGAGAAAAGTCAGAATTATGAGATATAAACTCGCAATATTGAGAAAAGTCAGAATTATGAGATATAAACTCACAATATTGAGAAAAGTCAGAATTATGAGATATAAACTCACAATATTGAGAAAAGTCAGAATTATGAGATATAAACTCGCAATATTGAGAAAAGTCAGAATTATGAGATATAAACTCGCAATATTGAGAAAAGTCAGAATTATGAGATATAAACTGACAATATTGAGAAAAGTCAGAATTATGAGATATAAACTCACAATATTGATAAAAGTCAGAATTATGAGATATAAACTCACAATATTGAGAAAAGTCAGAATTATGAGATATAAACTCTCAATATTGAGAAAAGTCAGAATTATGAGATATAAACTCTCAATATTGAGAAAAGTCAGAATTATGAGATATAAACTCACAATATTGAGAAAAGTCAGAATTATGAGATATAAACTCACAATATTGAGAAAAGTCAGAATTATGAGATATAAACTCTCAATATTGAGAAAAGTCAGAATTATGAGATATAAACTCACAATATTGAGAAAAGTCAGAATTATGAGATATAAACTCTCAATATTGAGAAAAGTCAGAATTATGAGATATAAACTCGCAATATTGAGAAAAGTCAGAATTATGAGATATAAACTCACAATTGCAAGAAAAAAAGTCAGTATTGCAAGTTCATATCTCTCAGTTCTTCACAATTTGCAATTGTGAGTTTAAATCTCGCAATTCTGAGAAAAAGAAGTGAATTGTGAAATGCAAACTAAAAGAAAAAAAACAAATAGTGAGAAAAAGTCACAGTGACGAGTGAATTATAAAATGACTCACAAAACATGAAAACAGTCGTGGATCATCAGGTCATGACGGGACAGTTTTTTTTATAAATTCAGTCATTTTGTCTCGTTCAGGACAGAACTAAATAAAAATAACAATATTTTTATGATCCTCTTCAAAGTATTAAAATGTTGATGAAACTGAACTCGTCTTTTTCAGACGGTCAGAGTCAGAGAATCACCAATCGCTGTTTAAATGACATTAAAACTCAAAGTAATCACTTTGGTAATCTAAAACACTTTTCAGATGGAACTGTGATCTGATTACCACCCATTTAAAATGAAATACAGTCACTCAAATTTTCTATTTTAAATACGTCACTAAGTTACTTGTATTTCGTTACTCCCCAACCCTGCTGACGACAAAACTTTTGCAGAGATTTTACATTCACAGCTCTATGAAAGGTACTACTAATGCATTGCAAAAAAAAAAAAAAAAAATCCAGTCGTAAAAGTTAAATTGATCAAGCAGCAAAAGTCAATTCTTTGAGTGTGAGGAAAATTGGAGTCGCTGATGCCGTATTGCAGAGCTAAAGATCACAGACTGGTTTAGGGATGAACAGAGGGTTGGAAGAGATACAATTACACGCCTGCATCATCAGCGTCTCTTCCGCATTAGTTCGTGTGCGACACGGTGGCCTTTAGCGGGGCGATGTTAGCTTCGTGTGGGCCTCATCATGAATAAAATAATGTTGGTATTTTAGCTGCGTTGAGTGCAGGGAGGGAACTGGAGCAAGAGAATCGCGGCGAGGTTCACGGCTGTTTTTTCCGCAGGCGTGGAGCGTGAAACGCGCTAATGTGATCTGACAGTTCTGGAGCAAGTAGAGAGGGCTGGACAGAAAAAGGAGGAGAGAAAGAGAGGGGCGATGAGGAGAAACGGGAGGGGGAGGGAAGACAGCGAGAGTCCAGGAGAGATGGGGGATGATGTGGATGAGTGTTATGTATTGAGGTCATGAATGCAGAAGGCTTGATCTTTCGTGACCTCTGGAGTCTCTCTCCTTTCCTTTCAATGATTAAACCCTTTGTTTACAGAGTGACGAGGTTTCGCTGCGTGTCCAAACATCGGCGTCGCGCGACATGCCGTACGCGATCTCGCGGTGCGTTCGCTCCTTCGTTAGGGGCTCTTTGTTCTTTGTTGAAATGTCAATGGCGGCATCGAACCGTGAAAGCAAGGTTCAACATCATCTGACATTTTTAAACTTCATTTGACATAGGGATGGAAACGCTCATCTGACAGAAGAAACCCTCGTGTCTCTTTAGTTTAAGAATTCGAAAATACGAAACGTCAGATTCGTTCGGTAAATATTCAACGTCATCCGATGTTCTGCGGTGAGAATCTGGATCGTTTTAAAGAGTGAAAATGGTCATATTTACATTTTTTCATCATTTAGCAGACGCTTTTATCCAAAGCGACTTACAAGGGGAGCGATTAGGGGTCAGGTGTCTTGCTCAAGGTCACTTTAGTCATGGTATCGAAGGTGGAGAGAGTGCTGTTCATTCACAATCCCCACCTTCAATTTCTGTCGGTGTGGGAATCGAACCAGCAACCTTCTGATTACAAGCCCAACCCCCTCACCACTAGGCCACGACTACCCCATTTTACCACGACTACCCCTTTATTTACCCAAAATAATGGGGTGGGCTAGGGTGGGGTGGGGTGGGGTAGGGTAGGGAGGGGTAGGGTAGGGTAGGGTGGGGTGGGGTAGGGTAGGGAGGGGTAGGGTAGGGTAGGGTGGGGTGGGGTAGGGTAGGAGGGGTAGGGTAGGGTGGGGTGGGGTGGGGTAGGGAGGGGTAGGGTAGGGTAGGGTGGGGTGGGGTAGGGTAGGGAGGGGTAGGGTGGGGTGGGGTAGGGTAGGGAGGGGTGGGGTAGGGTAGGGTGGGCTAGGGTGGGGTAGGGTAGGGTGGGGTAGGGTAGGGTGGGGTGGGCTAGGGTGGGGTGGGGTTGGGTAGGGAGGAGTAGGGTAGGGTGGGGTGGGCTAGGGTGGGGTAGGGTAGGGTGGGGTAGGGTGGGCTAGGGTGGGGAAAGGGTAGGGTGGGGTGGGCTAGGGTGAGGTGGGGTTGGGTAGGGAGGAGTAGGGTAGGGTGGGGTGGGCTAGGGTGGGGTAGGGTGGGGTAGGGTAGGGTAGGGTATTGTGGGGTAGGGCGGGGTAGGGTAGGGTGGGGTGGGGTAGGGTAGGGTGGGGTAGGGTGGGGTAGGGTAGGTAGGGCGGGGTAGGGTGGGGTAGGGTAGGGCGGGGTAGGGTGGGTAGGGTAGGGTGGGGTGGGGTAGGGCGGGGTAGGGTAGGGCGGGGTGGGGTAGGGCGGGGCGGGGTAGGGTAGGGTAGGGCGGGCTAGGGTGGGGTAGGGTGGGGTAGGGTAGGGTAGGGCGGGGTAGGGTGGGGTAGGGTAGGGTAGGGTGGGGTAGGGCGGGGCGGGGTAGGGTAGGGTAGGGTGGGGTAGGGTGGGGTAGGGCGGGGTAGGGCGGGTTAGGGTGGGGTAGGGTAGTCGTGGCCTAGTGGTGAGGGAGTCGGGCTTGTAATCTGAAGGTTGCAGGTTCGATTCCCACACCGACAGGAATTGAAGGTGGGGATTGTGAATGAACAGCACTCTCTCCACCTTCAATACCATGACTAAAGTGACCTTGAGCAAGACATCTAACCCCTAATCGCTCCCCTTGTAAGTCGCTTTGGATAAAAGCGTCTGCCAAATGATGAAAAATGTAAAAAAATGTAAATGTAAAAATGAGAAGTTCAGACGAATGTTCACGCTACTCTTTTCCATAGTGGATGGGGACCAAAAAATGGGTTTCATCATAAATGCAATCCATAGGTCTCGTTACTTTTTCGACATGTCAACTAACTCTCATTAGAGTATTAGTCGAGTGTCAGGTTTGCGTTAGTACAATAAGTTGACATGTAGCTACTTATAGTCAGTTGAATGTCTATTGGGAGCATCAAAATAAAGTGTTTGCAGATATTAAGAAGAAAAGTTACTAATAATTATGTAATAATTCATATTCTACATCCCTTTTAAAACCTAAACTTAACTGCCTTACTAATTATTAGTAATAGTGAGTTTATTGAGGCAGAAGTCGTAGTTGATAGTGAGAAACAAACAATGAATTTAACTTTACTCTATAGTAAAACATATCTTACAGGTAGTTCCTATAATAATAACTATGAATTATGCATAATTACATGCACCTAATCCTTATTCTTACTCTAACCCTGTTGTATGTACATTTGGTTAATGAATATTATGTACGTAAAACAATAATAGGGTCATTTTTTTGTCCAAAGGCCTTAATTATATATATATATATATATATGGTCAAAATGTCATTCAGTATAACCGTGCAATACAGCCATTTCATTTATGATTAAAAATAGCTTAAAATGTAGATATTGTTTATTCTTGCATGATTTATATCAACATAATATTGAAATCATGTGTAGAAGTCGTCGCTTTGTTATGAGAAAGAATGTCCAGAAAGATGAATTTCATTGATGTCATTTGGAGTAACCAATATAAAGGGACCATTTTGGATCAAGTCATGTTGTTAATATCATGTGACAGGATGTGACATCATTCAGACACCTGCCCAAGACCACATGGTCATGAAGCAAACCAACTAACTCTCTCTTAACTAATTGAAATATTCATGTTTTCACTTGCTCATCACATGTCAGGTCATTCGGTGCAACCGCTATAAAACATGGTGAATGTTGTAATATTTTAAAAACTTGTACTAAATATAAAATGTTTGATTGTCCTTTTGTTAGCTAGCATTGTTTGAAAATATTGTCATTCGGTACAACCAAAAGAGTCATTGGTAACACCTTCATTAATTAACATTAGTTAACTAGTTTACATGGACTAATAATGAACCGCACTTCTACGGCATTTATTAATCTTTGCTAATGTTAATTTCAACATAAACTAATTAAAATCTTTATTAAAAATATAAATAAATCATTATTAAAATCTTGGTAACATTAGTTAATGCTCTGTGAACTAACATGAACAACTGTATTTTCATTAACTAATGTTAACGAAGTGTAGTAAATACAGTAACAAATGAACAGCTCATGGTTAGTTAATACATTTTAATGTTTAACTAATGAACTTTATTGTAAAGTGTTACCGTGTCAACCGAAATTTTGTTTTTTTGTGCAAATTTTGTAAAAAAAAAAAAAAAAAAAAAAAATTAGAAAAGCAGTGTTAATTGATTATTAAAAAAACTCCACAATCTCTTTAACACTTAATAAAACTTCAAAATGAATTATATCTCCGTTATGTTTTTTCACACTTTTAAAAAATCTTATCGTCAATGACCCAATTACACTGTAACAAAGACACAGTGTATTTACAGTGTTATTACAGTGTAATTAAATGTGTTAATAAACACAATCATGAAAGTGGACTCTCTTTAAGTAAAATTAAATACATTTAACATATATATATATATATATATATATATATATATATATATATATATATATATATAGTAGTATAATATTTGAAGTGCACGACACTCTGTACAGTTAAACACTTCTTTCACAGCCCCTGGTCGTTATTCACTTTCACTGGAAAAGAGCAGCTTGGACATTCTGTGTAATTTCTCCTTTTGAGCTCCATGAAGGAAGAAAGTGAAATGTAAATGTAATAAATATAATTTTTGGGGTGAACTACTCCTGAACTGTATCTTAAATGGTTAAATAGTATGTTGCAGAATATGCATAATGAATGCATGGCATCATCGCAATAAAACACAGCTGAGTTAGTTGAGTTTCTTTCATGTCTATACAGCGCCAAGTGCAGATATTTCCGTGGTAATCATGTCGGTAGTGATGGATATCCGTTTTTCAACACTTAATAGAGAGAAGACCCACTAACTACTATTAGTGACAGAGAAGCCTATTAAATATTTGATTCCCTGTTTTAATTATTCATCAGTCATAACCACATATATCATGTTATGTTAAAGTAGTGCTTTACACTGTTGAGCCAGACGCTGGCTGTCAGTCTGTAGTTGAGACGCATCCCAAAATCCTGCAGTCCTGGCAGCCTCACGACACTCGTGCTGCCCGTGCCAGGAAAGAGAACACCTGCAGAACTCCAACTCCATTACTATTCATTAATGGAATTAAACACTGCTTGGAGTAAAGACACTCTGTGGCGTCAAACAGGGAAACGTTTGCAAGTTCAAGTGCCCGTGAGCCACATTTTCTGAACTTTGGGAGCGTTCAGGACAGAGCAAGCTAGGCTGAAAAAAATGACATGGTATATTTTCAGGAAATAAAAAGCATATTAATGCTAATAACGCTGCTAAATAATAGGCTATTCATAAAATTCATATGCACAGCAAAAACCCCAGAGTTAAATCATCTCTGCTCAGATAACATTTGGTCCCGCTCTAAATAGAGTTAAAGTAACACTGAAGCAGAGTTAAAGTTAATGAGAAAATTAAGCAATTAATTAAGCGATGATTGAACATTATTGATGAACGCCTGCTGTTAACAAGCAGAATCACTGAAGGACAGAGAAACACAAGAACTAGAACTGACTTCAGCCACAGTCTTAGATGAAATCAACTGAAGATAAAAGACATTTCTGTAGACATGTGAAAACGAAGTCAGTCTGGTCAGTAATGAGTGAATCTGGTAATGCTGTTTGTGGAGTTGATGAATCAGATCTTCAGATATTTAATGTCTTTTATCTTCAGTTGATTTCATCTGAGACTGTGGCTGAAGTCAGTTGTAGTTCTTGTGTTTCTCTATTCTTCAGTGATTCTGCT
Source organism: Opsariichthys bidens (assembly GCA_037194245.1). Taxonomy (NCBI): domain Eukaryota; kingdom Metazoa; phylum Chordata; class Actinopteri; order Cypriniformes; family Xenocyprididae; genus Opsariichthys; species Opsariichthys bidens. Next base: position 2,436,009 of record CM074315.1, on the reverse strand, counting down.
TGTTTACAGCAGGCGTTCATCATTAATGTTCAATCATCGCTTAATTATCTCATTAACTTTAACTCTGCTTCAGTGTGACTTTAACACTATTTAGAGAGGGACCAAATGTCATCTGAGCAGAGATGATTTAACTCTGGGGTTTTTACTGTGTGCTTCTGTTTTTCATTTAAAGTTCATTAATACGTAAAACAGAAAATGCAGACTTGTCAAAGTCAATAAGTCTCTAAAATTTCAAACAATTTGACCTTTTTTATGACAAGCCAAGGTTAGTTTAGGCTGCAAGATGTCATGTGGTTTGATGTCCTAAAAACGCATTAATAATGATTATTCTTTTGATAAAAAATATCTTTTTACTGTGAAAATTGTTATCAAAAATATTTTTAAACATAATGTTATTTCTTTATACTTGATGGTTACACCAAATGACATTTTTAGATGGTTAACTCATAATCACTTTATAAATAGAGTGTATATTTGTATTAATATTCCAAATAGCCTCTCAATGAGCTCATAAAGTTGCTCTTAAAAGAAAGAGCAAAATGCTTAAAAATAGATTAAAAAGGACTTATGATGCTTGTTGATCTTTCTTTGTGTAATGCTGCTGTTTGAGCATGAAAAAGCTCTGCGAAGTTTCAAAGCACAAAGTCCCTCCTTCATCAGTGTTTCTGAACTCCCAGAAACGCCTCCATTGTAGTCCTTTCACAATATTCCTCATTTAAATAATTCATACGCAGAATAAAGGGGCGGGGGCCTGGCTGAGTTAGCTAGTAGTGTGTTGAAACTGGCGGCTATGGTAAGGGGCGGGGCATTTCCCAAACACAGTTTTTCTCATCCACAAAGAGAGATGTTCGATCAAGGCCTGCTCACACCAAGAACAAAAAGTCTGATATGGTTACAAATATGCATGTTTTAGGGTTTATTTTTGCCGTTATTATGATAGGAAATTAAGTGAAGTGGGAGAGCCGGAGGGGGATAGGATTGGGAAAGGTCCACTAGCCGGGAGCGCAGTGGCGCCACGTGTCGATGCTGCCCACGAGGCTATCGGCTCCGACCCAATGTGCATGTAAAGATATATTTAAAGGCACAATATGTCATTTTCACCACTAGATGTCGCTTGATGACGCAGCGAATGAGCATGGAATCATGGGAGTTGATGTCTTCATGGAAAGCAATCATAAAAGTTTTATTAACGTTACAGTAGTATGAAGCACTACAGTATAATCATAATCTTTCGTTGCATATGTGGGGTAACGCTGCGCTGTTTACATGGTTAAAACAGTCATACTAAATACATTTGCGTGTGTTGAAAGTTATGTTGCTCAGTGCGTTCGCTCGGCGGCTACAGTAATCTAGATCGATATTAGAATATCATATTAATAAAAACTGGATGATTTGTGTTGCTAAATGACATGCAATTAATAAAAAAGGTTGGTAAAAACATGGTAAATCCTGAAAACAAGCGATTGAAAACAATAAAACTCACTGTGTTGAGCTATATAACAATGATCAGTCGATAAATGTATCAAAACAGCTCATCGGTCTGATAAAACACGATATATGAAAGCGTCTTCCATCGTTTCTACGAAAGTAAAACTGGAAATCGAGGGTGACGCGAAATGACGCGGTCCTGGTTAAAATGACTGGATTCTCTGAACACACTGTTTTTTTTTCCTATGTAAATATGAATGTCACGTCTGACTGCTTTCTCCGATTTTTTTAGACCAGGGGTTTCAGACCAAGTTCTTTGTTTGGAGATTAAATAATAAAGACCATAGGAAACATATTTGTTCCTTATTTACAGCTAAATGTTACACTGACCAATCAGAGCATCTTGTGCTTTTCAGAAGGAGGGGCTTCATAGAGACAGGAACTAAACAGAGTGTTCCTGACAGACTGGGAAGAGAGGAGCTGCAACAATGTTAAACTTTAGTTAACCCTTGTGTCGTTCTACTCCTGTGAGATCTTCGTTCATCTTCAGAACACAAATGAAGATATTTTTGATGGTTCAGTGAGAGATAATTCACACTTTCAGATGAACAGAAAGACACTAAAACATGTTTAAAACAGGTCATGTGACTACAGTGGTTCAACCTTCATGTTATAAAGAGACGAGAATACTTTTAGTGCGCCAAAATAACGACTTTATTCAACAATATCTAGTGATGGACGATTTAAAAACACTGATTCATGAAGCTTCACGAATCTTTTGATTCGGCTCGTCAAAGTCACATGATTTCAGTAAACGAGGCTTCGTTACGTCATTAATGATTCAAAATTACTTTGGCAGTTCGATACGCGCTCCGAATCACTGAAGTCGCTCCAACTGTCTGACTTGTTGCCTTGGATTCATTTAATCTGATCTATTTCAGTTATCATATCACATGCTAATAAAACTTATTGAACATGTACGATTTTATTCGTCACTGCAGTCATTGCTTAAAGAGTCAGAGTAGTGTTTATCTTCAACATTACAGAAACTCTTTTAAATATCAAACATTACATTAAACACGGACAGCTCTTTAAATAAATAAACACTCGATTTCAACATTTATTTGACTCATCCGGTCCTATACAAAGCATGCTGGAACTAGAAACCCACTGATCACTTCTGAAGTTATCAAGACAATTTCATGTCGTTACTACGACTAACGCAGAAATTTGAGTTTAAAATGACAGTCGATGCAATGACCATCATTATCACGTCAAAAGAACTACTTAAAAGGTTTAATTTTTAACATTTAAATGCATGCATTTATTTAAGCTGCGGTAACTGAATTAACAGGCGTAATAATCTCCTTTAAAATAGTGCGTTGAGGGAAAAAAGCTTCTATATAGAAGTCAGTTTTAATTTTAATGATATTTTATGAAGCTCGTGAACCTACGTCATCACTAGGAAAAATTGAAACGACCCATTAAACATTATGCAATAATTCTCCTTTATATAGTCCCCAAAGTGTTGTTTAAACTCCTCACTGAACCCTTTTCAGGGTGAGAGTGTGAAGCACACGTCAGCTCACTGAAAGTATGTCATGCAGGTGTTGTGTGAGTTGTGTTTCTGAATGGACAGGTGATTTATAAGAGCTCGGTGTTAACCATGCTGCGTCTGTTTCTCATTTAGACCATCGAGTCCAAATGACCCAAACCCCTTCTGTAGAGCTAGAAGACACCGATGAGACACAGTTCCGCGCAACAATAAATAAATCACGTGCTGGTTTCGGTCGTTCAGTTCTGATGCATCATACTTGAGGTGAGTCACCGTTTTGGTGAATACATCAATTTCAAAGCTGCCCGAGGCAAATCACCTGATTTCTTAACACCTGATTTAACGGAAGTCACAAGCCTATCCCAGAGCGAACGTGAAGTGATATTATGCTGTGTGGAAGGGATCTTCCCTCACATCTCAGTGCAAATAAACATTGGGTCACCTGACAGGAACTGATCCCTGTGCAGTTTGCTGCTGCCCTCTGCTGGTTCAAACACCTAAGTGCTGATTTTCTGAACATGTTTTGAAGAAAAAGGGTTACACTCGATTTTAAGGTGTCAGTGTTATGGTGCAATTATACATTTAAGTACTGAGTAATATTAAGTAACTTCATCTACTTACTATAGGTTTAGGATTTGGTTTGGGGTTAGTTGCATGTAATTATGCATAATTTATAATTATTACTATAGTAACTGCATGCAACAACTTACTCTTTATTTTAAGGTGTCCTTGTACTTACTATAGGGTTTGGTTTGGGGTTAGTTGCATGTAATTATGCATAATTTCTAATTATTACTAAAGTAACTGCATGTAACAACTTACTCTTTATTTTAAGGTGTCCTTGTACTTACTATAGGGTTTGGTTTGGGGTTAGTTGCATGTAATTATGCATAATTTCTAATTATTACTAAAGTAACTGCATGTAACAACTTACTCTTTATTTTAAGGTGTCCTTGTACTTACTATAGGGTTTGGTTTGGGGTTAGTTGCATGTAATTATGCATAATTTATAATTATTACTAAAGTAACTGCATGTAACAACTTACTCTTTATTTTAAGGTGTCCTTGTACTTACTATAGGGTTTGGTTTGGGGTTAGTTGCATGTAATTATGCATAATTTATAATTATTACTAAAGTAACTGCATGCAACAACTTACTCTTTATTTTAAGGTGTCCTTGTACTTACTATAGGCTTTGGTTTGGGGTTATTGCATGTAATTATGCATAATTTCTAATTATTACTAAAGTAACTGCATGTAACAACTTACTCTTTATTTTAAGGTGTCCTTGTACTTACTATAGGGTTTGGTTTGGGGTTAGTTGCATGTAATTATGCATAATTTATAATTATTACTAAAGTAACTGCATGCAACAACTTACTCTTTATTTTAAGGTGTCCTTGTACTTACTATAGGCTTTGGTTTGGGGTTATTGCATGTAATTATGCATAATTTCTAATTATTACTAAAGTAACTGCATGCAACAACTTACTCTTTATTTTAAGGTGTCCTTGTACTTACTATAGGGTTTGGTTTGGGGTTATTGCATGTAATTATGCATAATTTATAATTATTACTAAAGTAACTGCATGTAACAACTTACTCTTTATTTTAAGGTGTCCTTGTACTTACTATAGGGTTTGGTTTGGGGTTAGTTGCATGTAATTATGCATAATTTATAATTATTACTAAAGTAACTGCATGTAACAACTTACTCTTTATTTTAAGGTGTCCTTGTACTTACTATAGGGTTTGGTTTGGGGTTAGTTGCATGTAATTATGCATAATTTATAATTATTACTAAAGTAACTGCATGTAACAACTTACTCTTTATTTTAAGGTGTCCTTGTACTTACTATAGGGTTTGGTTTGGGGTTAGTTGCATGTAATTATGCATAATTTCTAATTATTACTAAAGTAACTGCATGTAACAACTTACTCTTTATTTTAAGGTGTCCTTGTACTTACTATAGGGTTTGGTTTGGGGTTAGTTGCATGTAATTATGCATAATTTCTAATTATTACTAAAGTAACTGCATGTAACAACTTACTCTTTATTTTAAGGTGTCCTTGTACTTACTATAGGGTTTGGTTTGGGGTTAGTTGCATGTAATTATGCATAATTTATAATTATTACTAAAGTAACTGCATGTAACAACTTACTCTTTATTTTAAGGTGTCCTTGTACTTACTATAGGGTTTGGTTTGGGGTTAGTTGCATGTAATTATGCATAATTTATAATTATTACTAAAGTAACTGCATGTAACAACTTACTCTTTATTTTAAGGTGTCCTTGTACTTACTATAGGCTTTGGTTGGGGGTTATTGCATGTAATTATGCATAATTTATAATTATTACTAAAGTAACTGCATGCAACAACTTACTCTTTATTTTAAGGTGTCCTTGTACTTACTATAGGGTTTGGATGGGGGTTATTGCATGTAATTATGCATAATTTATAATTATTACTAAAGTAACTGCATGCAACAACTTACTCTTTATTTTAAGGTGTCCTTGTACTTACTATAGGCTTTGGTTGGGGGTTATTGCATGTAATTATGCATAATTTATAATTATTACTAAAGTAACTGCATGTAACAACTTACTCTTTATTTTAAGGTGTCCTTGTACTTACTATAGGGTTTGGTTTGGGGTTAGTTGCATGTAATTATGCATAATTTATAATTATTACTAAAGTAACTGCATGCAACAACTTACTCTTTATTTTAAGGTGTCCTTGTACTTACTATAGGGTTTGGTTTGGGGTTATTGCATGTAATTATGCATAATTTATAATTATTACTAAAGTAACTGCATGTAACAACTTACTCTTTATTTTAAGGTGTCCTTGTACTTACTATAGGGTTTGGTTTGGGGTTATTGCATGTAATTATGCATAATTTATAATTATTACTATAGTAACTGCATGCAACAACTTACTCTTTATTTTAAGGTGTCCTTGTACTTACTATAGGCTTTGGTTGGGGGTTATTGCATGTAATTATGCATAATTTATAATTATTACTATAGTAACTGCATGTAACAACTTACTCTTTATTTTAAGGTGTCCTTGTACTTACTATAGGGTTTGGTTTGGGGTTATTGCATGTAATTATGCATAATTTATAATTATTACTATAGTAACTGCATGTAACAACTTACTCTTTATTTTAAGGTGTCCTTGTACTTACTATAGGGTTTGGTTTGGGGTTATTGCATGTAATTATGCATAATTTATAATTATTACTAAAGTAACTGCATGTAACAACTTACTCTTTATTTTAAGGTGTCCTTGTACTTACTATAGGGTTTGGTTTGGGGTTATTGCATGTAATTATGCATAATTTATAATTATTACTAAAGTAACTGCATGCAACAACTTACTCTTTATTTTAAGGTGTCCTTGTACTTACTATAGGGTTTGGTTTGGGGTTAGTTGCATGTAATTATGCATAATTTATAATTATTACTAAAGTAACTGCATGCAACAACTTACTCTTTATTTTAAGGTGTCCTTGTACTTACTATAGGGTTTGGTTTGGGGTTAGTTGCATGTAATTATGCATAATTTATAATTATTACTAAAGTAACTGCATGCAACAACTTACTCTTTATTTTAGGGTGTCCTTGTACTTACTATAGGGTTTGGATGGGGGTTAGTTGCATGTAATTATGCATAATTTATAATTATTACTATAGTAACTGCATGCAACAACTTACTCTTTATTTTAAGGTGTCCTTGTACTTACTATAGGGTTTGGTTTGGGGTTAGTTGCATGTAATTATGCATAATTTATAATTATTACTAAAGTAACTGCATGCAACAACTTACTCTTTATTTTAAGGTGTCCTTGTACTTACTATAGGGTTTGGTTTGGGGTTATTGCATGTAATTATGCATAATTTATAATTATTACTAAAGTAACTGCATGCAACAACTTACTCTTTATTTTAAGGTGTCCTTGTACTTACTATAGGGTTTGGTTTGGGGTTATTGCATGTAATTATGCATAATTTCTAATTATTACTAAAGTAACTGCATGCAACAACTTACTCTTTATTTTAAGGTGTCCTTGTACTTACTATAGGGTTTGGTTTGGGGTTAGTTGCATGTAATTATGCATAATTTATAATTATTACTAAAGTAACTGCATGCAACAACTTACTCTTTATTTTAAGGTGTCCTTGTACTTACTATAGGGTTTGGTTTGGGGTTATTGCATGTAATTATGCATAATTTATAATTATTACTAAAGTAACTGCATGCAACAACTTACTCTTTATTTTAAGGTGTCCTTGTACTTACTATAGGGTTTGGTTTGGGGTTAGTTGCATGTAATTATGCATAATTTATAATTATTACTATAGTAACTGCATGTAACAACTTACTCTTTATTTTAAGGTGTCCTTGTACTTACTATAGGGTTTGGTTGGGGGTTATTGCATGTAATTATGCATAATTTGTTGCTATAGTAACTACATGCAATGTGTAACAAGGACACTAAAATAAAGTGTTACAAAAAAAAGTATTTTATAGGATATATTGTATTAGTTATTTTTGTAGCGCCTTTAATTTTTTTCCCAAAAGTAATTTTGAGTGGCATGTTAAATTATGAATATTATAAGTTAGAAAAACGTCATTTAATGTTTTTTAAACTTCTTACCGTCCAGTGTTATTTTAGTATCATTGAGGCATTTTTTAACATGGTTGGTGAAGTGACTTAAATGTCAAATCAAATCTGGGTCTGTGGAGTAAATGTCAGATGATTTGGGGTAAAGTGTGCCAGTGAAAGCGAGTGCATTGGTCTCGTTTGTTTACACCGATGGGATTTAGTTGTTCTTAAAAGAAATGATTTAGAGAAATTGTCAAAACAAAAACAAAAAGGGCCAAAACTACATTTGAACAGGTACAGTCGCTATTTAAGTGCATTTAACTACAAAAAAAACGCCGCAACATAGATCTTATATTTCATATACAATTAAATATAAATATGTACTGTTTATTTATGCCTATTTTCACCAAATATTTTAATGAAAAAAAGTTCATGGACATGTTATTTGTCATGTTACTATAGATTGCTACTTTATTTAAAAAACAATTGTAATTATTAAAAAAATTAATATATATAAAATATATGCAAATATTACAATAAGTTTATGAATATATGTGTGTGTATATGTATATACAGGTGCTGGTTATTTAATTAGAATATCATCAAAAAGTTGATTTTATTTCACTAATTCCATTCAAATAGTGAAACTTGTATATTATATTCCTTCATTACACACACACTGATTTATTTCAAATGTTTATTTATTTTAATTTTGATGATTATAACTGACAACTAAGGAAAATCCCAAATTCAGTATGTCAGTGTGGGTGTAATGAATGAATATATTATACACTTTTTGAATGGAATTAGTGAAATAAATCAACTTTTTGATGATATTCTAATTATATGACCAGCACCTGTATATGTGTATATATCTATATTACTGTAAATGTACAGTTACTGTAAAGAGTTAAAAATGTCTTGCCCTCCATATATTTCAATCCAGAAAATACGTTCACATATGTCGAAGAAACACTTTAATTGTCTATAATGCATGAACAGATAACACGTTCGAATAACAACCGAAAAGAGAGAAACAACGCACTCCTCCACCGCTTGTGGTTCAGGAATAGTTTGATGATCAAAGCAAACAGTCGAAGGTTTTGGCAGGTGCTTTTAATGTTTAATGTATTTTAGAATGTAATTCTTCAAACACATTTGAAAAGAAATCTAGGTTATTCCATCCACATTTGCTACTGTAATATTGGATCAAATATATTTTGGCAAACGAAGGTTGAAACTTTCAGTTGAGCTTCACTGTGTACAACATATATTTAACATAAAATATACTTTGCCTAGAAACACGTACATTGTTTGGATAGTATGGGATACCCAGGGCTGGGTGTGTTACTTTTAAAATGTATTTCACTACAAAATACATGCTTTAAAAAGTCATTTGTAACGTATTTCATTACTCGTCATTACTACGTTACATTACTCAAGTTTAGTCACTTCATCTAAATACTTTAGAATACTTTGGAATACTAATAAGTGTGAAACAAACACAAAAAAGATCATTGAGAGTTTTTATCTCACAATTCTGACTTTTTCCCTCAGAATTGAGTGATATAAAGTTCCAATTGTGAGTTATAAAGTCAGAATTATGAGATATAAACTCACAATATTGAGAAAAGTCAGAATTATGAGATATAAACTCACAATATTGAGAAAAGTCAGAATTATGAGATATAAACTCACAATATTGAGAAAAGTCAGAATTATGAGATATAAACTCACAATATTGAGAAAAGTCAGAATTATGAGATATAAACTCACAATATTGAGAAAAGTCAGAATTATGGGATATAAACTCACAATATTGAGAAAAGTCAGAATTATGAGATATAAACTCACAATATTGAGAAAAGTCAGAATTATGAGATATAAACTCGCAATATTGAGAAAAGTCAGAATTATGAGATATAAACTCGCAATATTGAGAAAAGTCAGAATTATGAGATATAAACTCACAATATTGAGAAAAGTCAGAATTATGAGATATAAACTGAAAATATTGAGAAAAGTCAGAATTATGAGATATAAACTCCCAATATTGAGAAAAGTCAGAATTATGAGATATAAACTCGCAATATTGAGAAAAGTCAGAATTATGAGATATAAACTCGCAATATTGAGAAAAGTCAGAATTATGAGATATAAACTCGCAATATTGAGAAAAGTCAGAATTATGAGATATAAACTCACAATATTGAGAAAAGTCAGAATTATGAGATATAAACTCACAATATTGAGAAAAGTCAGAATTATGAGATATAAACTCACAATATTGAGAAAAGTCAGAATTATGAGATATAAACTCACAATATTGAGAAAAGTCAGAATTATGAGATATAAACTCGTAATATCGAGAAAAGTCAGAATTATGAGATATAAACTGAAAATATTGAGAAAAGTCAGAATTATGAGATATAAACTCACAATATTGAGAAAAGTCAGAATTATGAGATATAAACTCACAATATTGAGAAAAGTCAGAATTATGAGATATAAACTCACAATATTGAGAAAAGTCAGAATTATGAGATATAAACTCACAATATTTAAGTCAGAATTATGAGATATAAACTCACAATATTGAGAAAAGTCAGAATTATGAGATATAAACTCACAATATTGATAAAAGTCAGAATTATGAGATATAAACTCACAATATTGAGAAAAGTCAGAATTATGAGATATAAACTCACAATATTGATAAAAGTCAGAATTATGAGATATAAACTCACAATATTGAGAAAAGTCAGAATTATGAGATATAAACTGAAAATATTGAGAAAAGTCAGAATTATGAGATATAAACTCACAATATTGAGAAAAGTCAGAATTATGAGATATAAACTCACAATATTGAGAAAAGTCAGAATTATGAGATATAAACTCACAATATTGAGAAAAGTCAGAATTATGAGATATAAACTCACAATATTTAAGTCAGAATTATGAGATATAAACTCACAATATTGAGAAAAGTCAGAATTATGAGATATAAACTCGCAATATTGAGAAAAGTCAGAATTATGAGATATAAACTCACAATATTGAGAAAAGTCAGAATTATGAGATATAAACTCACAATATTGAGAAAAGTCAGAATTATGAGATATAAACTCATACAAGAAAAAAAGTCAGTATTGCAACATATATCTGTTATATATATTTACATGCTACATGTATGACAGAAATACCCATAACCTACGGGATAAAAACACACTTCCTGCCATACCGCTACTGTAATCAATTGGTTGTTCTGCATCGAAACGTCCGGTTTGGATCTGCGTTCGGATCCCAGCAGCCCTCGGGCTCATTCACTCGCTGCCTCTGAAATGCAACATACTTCGCTCAACTTTGACCTCGGGGTCAAACCAGCTGATTATGCCATTCATCCTGCGCGTGCTAAGTAGAAGGGTCAGGAAGGATACGGCAAGGTCAAGGGTGACATATGGTCTCTTCCTATTGGCTAATCTCCTGTTCATCAAGTTTGATCACCTATTAAAAATGACAAGCCAAGGTCAAACCCGTGTACGGCTCCGCGCAGAGGATCTCAGACCGAAGCCGCAGTGTTGTGTTAATCCTCTCTTTAAAAAAGGCGGCTTCTACCCCCATTCACTCGCTGCAGAGCCTCACAAGGTTAATATTTTAATAAGATTAATTACTCTAGCCAGTCTAATTAGATTTAAGCTCAGGAGAGTAAAGTCAACCATCTCTCTTTAAACACACGACCGAGTTATAATGCGCCGTTTGAGGCGGAAAACGCTTTTGTTGTCGTAATGCGCTTCGAGAGGGGAACACGAGCGTTTCCGGCGCTCCTTACACACGAGGGACTCTCAGAAGGTCGTGATATTGAAACACAATACTTTGCTTTGATTGCTTCTATTATAAACACCATCGAATTTCATTGCATAACCCGTGGAAGTATTGATGAGACGATCCTCATTCATTCCCTCAGGCTTTTAAATCTCACATTATAACTGTTCTGTTGCCTTCAGATCACTGTAGCACATCCCAGCCAACAGGGAACGCAACGTTGTTGCAAGGTTCTCTCAAAGTTATGAAAAAACATGTTTTTATAGTGTACTTGTAGCACATGTGTTATGTGTAGTTACTGTAGTAATAACCAGAGCTGGGTGGGTTACTTTCAAAAATGTATTTCACTACAGATTACAAAATACATGCTTTAAAAAGTCATTTGTAACGTATTTCGTTACATTACTCAAGTTTAGTAACTTCATCTAAATACTTTAGAATACTTTGGAATACTAATAAGTGTGAAACAAACACAAAAAAGGTCATTGTGAATTTTTATCTCACAATTCTGACTTTTTTCCCTCAGAATTGAGTGATATAAAGAATTATATAGTCAGAATTATGAGATATAAACTCACAATATTGAGAAAAGTCAGAATTATGAGATATAAACTCACAATATTGAGAAAAGTCACAATTATGAGATATAAACTCACACACTAAATTCACAATTGCAAGAAAAAAGTCAGTATTGCAAGTTTTTATCTCCCAATTCTGACTTTATAACTTGCAATTGTGAGTTTAAATCTCGCAATTCTGAGAAAAAGAAGTCAGAATTGTGAAACAAACTCACAATTATGAGAAAAAGTCGCAGTGACGAGTGAATTATAAAATGACTCCCAAAACATGAAAACAGTGGAAAACATGAAACTGAACTCGTCTTTTTCAGACGGTCAGAGTCAGAGAATCACCAATCGCTGTTTAAATGACATTAAAACTCAAAGTAATCACTTTGGTAATCTAAAACACTTTTCAGATGGAACTGGAATCTGATTACCACCCATTTAACATGAAGTCACTCAAATCTTGTATTTTAAATACGTCAGTAAGTTACTTGTATTTCGTTACTCCTCAACCCTGTTAATAACTATAAATGACGTGCAACCAACATTAAAGCTGCACTGTGTAGTTTTTTCGTCCACTAGAGGTCGTCTCTTCAAAACAAATGCGCAGCTTGATGAAGTTTGAGCGAGGAATCTTGGAGCCTGTGGTCTCGGGACGGTGCGGCGCGCTCGTATTTTCCATGCACGCCTGTGCCGCGGCGAGATGAAAACATCTCAATTTTTCCATAATGCCGCGAGCGAACCGCAGGTCATGTGACAAGAACCATCCAATCAACCCTTTCCCTTATCCTAACGGTCGCCTAATCACCTCAGACGAACGCAGGAGAGATGGTTTCTCGGCAGAAGCTCTGTTTGGTGATGCTTGGGCCAGTTTTTCTTAAAAGATGATCAAACTGGTCCTTGTGAACTCTGAAATAGACTTTGAATCTCTCATCGTCCAGACGGAGCATGTGAAATTCTCCGTGGTGCACACAAACACTGCGGGAGTTTGTTTTCTCTTCTCCATAAACAAATTTTGTACTAGAGCTTCTGCAAGGGCTTTTCGGCGATGGAAATCCATCGAAACTACCACGTAGTCGTGGAGAGCGCAGTTCATGGTTGCATAGCCATGACAGACGCTACGGAAACGCGAGATCCCGAACGCTTGCAGAAGAAGGAGGAAGCGACGCGGCCGCGCTTTCCACGCTTTTTTAGGCACGATGTGTGAACGGCCCCTTCTCGTGACGTTCTCACACGTTGTTCTACGCCAGAAACGTTATTGGCCGGTTCCTGCATACGTCGTGCTGATCACACGATCTGCTTTGGCCAATACCGAGCCGGCATTTGGACGTAAACACGCTTCCCTGAGCGTCATCTGCGTAAGGATAATGACGGAAGAGATTGTTGAACAAAGTCGTTATTTTTGTTCTGTTTTTGCGCACAAAAAGTTTTCCGGTCTCTCGACTGTTGATGTCTTTAGTTGCTTTCTGGACCTTGAAAGTGTTGATTAAATCATAAACCTCATCAAAAATATCTTCATTTGTGTTCTGAAGATGAACGAAGGTCTTACGAATGTAGAACCACATGAGGAATTAATGACAGAATTTTTACTTTAGTGTGAACTAACCATTTAATGGGGAATAATGAAAAAGAAATAAAAACGGTAAACGCTCCAGGTCTAATGTAGTTATTTAATGAATCGGCTTAAAAAATATATATATATTCACTCTTATTTGTATGTTGAATTTTTTTTTTTTTAAATGCACAAAACATTCCTTTTCTTGTCACATTTAGTTATGGATTTACATGAATCATATCACATTAAACAAAGAATAGCATCTTTTCGATCCAAAGCGGCGAAATTTCATGAAAACGTTGAGTGGTTTGCGTCACTGGATATTCCTGTCGGTCGCTGAATATTTCACAGCCGTCAAACATTAAATGTTCAGCTCCACGTACTCGTGCTCATTGGAATTCGAAGTTAAGCTAAGCCCCGCCTTCTTCCCTCTGATTGGCGGCTCGCTCCCTCTGACAGCGATGAGCGCCGAGGCAGACCAAAACGTAACTTTTAAAACTTTTTATGACATCGAACAACAAACCGAGCGGTGTATAATGGATTACGGCATCAAGAGTTTCCAAGATTGAGAGGATACGGTGGTTACGCCCTAGTAAAGAAACTCTTGTAGTTAATCTCCTTTTTGTTGGAAATGTGTGTCATTTAAGTTGTTCCCAGGAAGCTTTATTCAGATACGTATTTGTGAGGTGTTGTTATAGCATTAATTCAGCCTGACCTCATGCTGGGCAAACCTTAATGCCAAGGCCTGAAACTCAGTGTGGTTCCCTAATGCTGTTATGTGCTTTTAATTACACTCTTATGCTATTCTAAATGCTTTTTGTGGACATTTTATACAGTTGCGTCGCCTAAACTCGAGCGACCCGATTGCAATCGCGCTTTGAGCGCGAGGCTGTGCTGCTGAAGGGATGAGGAAATGCTCCCGTCGAAGCCGAGGTTTCTGAGAAATTCCTTGCCGGGTGTTTTTAGGTCAGGTTGTGACCGAGAGCATATGGTGGAGACCCTCTTAGAGAGGCATTAGCGCATGGTGATCTGTGGACTCGCTGTGAGCTCGCAGCATTTGTTGTGCTGTAATATCACTTCCTTTATTCTTTCCTTCACACGAGACTCGTTTGTGTTATCAAGGCCAACAGCAGAACGCTCCTCTTCGCCAAATTGTTCCTTCCTTTACATGAATTTTACAACGGTAATCACAGTTTCCAGAAAAACGCAGAAGCTGATGCAGCTACTTTTACTACCATGAGATCATATAAATCACGGGATCTTCTTCAAACTGCGTCAGGATCGTTTTTGTGTGCGGCTTTTGTTTAGTGTTTTGTATTATTTGGGTTTTTTTTCATTTAGTTTTGTGTTTTTACATTGTTTATTTGTTTTTTGCTTTGTGGCTTTTGTTTTGTAATTTCTTTGTGATTTTGTTTTTCTTGATTTTGAGTTTTGTTTTTATGCGTTTTGTTTTTAGAGTAATTTTGTGTTTTTTTTAGATTTTGTATTGTGTTTTTCTTGATTTTTTTTGTTTTGTTTGATGTATTATCTGTGTAGTTTTGTGTTCTGTTTTGTTTTTTTGGGTTTGTGTTGCAATGTTTTTTTTGTTTTTGTATATTTTGAGTTGATTTTTTTGTGTTGCAATGTTTTTGTAAAGTTTTGTAGTTTTATGAAATCATAAGTTTTATGATCTGTTTTGTATGTTTTTTGTATGGTTAGTGTTTTTATTATTTTTGCATTTTGTTTGTTATTGTTTTTTTAGTTGATTTTTGTTTTGTAATGTGTTTTGAGGTTTTTGCTTTGTTTTATACTACAGTTGTTTTGTATTTTGTTTTATTTTGTTTTTGCGTGTTGTGTTTTAAGTTGTTTTTTGTTTTGTAATTTGTGATATGAGTTTTGTTTCGTCTGTTTTTTGTTTTGTTTTTGTTCTGTAGTTTGAGTTTTGTCTTTTATTTTGCGTTTTGAGTTTGGTCTGTTTTGTTTTGTTTTATACTACAGTTGTTTTGTATTTTGTTTTATTTTGTTTTTGTGTGTTGTGTTTTAAGTTGTTTTTTGTTTGGAATTTGTGATTTGAGTTTTGTTTCGTCTGTTTTTGTTTTGTTTTTGTTCTGTAGTTTGAGTTTTGTCTTTTATTTTGTGTTTTGAGTTTGGTCTGTTTTGTTTTATACTACAGTTGTTTTGTATTTTGTTTTTTGTTTTTGTAATTTGAGTTTTGTTTCGTCAGTTTTTTGTTTTGTTTTTGTTCTGTAGTTTGAGTTTTGTCTTTTATTTTATGTTTTGAGTTTGGTCTGTTTTGTTTTATACTACAGTTGTTTTGTATTTTGTTTTATTTTGTTTTTGCGTGTTGTATTTTAAGTTGTTTTTTGTTTTGGAATTTATGATTTGAGTTTTGTTTCGTCTGTCATTTGTTTTGTTTTTGTTCTGTAGTTTGACTTTTGTCTTTTCTTTTATTTTGTGCTTTGAGTTTGGTCTGTTTTGTTTTATACTACAGTTGTTTTGTATTTTTTGTAATTTGTGATTTGAGTTTTGTTTTGTCAGTTTTTCGTTTTGTTTTTGTTCTGTAGTTTGACTTTTGTCTTGTCTTTTATTTTGTGTTTTGAGTTTGGTCTGTTTTGTTTTTATACTACAGTTGTTTTGTATTTTGTTTTATTTTGTTTTTGCGTGTTGTGTTTTAAGTTGTTTTTTTGTTTTGTAATTTGTGATTTGAGTTTCTTTCGTCTGTCTGTCTTTTGTTTTGTTTTTGTTCTGTAGTTTGACTTTTGTCTTTTCTTTTATTTTGTGCTTTGAGTTTGGTCTGTTTTGTTTTATACTACAGTTGTTTTGTATTTTTTGTAATTTGTGATTTGAGTTTTGTTTTGTCAGTTTTTCGTTTTGTTTTTGTTCTGTAGTTTGACTTTTGTCTTGTCTTTTATTTTGTGTTTTGAGTTTGGTCTGTTTTGTTTTATACTACAGTTGTTTTGTATTTTGTTTTATTTTGTTTTTGCGTGTTGTGTTTTAAGTTGTTTTTTTGTTTTGTAATTTGTGATTTGAGTTTCTTTCGTCTGTCTGTCTTTTGTTTTGTTTTTGTTCTGTAGTTTTTACTTTTGTCTTGTCTTTTATTTTGTGTTTTCAGTTTGGTCTGTTTTGTTTTATACTACAGTTGTTTTGTATTTTGTTTTGTAATTTGAGTTTGGTTTCGTCTGTTTTTCGTTTTGTTTTTGTTCTATAGTTTGACTTTTGTCTTGTCTTTTATTTTGTGTTTTGAGTTTGGTCTGTTTTGTCTGCAGTAACTATGCTCCATTTGTGAAAACTGTGTTTTTCATGCAGTGGTTGTCTTTAGCATTTATTTATTCACTCATTCTGTCTGGCGAAAGGTGTATAACTGATAAGAATATCTTTCCAGATTAAATACCTTCAATGTTGTCTTCCCACACGCGCAACAGTCGGGGATTGTAAACCAGGCGTTTGCTTGTTTGAGGCCAGGCCCCGGGTCAATATTTGATGTTTGGGTGTAGCTAATATTATTGAGACATGTTTAGAGATGAGCAGCCTTTAAGAAACAAAAAGGCAGGACTGTGTCGCTGGGATTCCCGAGCGTCCTCAGCTCTCCAGCATGCCTGAAGATAATTAACTGCATTTAGCTTATGTGTTTCAGCAGTAGCCTTAGGGTCAAACCCAGCCATGCCGCGACAGCTGCAGCAGAAACTTGAACCTCCTCCGACTTCATACTCGACTACACCCGCCCCTCCTCACCTCCTACATGACAAAGTCCAGCACAGCCCCTCTCCTCCTCCCTCACCCCCTTCCTGGCTCTCCTGTTGCATTTGAATGTGAAAAGCCTCTTATGTGTGGCTCGGGGAGGGGGTGTCATTAGCGCTAGGTTTGAACTGGATTGGGCTGATCTTCCCCTGGTTTTGGATACACAAATAATCCTGGAAAGCATGCTTCAACAATGTTAATGTAGATTGTTAAATAAAAACAAACTTCAGCTCAAGTTCCTTCAACAGGTAGTGGAGCGTTTTAAGAAACAACGTTTGAGCAAAATGTCTCAGAAATCGTCCCTAGAGACCCTTTGAAAAATAGTTCAGTGATACTATAATATTTTATGACGATCAAATCAAGCTCTTTGTTGTCATTGAAGTACAACAAAGCTATTTTTGTCTTCCACTGGTTGCTGTATAATGTTTAAGAAGAGAAAGAAAGATTTTAAATAAGGAACTAAAGATATTGTGTATATATATATATATATATATATATATATATATATATATATATATAAAATAAAGTAAAAATAAGAAACAATAATTTTAGTAATTAATTAAATTAATTAATTAAGTTCTAAAAGTATTCTTTATTATTTTTTACTTCATTTATTATTTTTTTTAAATATATATCTATAATAAAGTAAAAATAAGAAACAATAATTTTAGTAATTAATTAAATTAATTAATTAAGTTCTAAAAGTATTCTTTATTATTTTTTACTTCATTTATTATTTATTTATAATTTAAAAAAAAAAAAAATATATATATATATATATAATAAAGTAAAAATAACAAGAAACAATAATTTTAGTAATTAATTAATTAATTAAGTAATAAAAGTATTATTTATTATTTTTACTTTATTATTTATTTTTATTATTTTATTTTATTTTAAAGCAGAACATAAATACCATAGTATTTTTTTAACAAATCAACAATGATTTAATTTGGAATTTAAACTAGTAAATGCATTTAAAAAAAAAAAAAAAACTACATCCAGAGTTTTGTGTTGTACTTGTATTACTGAATCGCGCTTGGATATGTGTCTGCATGCTATTAAATATTAAGATCTACAGAGCTTCCAGTTCACCGTCGGACAAACTCAACAGCTCAGCACGCTTTGACAACAAAACAGCTCAATTTAATCGGCTCTTGCGTTCAGGTTTGCAGCCTTTGACCGTCCGTGCACTTCTGCTGACTTTGAGAGAAGCCAACGAGAGAAAGGTAGAGCGAGTAAGAGAGGCTGCCGGAGGGAGGGAGGGAGGGATTGAGAGAGGGAGGGAGCTTGTATTGTTCAGCAGGAGAGTAAAATAGGGCTATCAGTTCCACTCAGATAACCCCCGCATTGCCATTGGCCCTCCGGCCACACCGTGACCCCTGGGGCCTGAACTCGGCGGTCATGTGACCGGGCTGAAACTGACCAGCAGGGCTGAGGCTGAGAGGCGGATCAGTGAGAGTCAGAACAGAGGAGAGGAGGGAGCGGAGAGAGAGAAGAAGAAGAGAGTCATGAGGCCTACGCTGTTCCTGAAGAGGATACGTGCATGAATGGATGACAGGGAGACCAGGAGAGACATGAGATGGATTCGTGGGAAGGTAGGAAAAACACTCGCGTTTCCTGCAGGACGGTGGGACTGATTTCAGATCAGGTTAATTGTGTAGTCCTCCTCCCAACACTCTAAATGTGACGGAAAGTCTTCATTCTTTGAGGAAAACCGAAGGAATTGTAAATATTTCATTCTTAACACCCATTTTTAGATTTTTTCTTTAAGCGGCTTGATACATTTTATGTATTATTTTGATTTCTCGGCTCATCCTGGAGCGGCTCGCGTGGTGTTTTCAAGCGGAGAGCGGTTTCGTGCGTAATTCTGTAAATGCACGGGTTGTTTCGGCGAACACTGATCGCAGATGGATCCGTGGACTCTCGGTTTTGCGTCACCAAAGATGCCGGGGTCATGGGTTCGATTCCCAGGCAAACTGATTGAAATAAAGCGCGTGTATTATCCGAATCGATGCAACGCGAGTCGCCTTCGATCAAAGCCTCTGGCAAATGTGTAAGTTCAGTGAAGCAGCGTGTTTTCTCCCCCTCTCTCTGAGGGAGCGTGTGTGTTTAGGAGGTTTATGGTGAGAGTGTGTGCTCTGTGGTATGCGGGCTGCGGCCCATCTGGAAAAGGTTTTCTGTGCCGAGCAGGCAGCTGTCTTCATGTGACGAGAGCGGGGGTCAGCGAGGCTCAAACCCCCGATTCACTCACACAACCCCCGCGTGGGTTTATCGCCGTAGCCCAAACTTCACCCCTCTAGATTCGATCAGCTCGAACACATGATTGCATCTCAGTTTGCTCTGTGAGGATGAGTAACAGCGCTCGCTGTGATCTTCAGCGCCGCATTAAAGGTCAACAAAGTATTGCGTCTTCAAGCGCTCGGCCTCGGACCTTGACACCGAACGCAACTCCTTGACAAAACTACTGTTTTAAAATCAATATCTCCTCTCGAAATGGCGGCACGCTCCATCTCTCAGTTCACGGAACAACACCGAAGTGTGAAGCGTTAGACGCAGACGTTCTGGCTACTGAATAAATGCGGTATTAGCTTTCCCGTGTTAGTTTTAGGTCGGATTTTATCCCGTCAATTAGCTCCCTCAAAAGCTGGTGTGAAAATGCGCTCGTGTGATGAGGGGAGGTGTAAACGGCTCTTCGCCTGTCCTGCTTTTGATGAAGATCTCGGCTTCAGATTCGGTGATATTTCCAATAGTTCCCGAGGCTTGTTTTGGGGAAGAAGAAAAAAATCAATCGTTTTACTAAACACCTTGCATTTTTTATAAAGGGTCATTGGAACAGCTTAAAGAAAAGCACACATTCTTCCTAGAGATGCGGTGCTGTTTTATGATAATATAATATAATATAATAATTTAGATATATATGTTATAAATGATCACTCTTAAATTTGCTTTATTATCTTATGCTTATTAAGAAAAAAAATATATAGTTATATATTATAAGCTTTATATTATTTATAAATATAAATATTCCATATATAAATACAATTATAAATTAAAATAATTTTTCTTAAATATATACACACAATAATATATATATATAAAAAGTAGTAAAAAATATTTATATATTAATTTAATTATTTTTCTTGTATTATATAGTTTACATATGTGTGTGTGTATAATTACGTATATTTAAATACGCATGCACATGTATACATTTCAGAAATATTTGCATGTACATATTTTATATTATTTATAAATATAAATATTTTATATGTAAATATAACAAGTTTTTCTTCAATGCATGCATTCATTTATACACAAAAATTATACACAGCATGTTAACGTTTATTTTGGATATGATTAATCTAAATTATTTATTATCTTACTACTAATTATATTATCTTATTATATACATATATATATATATATATATAATAAACAAGTCAATAAAATAAACATTTAAAATGATTATATTAATGATATTATATTATTTGGTATTGTTTTGGTGCCATTAGCCACACGTCAGCCGTTTAAAAGCCCATTCTGGTGGAGCTCCAGTGATCTATCACCGCTGATGTATTCTTAACAAGCAATTATGATCAGAAGAGATCGGCCGAGCGGGGCGGCACTTTGAGAGCGCTGGGGCTCCGTGATTGAATTTGAATGTAACTCGATTTGAAAATGCCACAGTATTGTGCTGGAGGGTGAATATGTTCAAGGGTGGTATGTGAAAACACTATTGTGTGTGTGTGTGTGTGTGTGGGGAGAGCTGAAAGGACACTGTACATGACTCCTCCTCCTTCTCCTAATCCTATTCTCCTGCCGCCCATCTCCCTGTTATTGTTTCCCGACAGAAGGAGGTGATCTCTCTCTCTCTCTCTGTGTGTGTCTCGGGGTCTTCACTCATCCCTCTGTGTCCTCTTCCTCTTGGCTTTCTCTCGTCTCTGCTGCTCTGTTGTTTCATGCATTTTTCCCTGGGCTCCATTCGTCACTCCTCATGCAGGAAGTCACCTCTGTGGTGGAGGGGTGTTTGTGCGCGCCTGCGGACGGGGGAGGGGCGCTGAAGCCATGTGACGATCAATAGCAGCGGAGGACATCAGGGAGTACAGGTTCAGGGGCTAAATTTAGTCTCACCTAAAACCTGTTTCCACCCAACAACAAATGAGCCTCATCAACATCCGCTCCGATTTCACAAACGATGAGAGGAATCTCCGTGAATTAAACATGAGGGTCCAATGAAAAGCTCTTTGTTTCACATTATGTGTAGCAGTTACTATAAATTATGCATGTAGTTACTTATACTTAGTCCTTAAATGTATAATTACAGTGCAACCCTAAACTAATCTTAGTTCATTTCTGCATTTAATAATATTACGTAATGGACTTGAGGTTACACAAAAAGGCTGGCAAACCCAGCGGTTGGGTTAAATGTTTGTCCAGCCTGCTGGGTAGTTTTAAATTTAGTTTTTACTATAGTTTAAAAATGCTTAGAAAAAGTGCTTAAAATGCATTAATGGTGGAAATGAACTTTTATTAATGTTTTATAATAATTCGACAAAAAACAGTTCCCTATTATTGCTGCACGATAAAAAACGTTGGGTTATTTTTTTAACCCAATCATTGGGTTAAAAGTAACCCACAGTTGGGAAGGTGCTGTGTTAACCCATAGTTGGGTTACTTTTAACCCAACATTTTTTAGCGAGTGTCTAATTTGGCTTCATTTTAAGCGAGCAATACAGTAATTTTTAAGTTCGATAAAAAATACCCAACCGGTGGGTTAAAATAACCCAATTTGCAGGGTTTGTCCATTTTTAACCCAGCATTTTTAGTGTGTGCGATCTTAAAATGAACAGTTGTGTTTTTTTTTAAACTAATGTTAAAGATGAATAAATACTGTAACAAACGCATTGCTCATTGTTAGGTTTCCGCGAGTCTTAAAAAGGTCTGAATTCACACTAGTACAAATGAAAATTCATTGCATTAAATGTTGCGTTGCTCAAAAACAAAAAAAGAATATTTTTAGTATTTTTTTCCCCTGTTTGCCAATACAAACATCTTTAACTCAAGATGCACGTACTTGCGACGCAAATGCAAAATGAAGTGAGTTTCTGCTTAAAACGAGGACAAATATCTGTCAATGAGTTACGAAAATGTTCCTTTGAATTAAGTTTATTTTTCTAAGCCCAGAAAAATTCCAGTAAATGTCTTTTATTTGAGAATCTTTAGACATTTGCTCTAGAAAACAAGACAAAAATACTGAGGAAGAGCATCTTTTGAAACATATTTCCCTATTCTAGTGCTCGAGAACGGAGCGATTCGAGATACTTTCTTTGGTCAAACTAATTAAAAAGTAACAGATCTCAAACTCATTGTGTTTCTTGACTTGGTCTTAAAAAGTCTTAAATTGACCTTCATAAAACCTGCAGAAAGCCTTTTAACGTTAGTGAATGCATTATGGTACAGTGTTAGCGAAACAAAAATAGTATTTTCTTCTAAAACATAATCTTTGTTTAATTTACAACTTGTTTTCTGAATCCATCTGAGGTCGTTTTTTGATGTGTTTGTGTTCGTCGCTCTTCATCGTCCAGTTTGACCTCATTATAAACCAGAATCGTGCGTAACTTGATGAGCCACGTACAGATCCAATGCTGTCGACCAGTTCATCCGCTTTAGATGAAAAATGAGCTGAAATCCCCATTCATTTGTGAACCCATAAAGCCAGATCGCAGGTGTGATTTGGTGAGCTAAGAACATCTGCCCTGGCCACGAGGATCAATGTCTTGTGTAATGTTTGCAAATATTTCAGGTTTTGATGCGCTTTATCTGCTGATGGCCTTTATTGATTTTGTTAAGCTAACTATAGATGCTCCTGAGAGGCCGAACAATGGCCAAGATGTTGAAACGCAGAGATGTGGACGAACGCGTCAATACTCTGATGTAACTTCACTCCGTTTGTCTGCGAGGATCTGATTTTCATTCTTTCAGATCATGCTGCTATAACATAAGAGGTTTTCTGAAGCTTAATCCATCCGAATGATCAATATAATGTAATGTACACTACACTGTAAAATAAATCCCTGTTAAATTTAGGGTAAAAAAAAATAACGGCAGCAGCGGTTGCCAGAACTTTACTGTAAAAAATACGGTAGCAGCGTTTTTTACATTTTTTTTATTGGGCAGCTGTTTATATTACAGTTTAAAGTAGTATAATTTAAAAGTTAATATTGTAATATTTACGGTTCATAACCGTTTATTTTACACACTGTAAAAAATACATTAAATTTACGGTAAAAAAAACGGCAGCAGCGGTTGCCAGAACTTTACCGTAAAAAATACGGTAGCAGCGTTTTTTTATTGGACAGCTGTCCATATTACAGTTTAAAGTAGTATAATTTAAAGGTTAATATTGTAATAATTACGGTTCATAACTGTTTATTTTACACACTGTAAAAAATACATTAAATTTACGGTAAAAAAAACGGCAGCAGCGGTTGCCAGAACTTTACCGTAAAAAATACGGTAGCAGCGTTTTTTTATTGGACAGCTGTCCATATTACAGTTCAAAGCTGTATAATTTAAAGGTTAATATTGTAATATTTACGGTTCATAACCGTTTATTTTACACACTGTAAAAAATACATTAAATTTACGGTAAAAAAAACGGCAGCAGCGGTTGCCAGAACTTTACCGTAAAAAATACGGTAGCAGCATTTTTTTATTGGACAGCTGTCCATATTACAGTTTAAAGTAGTATAATTTAAAGGTTAATATTGTAATAATTACGGTTCATAACTGTTTATTTTACACACTGTAAAAAATACATTAAATTTACGGTAAAAAAAACAGCAGCAGCGGTTGCCAGAACTTTACCGTAAAAAATACGGTAGCAGCGTTTTTTTATTGGACAGCTGTCCATATTACAGTTTAAAGTAGTATAATTTAAAGGTTAAAATTGTAATAATTACGGTTCATAACTGTTTATTTTACACACTGTAAAAAATACATAAAATTTAAGGTTAAAAAAACGGCAGCAGCGGTTGCCAGAACTTTACTGTAAAAACACGGTAGCAGCGTTTTTTTATTGGACAGCTGTCCATATTACAGTTTAAAGTAGTATAATTTAAAGGTTAATATTGCAATAATTACGGTTCATAACCGTTTATTTTACACACTGTAAAAAATACATTACATTTACGGTTAAAAAAAACGGCAGCAGCGGTTGCCAGAACTTTACCGTAAAAAATACGGTAGCAGCGTTTTTTTAATTTTTTTTTATTGGGCAGCTGTTTATATTACAGTTTAAAGTGGTATAATTTAAAGGTTAAAATTGTAATAATTACGGTTCATAACTGTTTATTTTACACACTGTAAAAAATACATTAAATTTACGGTAAAAAAAAACGGCAGCAGCGGTTGCCAGAACTTTACTGTAAAAACACGGTAGCAGCGTTTTTTTATTGGACAGCTGTCCATATTACAGTTCAAAGCTGTATAATTTAAAGGTTAAAATTGTAATAATTACGGTTCATAACCGTTTATTTTACACACTGTAAAAAATACATTAAATTTACGGTAAAAAATACGGTAGCAGCGTTTTTTTTTTTTTTTTTAATTGGGTAGCTGTTTATATTACAGTTTAAAGCGGTATAATTTAAAGGTTAATATTGTAATAATTACAGTTCATAACCGTTTATTTTACACACTGTAAAAAATACATTAAATTTACGGTAAAAAAAACAGCAGCAGCGGTTGCCAGAACTTTACCGTAAAAAATACGGTAGCAGCGTTTTTTTATTGGACAGCTGTCCATATTACAGTTTAAAGTAGTATAATTTAAAGGTTAAAATTGTAATAATTACGGTTCATAACTGTTTATTTTACACACTGTAAAAAATACATAAAATTTAAGGTTAAAAAAACGGCAGCAGCGGTTGCCAGAACTTTACTGTAAAAACACGGTAGCAGCGTTTTTTTATTGGACAGCTGTCCATATTACAGTTTAAAGTAGTATAATTTAAAGGTTAATATTGCAATAATTACGGTTCATAACCGTTTATTTTACACACTGTAAAAAATACATTACATTTACGGTTAAAAAAAACGGCAGCAGCGGTTGCCAGAACTTTACCGTAAAAAATACGGTAGCAGCGTTTTTTTAATTTTTTTTTATTGGGCAGCTGTTTATATTACAGTTTAAAGTGGTATAATTTAAAGGTTAAAATTGTAATAATTACGGTTCATAACTGTTTATTTTACACACTGTAAAAAATACATTAAATTTACGGTAAAAAAAAACGGCAGCAGCGGTTGCCAGAACTTTACTGTAAAAACACGGTAGCAGCGTTTTTTTATTGGACAGCTGTCCATATTACAGTTCAAAGCTGTATAATTTAAAGGTTAAAATTGTAATAATTACGGTTCATAACCGTTTATTTTACACACTGTAAAAAATACATTAAATTTACGGTAAAAAATACGGTAGCAGCGTTTTTTTTTTTTTTTTTAATTGGGTAGCTGTTTATATTACAGTTTAAAGCGGTATAATTTAAAGGTTAATATTGTAATAATTACAGTTCATAACCGTTTATTTTACACACTGTAAAAAATACATTAAATTTAGGGTAAAAAAAAAAATGGCAGCAGCGGTGGTCAGAACTTTACCGTAAAAAATACGGTAGCAGCGTTTTTTTATTGGACAGCTGTCCATATTACAGTTTAAAGTAGTATAATTTAAAGGTTAATATTGTAATAATTACGGTTCATAACTGTTTATTTTACACACTGTAAAAAATACATTAAATTTACGGTAAAAAAACGGCAGCAGCGGTTGCCAGAACTTTACCATAAAAAACACGGTAGCGGGGTTTTTTAAAAAAAAATTTTATTGGACAGCTGTCTATATTACAGTTCAAAGCTATATAATTTAAAGGTTAATATTGTAATAATTACGGTTCATAACCGTTTATTTTACACACTGTAAAAAATACATTAAATTTAAGGTAAAAAAAACGGATTTTATTAACTGATATAATGTTAATTTACCAACCTATTGAAGTGCTAATATCTGTTTTGTACTTTTGTATAATACAGTGACAACCACCAATCACAGTGGTGATGAGAGTCACATGATGAATCAAAGCTCATCTGAGGAGGACAATACTAATATATATGTGTCATTCACACACATCATGGAACACTAAATATTAATTTAACAACATTAGATGTAACATAAAACCCTAATGTACATCACGGATTAGAAAAAACTAAGAAGAAATTTCAGTGAAAATACATCAAATGTGAAGCAGGGAATTGTGGGAATGTCAATTTACGGTTTTCACTGTAAATTATACAATGGCTTGTTACTTCCAAAAACTGTAAATTTAACGGTATTTTACCGTAAAATGACAATAAATGTATTGTTAGATCTATTACACCGTATTTAGTACAGAAACACTCTATGAACCAGTTAACTGTTTTTCGCCACAGCATTTTTACAGTCTTTTACCGCTAAAATCGCAGTAATTTCTCGCGTTCAGAAACTCGTTTTCTCTTCTGCTCACCAAGGCTTGATTGATTTGGGGGGAAAAAAAACAGTAAAAATAGAACTGTTTTCTATGTGACTATATAGTCATTTATACAGTAATGACTAATAATAATAAAAAAAACTAATCAAAGCTGAATTTTCAGCATCATTCTCCAGCGTTCAGGGTCACATGACCCTTCATTCTGATATGTTGATTTGATGCTCAAAGTCTTTACTGATCAATTTAACGCAAATAAAAATAAATCTTTTGAATGCTAGTGTATAATGAAGGCATCTTTAACATCTCAAAATCTATAATAGTTCCACTAGAATGGACTGTTGTCGGAAACACATTTACATGAAGCACAAAGCCCGTCTCAGAGCCGCAGGATTCACCGGGCCCGTGTAAGCAATGCTTTGCGTTACATTAGCGCGGTGTAATTACCGCATGCTAATTCCGGCCTCTTGTAATGGTTATGAGATTACTACAGCGCGCGGGTCGGCGGGGGAGGACTGCGGAGACGCTTCTCTCATGTTTTGCATTTGAGCTGGAGGATTAACATCACACTGTGCGAGAGTCGGGATACAAAACATACTCATGTCAGATCACTAAAACCAAAACCATTATATGTAATGCATTATTAAAGTATTTTGCTCACACTTTAATTCAGGGTCCGATTCTCACTATTAACTACGACTTCTGCCTCAATAAACGCACAATTAGTGGTTATTAATAGTTAGATTATGGGATGTAGAATATGATCATGCATTAATAATAAACAGCAGTAATATTCATGCTTATAAGCAACTAGTTAATAGTGAGAATTGGACCTTATCTAGTTGAATCTGATCATGATCTCATGAAATGTAACCAGTTATTATTATAATAATAATAATAATTGAAAAAACTATTGAGCATCAAACCGTTTCAGATTTAACAAGAAATTCTAATGCATTTTAACTTTGGTTACATGTACATGATAAATAAAACTGAAATCATATAAAAACTTTTTTTCAGCTAGTCATTTGGTTCGTGCATAAAATTAATTAAAAAAAAAAATATAGACAAAAAACAAAAGAAATACTAAAAAAAAAAAAAAATCTAAACTTTAACAAAAATTAAAGTGAAAACAGAAAATGCAAAAATTATTCATTTAAGTACTGAGATCATGTTCTTATTGTATATATATACGTGTCTTATTGTATAATTATAGTTATTACTATAGTAAACGCATTAAAATAAAGTATTAAATTGATACTAAAATAACACTGGTTCACTAAAATGCAGATGTTAAATGATTTTTGAAATCATTTGATTGATGTACGTCCAGATTTTACAGGCGTAAGCATCTGCAAAAAGTGCATAAAGAGAGCCGAGGATCCGGGGAAAGGAGGAAGAGTGCTAAGAGAGCGGAAAAGTACAAGCCGAACCTCCCCCGAATAACCCGCTCAGCTGGGATTGATTGTAATGGAAAGACAAAGCCTCTGTCTTTCTCTGTCCCCATCCTCCGCTCTCTCTCCTGCCTTCATCTGTTCTGTCCTCCCATCCTCCGCTGCTCACACACACACACACACACACACACACACCTGCCGGCCGCACACATGGCCACTGCCCTCGCTGAGATGCTTCACGTAAACAAGAAACATAGTTTTCGGAATTACTAGTCTAAAATAACAATCCATTCATAAGGTGAAGACAGTAAAAACTATAGACGGTTGAAAGTATTTTTTTGTAAGGGTTTTCTCATTTTTGTTGCATGAGTCATGTCAAAATGCTCATTTATTTGATCAAAAATACAGTAAAAATAGTGAAATATTATTACAATGTAAAATAACAGTTTTCTATGTGAATATATAGTCAAATATAATTTATATCCAGTGATCAAAGCTGAATTTTCAGCATCATTGCTCCAGTCTTCAGAGTCACATGACCCTTCAGAAATCACTCTGATAGGACGGTACTTTTTTTTTTTTTTCTCGGGATTCTTTGATGTTTAGAAAAAAAACAGCATTTATTTAAAACTGAAATATTTTGAAACATTATAAAAGTCGGACTTAAAATGCATTTAACTTGTTTTGATGGACACATTTCTGCTCGAAATTAGACTAAATGAAATCATTTAAAGCGAGCGAGTTTTGGACTGTCCTGAGATCAGTGGAGGGGTGTGGAATGAAGCAGGCCTGACCTCAGGGGAACAGCGCAGGCTTTGATGGGTCCGGCGGGGGTTTGAGGGTTAAACTGACTTCTGCCAAACACATTCAACAGTCACTCGGGACGGATGAGGGAAAGAATCTCACTTAACCTGTTGAGAACGTGCCCAGGTCATCAGGGTATTTTCCATGGAAAGCAGCTAAAGAAATGTCACTAGATGGCACTTTGCATTTGTTTTCTCTCCTAATCCATTCGCGCAGACTGTATTTTAATATACACTCTTAAAAATAAAGGTTTCAAAAGTTTTTGAACCATTTTTGGTTCACCAAAGAACCTTTCAGTTCTTAAAAGAACCTTTTTTTCTTTGTTTCAAGAACATTTGAAGAATTTGTGGAATGGTAAGATCGCCAATCGATGCCAATAAAGAACCTTTATTTTTGAATGTTCAGTAAAACTGTTCACGTTTACATATTTTCTGTCGGAAACACAAAAGTCCAAATTGTCACTTGATTTGTGCCTTAGTCGCTTTTTTGGGAAAAAATAAAAAACTGGCCATCGCAGGCCATATTTCAACAGTTAAGAAAAGATTGTGATTAAAAAAAACAAAATTAAACACATACTGTATATTTTATATTCTGTCTAAGCTCTACCGTTTTTTTTTTTCAATACTACAAGAACAACAGTAATATTGCGAAATATTATAACGATTTCAAATTATTTCTACTTTAATGTTTCTTGAGCATCAAATCATCATGATTTCTGAAGGATCGTGTGACACTGAAGACTGGAGGAATGATGCTGAAAATTCAGCTTTGATCACTGGATATAAATGATATTGTACTATATATTCACATTGAAAACAGTTACATTAAATTGTAATAATATTTCACAATTTTTACTGTACTTTTGATCAAATAAATTCATTGCGCACAAGACAAGTTGAAAAGTATTAAAAAAACTTTTAAATGGTGCATTTGGGATAAAAATGAAGCAACATTGTGAGGTTTCAGTTGTTTAAAATGATTAAAATGGCACAATTAATTTCTGTCAATCAGTTCAATTTGAATGAATCTATGCATTTTTTTTGCATTAAATTGTAGTCAAAAATTTTTATGTTTAACAAACTCATATATCTCATATAGTATATAGTATTAGTTAATATGGAGGAAAAAACAACTAAATTTTATTCCAAAAATTACAATTATGTTATGTTATTATGTTATAACATAAAATTATATATATATATATATATATATAGTTCATAGCTCATATAGTATGACTTAGTCAGAATATGGAGGGAAAAACACCTCAATTTTATTCTCAAATTGAGCAAAAAATTACAATTAAAACAAAAATTTATATATATATATATACATATGTATAAAAAATCATGAACATTGTAAATATATACATTTATCAAATAAATATTGCTATATTAGTTTTATAGTATTTTTGATCAAATATATGCATATAGTGAGCAGAGGAGACTTTCAAAAACGTACAAAATTTTACCGATCGCAACACTATTGAACACTAGTGTACACACACACACACACGTTGTGTTTTCATGGTTTATAGGGACATTCCATAGGCGTAATGGTTTTTCTACTCTACAAACTGTACATTCTGTCCCCCTACACCACCCCTACCCCTAAACCTACCCATCACACAAAATGTTCAGCTATTTTAGATGGCAGAAAAATGTCCCTACAAGAGCAAAATTCACTGGTTTTACTATACTTGTGGGGACATTTGGTCCCCATAATGTAGGGAATACCCACACACACACACTTTCTTTTTATAAATCTGAGCTAAGCAGCCAAAAGCCACATTTGAATTTCTAAGAACAAATTCCAAGAGAATTCCAGAATGTGAGGGTCACTCCTCCCGCGGGGGGGGGGGTGGCAGTTGGTCCCGGCGTGTGAGTGACAGGGCAGAATGAGACGGGGCGGAGGGGTGTGAAGTGACGCTGTGGGATCAAGTGTGTGTGAAGGTGTGAGAGAACTCCAGGTTTATAGGGTGGCCATGCACTTGAAAGAGAGGGGCGACAAATTTAACCAATCAAAGAAGGCCAGGGTGTGAATAAAGGAAGCCAGCGTTGGAAGCGGTGTTTTCTCATTAAAGGAAGTCAGTCATTTCACATGCATTGGTCAATAATTTATGGTTTCAAATGCATCCTGCATAACGTAACATCTGCTAGGAATTCCAGGCAAATGGCTTGAGGTCAGAAGGAAGGGTCAGTGTTACAGTACCGCATATGGGCGTCCTCTCCATTTGACAAATATGACACCAAGGTATGAAGTCACAATGCAAACGCATTGACTTTTGCGCTCAATACGGATTCATTCGCTTTATGAATTTATTAAAAGAAAGGCCTTGACTTTGCTTCTGCGTATGAAACTATGATTAGGTAGCAGATGCGTCTGTTTTACCGTCGTCCTTTGAAAGTCGCTATCTGACAGGAAGCTCTTGCGGGCTCTGTATGTGAAGGTTCACCGCCGGTATCTCAATGCCAATGTCATTCAGATGCAAAAGCTTTTATAAGTCTCCTATTCTCCGATCAGCCGGAGTCTGTCCGCATATCCCCGCCCAGTCTCTCTGAACGAGCAGGGATCGCTAGCATTCAACCGTATGACAATATTCGGCATGCATCCGGACTTTTTTGTCCTCTGGAATGGTTTAGTCAAGCCGTAGTTTCGAAACGAACGGACATTTTTTAGCGCTTAGATTACAAATGTTCAATTCAAGAATCAAATCTAGTCAAATCGTTTGGTATTTGACCATGTTTTTAACTATATGAACACTAGGCAGAATTCTTTTATTGGTTTTTATTCATATGGGCCTAAAAAAATTCATGCCAACGCTGGTTTTTACTCTTTTGGCTCTCGTTGAGTTCATTTTAGGCCCTGGACCAACATAACACTCGGTCAAAAACAACAACAGCAATGTTTATTTGATAAGTATGTCTGTATTTACATAATATTCATAATTCAGTTTGATACACAAATGACATTTCTAACTAAAACTTGACAGAAATAAATGCACCGTTTTAAGGATTTTATGGAAACCGCAAATATTTTGGGAATTCTTTTGAATGTCTCTCATGCACAATGAATTAATTTGATCAAAAATACAGTAAAAATTGCGAAATAATATTACGGTTTAAAATAACTGCTTTCAATGTGAATATATTGCAAAATATAATTTATATCCAGTGTTCAAAGCTGAATTTTCAGAGTCAGTGTCATCCTTCAGAAATCATTCTAAAATGAAACATTATTATTATTATTATTAATAATGCGTAATATTTTTGTGCAAACAGTGATGCATTTTTTTCAGGATTATTATAAATGCATTTACTGTCGCTTTTGATCAGCCAAAGTATTAATTTCTCTTCTGAACGCCAGTGTGTATTGTAAACGTTGGATATCAGCACCTCTCGTGACCCCTTTTTGAAATAAAAAGCGAGGAAAATATTTACTCTTATTTTTTTTTCCGTCTGTCATCCATCAGTAAATAATTTCAAACGTTTGTAAGCGAACCCTTATGCTTCAAGTCAAAATATGAACCTTTAAACCCCCTTAGAGACTGAACATCGTCTGTAAGGAAGACTGAAACCCCACACTTAACACCGGCGTAACCCTGGCCCGTCTCCGTGCACTCTTGACCTCTCCTCCGTACGCTCCGCTCCTCAGAAAACACTGAAGCGCCGGCGCTTTGAAAGCCGAAAGAAAAGGCAGCATTTGCACTGTAATCATACTGTCCTAAAGAGGAGTAAAAGGCATGTCAGATGGTATGAATGGCCTGTTCTTGACTCTGCTGTAATGACGGGCCTGTGGAACTCCCTCTCATATTGAGAAAGAAAAGGCGCTGGGCCATGACCCTGTTTTTATGACTTGAACTCTCCGTTAATGGTCCACCGTTGACCCCGCCACATTCTCTGTCAGCGGCGGCTCTTTCCTCTCTTTCACGGGGGAATTATCCTTGTTTGTGTTTATCGCTCTGACTTTCTGTAATGCTTTATCCTGACATTTCCACTTTTATAACCTGTAGATCTTTACACAAACAGAAAGACGTCACGTTTATAGTGCTGAAAAGCCAGAATCATTTTTCACTTTCAGTTCCAATCGATTCCTCGAATCCTCACTTAACCGCAGCACTATATTAGTCCTGTAAAGCCTGAGATATAAAATAATTGTCAGAAGAATATATATATATATATATATATATGGCTCATATAGTATGATTTAGTCACAATTTGGTACAAATTTGGTGTGGATATTTTATATGGCGAAAAAAAGAAAGATTTCTGGAGCTTGTAAATGTCAATCATTATAGCAGATACTTACAGAAAATGCATATAAATATCAGTTGTCTCTCAATATCTGCCAATAATGTCTTAGTAAGATGATATTTAAATGTTTAGTTTCATAAAACAATGCAATGATGATTGAGAGATGAACAAATAGATGTTTCTCAAATCTGAGGATCATATTTGGGACTCATATTTTAGCATGATGTTGCTTCAGTTCAGTAAGCAATTACGAGCAATATAAAAGTTACGTTTATTTTATTAAAATCGACCTTTTTACTTGCTAAGGTGCGAGAGGCCGTGCCGTATCATGAGTGAGGAAGGGCGTTGTTAGGCACGAACCAAACGTATTCAGCACTGGCCTCAAGTACCTTATTGCTTTTATAAAACGGTTACCACACAATATAAATACTAAAGCCAAAAAATGTGCAACTTTCATGATGTAAAATCACTAAAAGCCTTCCTTCCGCCGGAAAAAGTAGTCCCTGACTGTGAGCAGTGGCAGAAGTTACATTATTACGCCACTAGATGGCGGCAAAGACTGAGTCACTCAGTAGCGAAGACTTTTATATCGAAAAGGCGGAACACGGAACAAGACGCAACCAACGAACGCTTTGACTAGAGCTGTCAGTCACGGGAAAACTCCTTAACTGTTAAAAGGACAAGATATCGCCGCGGACATTTAAACAGATTAGAAACGTAACGTTAGTTGACCTGAAGGACAATGCTAAATCTGATAAACTCGCTCACTCCATCTCTTTCTCACTCTTGCTATGGGTGTTGTGTACTAATACACAGAACCGTTGGGTGAAGCGGTCATATTATCGTAAATAAAACACTGCTTTTTTTAAGATTCTGGCGGTTTCACAGTGCATCGCTTTTTTACTGTCAGGAGTACAGGGAATAAATATTATATAAACATTGTAAGGGCAAAAAATGTAATTAAATCAGTTCATAAAGCTAACAATTTAGTTTAAAATAATCAAATGAATTCAATTATTTAATTAAAAAGTAGGCTACATTTTTTACTGTGCAACTGTGAGTTTGTGTTTTAATAAACGGTGTTATTATTATTTCTATTAATCGAAGCACACTCTGTTGTACAATAGTAATATTTGTTATTTTAAATAGCGAACTTTTATTTTGACAGGGTCGTGGAAGACCTTTG
Source organism: Opsariichthys bidens (assembly GCA_037194245.1). NCBI lineage: Eukaryota > Metazoa > Chordata > Actinopteri > Cypriniformes > Xenocyprididae > Opsariichthys > Opsariichthys bidens. The sequence continues at coordinate 2,401,596 of CM074315.1, read as the reverse complement.
GCTTTCGGTGTATATGATACAAAAAATGTTGATAGTTTTATCAAATAAAAGTGACTCTAAGAGCAGCAGATGAAGAGAGACAGCGGACACTGAAATCCTCGCGAGCGTCAGTATGTGTGGTGAGTTAGGAGCTCATTCATACAAACTTCAGTTTTCAATAGCAGTCTTCTCTGGTTTAATATTCACAGACACTAGTCCGTATCGATATCTGATTCATTGCACAGCTCTACTTTTGATTTATTCATCCAAAAATTGCCAAATTCTGTGACGCTCCGCTTCATACAGGAAGTTCTTGTGACTGAATTCCGTGATTTCATCCGTGTTTTCTGCATGGTGGAAATCATTTGGCTCTCCATGGTATTTGCAGTATTAAAGAGAGTTAGTTCTGAGAGATGTTTAGTGTTGTGTTATAAAGTTGTTTCCATTAGTGTAAGAAGTGTATAGAGTTCATAGAAGTCCGCTCTCTATACACTCTACTATGGAAGCCCGTTTCCGCCACTGAAAAAGATTATTGCCACTTTTTATCTCATAATTCTGACTTTTTTCTCAGAATTCCATTATATAATCTCACAATTGCGAGTTATAAAAAAAGTCTGAATTCTTACTTTTTTCTTGCTATTGCGATTTTAAATCTCGCAATTCTGACTTTGTATCTCGCAATTCTGACTTTATAACTCGCAATTCTGACTTTGTATCTCGCAATTCTGACTTTATAACTCGCAATTCTGACTTTATATCTCGCAATTCTGACTTTATAACTCGCAATTCTGACTTTATATCTCGCAATTCTGACTTTATAACTCGCAATTCTGACTTTGTATCTCGCAATTCTGACTTTATAACTCGCAATTCTGACTTTGTATCTCGCAATTCTGACTTTGTATCTCGCAATTCTGACTTTATAACTCGCAATTCTGACTTTGTATCTCGCAATTCTGACTTTATAACTCGCAATTCTGACTTTGTATCTCGCAATTCTGACTTTATAACTCGCAATTCTGACTTTAAATCTCGCAATTCTGACTTTATAACTCGCAATTCTGACTTTATAACTCGCAATTCTGACTTTAAATCTCGCAATTCTGACTTTATAACTCGCAATTCTGACTTTATAACTCGCAATTCTGACTTTAAATCTCGCAATTCTGACTTTATAACTCGCAATTCTGACTTTATAACTCGCAATTCTGACTTTAAATCTCGCAATTCTGACTTTATAACTCACAATTCTGACTTTATAACTCGCAATTCTGACTTTAAATCTCGCAATTCTGACTTTATAACTCGCAATTCTGACTTTAAATCTCGCAATTCTGACTTTATAACTCGCAATTCTGACTTTATAACTCGCAATTCTGACTTTATAACTCGCAATTCTGACTTTATATCTCGCAATTCTGACTTTATATCTCGCAATTCTGACTTTATATCTCGCAATTCTGACTTTAAATCTCGCAATTCTGACTTTATAACTCGCAATTCTGACTTTATATCTCGCAATTCTGACTTTATAACTCGCAATTCTGACTTTATATCTCGCAATTCTGACTTTATAACTCGCAATTCTGACTTTATAACTCGCAATTCTGACTTTATATCTCGCAATTCTGACTTTATATCTCGCAATTCTGACTTTATATCTCACAATTCTGACTTTATAACTCGCAATTCTGACTTTGTATCTCACAATTCTGACTTTATATCTCAATTCTGACTTTATATCTCGCAATTCTGACTTTATATCTCGCAATTCTGACTTTATAACTCGCAATTCTGACTTTGTATCTCACAATTCTGACTTTATATCTCAATTCTGACTTTATATCTCGCAATTCTGACTTTATATCTCGCAATTCTGACTTTATAACTCGCAATTCTGACTTTATATCTCTCAATTCTGACTTTGTATCTCGCAATTCTGACTTTATATCTCGCAATTCTGACTTTATATCTCGCAATTCTGACTTTATAACTGGCAATTCTGACTTTATATCTCTCAATTCTGACTTTGTATCTCTCAATTCTGACTTTATATCTCTCAATTTTGACTTTATATCTCGCAATTCTGAATTTATATCTCAATTCTGACTTTATATCTCACAATTCTGACTTTATATCTGACAATTCTGATTTTATATCTGACAATTCTGACTTTATAACTCGCAATTCTGACTTTATATCTCGCAATTCTGACTTTATAACTCGCAATTCTGACTTTAAATCTCGCAATTCTGACTTTATAACTCGCAATTCTGACTTTATATCTCGCAATTCTGACTTTATAACTCGCAATTCTGACTTTAAATCTCGCAATTCTGACTTTATAACTCGCAATTCTGACTTTATAACTCGCAATTCTGACTTTAAATCTCGCAATTCTGACTTTATAACTCGCAATTCTGACTTTATAACTCGCAATTCTGACTTTATAACTCGCAATTCTGACTTTATATCTCACAATTCTGACTTTATATCTCACAATTCTGACTTTATAACTCGCAATTCTGACTTTATAACTCGCAATTCCGACTTTATATCTCACAATTCTGACTTTATATCTCACAATTCTGACTTTATATCTCACAATTCTGACTTTATATCTCACAATTCTGACTTTATATCTCGCAATTCTGACTTTATATCTCACAATTCTGACTTTATATCTCACAATTCTGACTTTATAACTCGCAATTCTGACTTTATAACTCGCAATTCCGACTTTATATCTCACAATTCTGACTTTATATCTCACAATTCTGACTTTATATCTCACAATTCTGACTTTATATCTCGCAATTCTGACTTTATATCTCGCAATTCTGACTTTATAACTCGCAATTCTGACTTTATATCTCGCAATTCTGACTTTATAACTCGCAATTCTGACTTTAAATCTCGCAATTCTGACTTTATATCTCGCAATTCTGACTTTAAATCTCGCAATTCTGACTTTATAACTCGCAATTCTGACTTTATAACTCGCAATTCTGACTTTAAATCTCGCAATTCTGACTTTATAACTCACAATTCTGACTTTATAACTCGCAATTCTGACTTTAAATCTCGCAATTCTGACTTTATAACTCGCAATTCTGACTTTAAATCTCGCAATTCTGACTTTATAACTCGCAATTCTGACTTTATAACTCGCAATTCTGACTTTATAACTCGCAATTCTGACTTTATATCTCGCAATTCTGACTTTATATCTCGCAATTCTGACTTTATATCTCGCAATTCTGACTTTAAATCTCGCAATTCTGACTTTATAACTCGCAATTCTGACTTTATATCTCGCAATTCTGACTTTATAACTCGCAATTCTGACTTTATATCTCGCAATTCTGACTTTATAACTCGCAATTCTGACTTTATAACTCGCAATTCTGACTTTATATCTCGCAATTCTGACTTTATATCTCGCAATTCTGACTTTATATCTCACAATTCTGACTTTATAACTCGCAATTCTGACTTTGTATCTCACAATTCTGACTTTATATCTCAATTCTGACTTTATATCTCGCAATTCTGACTTTATATCTCGCAATTCTGACTTTATAACTCGCAATTCTGACTTTGTATCTCACAATTCTGACTTTATATCTCAATTCTGACTTTATATCTCGCAATTCTGACTTTATATCTCGCAATTCTGACTTTATAACTCGCAATTCTGACTTTATATCTCTCAATTCTGACTTTGTATCTCGCAATTCTGACTTTATATCTCGCAATTCTGACTTTATATCTCGCAATTCTGACTTTATAACTGGCAATTCTGACTTTATATCTCTCAATTCTGACTTTGTATCTCTCAATTCTGACTTTATATCTCTCAATTTTGACTTTATATCTCGCAATTCTGAATTTATATCTCAATTCTGACTTTATATCTCACAATTCTGACTTTATATCTGACAATTCTGATTTTATATCTGACAATTCTGACTTTATAACTCGCAATTCTGACTTTATATCTCGCAATTCTGACTTTATAACTCGCAATTCTGACTTTAAATCTCGCAATTCTGACTTTATAACTCGCAATTCTGACTTTATATCTCGCAATTCTGACTTTATAACTCGCAATTCTGACTTTAAATCTCGCAATTCTGACTTTATAACTCGCAATTCTGACTTTATAACTCGCAATTCTGACTTTAAATCTCGCAATTCTGACTTTATAACTCGCAATTCTGACTTTATAACTCGCAATTCTGACTTTATAACTCGCAATTCTGACTTTATATCTCACAATTCTGACTTTATATCTCACAATTCTGACTTTATAACTCGCAATTCTGACTTTATAACTCGCAATTCCGACTTTATATCTCACAATTCTGACTTTATATCTCACAATTCTGACTTTATATCTCACAATTCTGACTTTATATCTCACAATTCTGACTTTATATCTCGCAATTCTGACTTTATATCTCACAATTCTGACTTTATATCTCACAATTCTGACTTTATAACTCGCAATTCTGACTTTATAACTCGCAATTCCGACTTTATATCTCACAATTCTGACTTTATATCTCACAATTCTGACTTTATATCTCACAATTCTGACTTTATATCTCGCAATTCTGACTTTATATCTCGCAATTCTGACTTTATAACTCGCAATTCTGACTTTATATCTCGCAATTCTGACTTTATAACTCGCAATTCTGACTTTAAATCTCGCAATTCTGACTTTATAACTCGCAATTCTGACTTTATATCTCGCAATTCTGACTTTATATCTCGCAATTCTGACTTTATATCTCTCAATTCTGACTTTATATCTCGCAATTCTGACTTTATATCTCACAATTCTGACTTTATATCAAAACTTATTAGAGTGCTAATCGAGTGTGTCATTAAAAGGAAGAGTCGTCTGCACGTTGAGCACTTTCTCTCCTCTGTGGGCTTCGTGTAGTGAGTGTTGGTTGTATTTCTTCATTAGGCTGCAGACGGGGGTCTGGCTTCAGTGTTAGCTGATCTCATGACTCTGACAGCGGGACAGAGGGAGGGTTAGTGTTTCCGCTGCTCTTGGTTTGAACCCTTTCTTCGCTAAGTCAGCCGTGACGCCACAGCCGCGGTGAGCAAGCACATTCCTCGCACGGTCATGCCATTCATAGTTACCATGGCACCGACCCATCTGGTCAAAAGCTGGGGGAGGGGTTGTGTTTGTTTGGCTTGGGCTGCTTCTCAAATTGCATACTTCTCTACTATAGTAGGCGAAAAACAGTATGTGACAAAAGAAGCATGTCCGAGTAGCAAAGAGTACCCAGATGACCTACTACTTTTGGTCTGAAGTGTGCATATAATGGACACTTTAATATCCCATGAGGCCATGGGAGAGGATTTGTGAATGGCAGTGAAGCTGACGTTGGTAGATCACATGATAATGACAACATGGCGCATCCAGATTACATTCATACTATATAGAACATACTTTTTTTTGGTGGTCACGAAGTATTTACTTATTCAGAATAAGCACCTACTCAAAGCCTTGGTGGTTTGAGTACTGGGTCATTTAATTTAGGCACAATCAAAACATTTTTTTAATTTATTCCTTTGCTATACATGAGCAGAAAAGACATTTGTGCACAATTAGACGCTTATTTAAAACGTAATAAAAAGGCCAATGTTGATGTCATGCCATTTCTTAAGCAAAGTTTTCATTCCATGTTGTGTGATGCTTTTTTATAACCTACAACATGAGAAATCAGTGTGATTTTTTTAGTTGTTGAAAGAAATCAATGCTTTTATTCCGCATTAAATGTCACAAATGAATACTAAATGCATTTACGTATTTCCATTTCCAATGCTGCTCTTTTGAACTTTCTATTTAAGAATCCTGATAAAATATCACATTTTCTTTTCAAATATGAAGCAGCACAACTATTTTCAACACTGATAATAAATGTTTCTTGATCATCAAATCAGAGTGATTTCGGAAGCATCATGTGACACTGAAGACTGGAGTAATGATGCTGAAAATTCCGCTTTGATCACAGGATATAAATTCAATTTTAACGTACATCACCTAGAAAACGGTTACATTAAATCGTAATAATATTTCACAATTTTTACTACATAAATGAAGCCTTGATGAGCATTAAACATTAAATATCTAACACCAACCCTAACGCTTTGAACCGCAGTGCATCTTCATCCCAAAGAAGTGAATGTACAGCAGATATTAAAGTAAATCTCGGTATGTTTGTGTGTTTCTCTCAGATGACCAGGCTGAGCAGCGCTCTTGTCTCATCTGTGGAGACCGTGCCACGGGACTGCACTATGGCATCATTTCCTGCGAGGGCTGCAAGGGCTTCTTCAAGCGCAGCATCTGCAACAAGCGCGTCTACCGCTGCAGCCGCGACAAGAACTGCGAGATGTCGCGCAAACAGCGCAACCGCTGCCAGTACTGCCGGCTGCTCAAGTGCCTGCAGATGGGAATGAACCGCAAAGGTGAGAGAGTCAACCCCAAAAACATGCCAATGTCGTTATTTTTAGTCGACTGAAAGCGGCATGATATTCTGGTCCAAGCTGGTTTAGATGGTTGACCAGCTGACCAGGTAGATACAGCTTGGACTAGTGAGAACTGGTTTTTTTTCTCCTCTCAGAAGTAAAAATACTTTTTTAAAGACACAGCACTGCCCTCTAGTGACCATGTCAATTATGCACAAGGGCTGAGCTCACAGTGTGGCCGTCATGTGAATACATCTCTGAAAAAGACTAGAGTTACAGAACTAATCTTCTGCAGTTATATCGGTTGTAGAGGTGTTGATCAAAGCGTTTGTTTCTCATACAAGCTACTATTCATAAACTAGCTTCAGCTGCCCTGAGACTGAGAATATTCCTCTTGAGAGCTTTTACAAAATAAATGGTCAAAGAAGAAAGAGAAGAAATACATTTTACCATACTTTAAAAAAAAAAGTGCTTATTGTGGAAATAATATACTTAAATACAAAGATTTCGGACACTTAACTGCACTTCAACTGCAATTAAACGAAAAAGTGTTCTTGTTTAAATGAAACGTAATTAGCTGAATTTTTGACTCTCTTAAAGGCACAATATGTAAGATATTTGGATTAAAATATCTAAAAAGCATTAGAACAGTATTATATATTTTCTTGTGTACTTACATTATACCAGATGCTTCCAAGAATGTTTAAATCCAGACAATTAAGCAATTTTATCCAGGACACGGACCGTGTCAATGACATCGTTTCTGGTTTTGTAAATTATAATAAAGTATTATAAAGCATCAAAATTATAATCAAGTATATCATGTATGTATATATATATATATATATATATATATATATGTATATATATATATACACATTACATTTATACATTATAATAAAGTATTATAAAGAATAAAAATTATAATCAAGTATATCATGTATGTGTATATATATATATATATATATTAAATTTATACATTATAATAAAGTATTATAAAGAATAAAAATTATAATCAAGTATATCATGTATGTGTATATATATATATATATATATATTAAATTTATATATTATAATAAAGTATTATAAAGAATAAAAATTATAATCAAGTATATCATGTATGTATATATATATATATATATATATATATTAAATTTATACATTATAATAAAGTATTATAAAGAATAAAAATTATAATCAAGTATATCATGCATGTATATATATTAAATTTATACATTATAATAAAGTATTATAAAGAATAAAAATTATAATCAAGTATATCATGCATGTATATATATATTAAATTTATACATTATAATAAAGTATTATAAAGAATAAAAATTATAATCAAGTATATCATGCATGTATATATATATTAAATTTATACATTATAATAAAGTATTATAAAGAATAAAAATTATAATCAAGTATATCATGAATGTATATATATATATTAAATTTATACATTATAATAAAGTATTATAAAGCATAAAATTATAATCAAGTATATCATGTATGTATATATATATATATATATATATATATATATATATTACATTTATACTATAATAAAGTATTATAAAGAATAAAAATTATAATCAAGTATTTTACATGTGCTTTAGTATGTTAGTCAACACATGAAAATAAATGTACTTCTTTAAAGTTTATCAAAACATCATGCTTTAAAATGTACTTTAAAGTAAAACTTTTATTTGACATTATTACAAAGTGTACTTTTTAAAAGTCTACTAAAGTGCGTCAAGAAACTCTCTTTAAGTGGACTTTTATTTCAATAATTTTATATGATCTGCAAGTAGTTTTTTTTCCAAATACAATTCAGATTTGAAGTGCACAGGCCCATAAATTACAATTTAACACTTTTTCATGAGAGAAAAGAGGTTTCTCCATTAATTTAGGGCCTTTAATCTAATTGCATGAGCCACATTTGACTTCATCAATTTAAATTCTGTTTATATAGTACATATTAGTCGGCTAAATCAATCAAATTATAATGTGTGAGTATTATTAATTAAATATTACATCTTTTAAATCTGTTGTAGCAATATAAATCCACCTGAGGCTGTGTGTTACAGTGATTTTACCACAGTTCAAGTTGTTTTTCATCAAAACACTTTGTTATACTGGTTGAAACTCTCTTTGCATCTTGTAAATAATCAATACTAGAAGTGGTCTAAATATTAAAACATGAACATATATCTTCTGTCAAAGTCTTAGGACAAAAAAAATGTTCATCCAATCATTGCATAATCAGCCAATGCGTTCCTCCGCACAGACGTCACATGTCATCATGTGTGCGCGTCACGAGGTTATGGAGAGTCACCGACGCCGTAAACAAACAGGCGTTTGCACAGGATTGACAGTTCAGCTGTCATTCGGAAGCACAAAAGAAATAAGACAGTATTTTACCAGCAGGGGAATGTGCCACAGACTGAAACTTTCCAATCCGGTATTTCATATTGAAAAAGCAACATGGCAACGGGCATCTAGCGTTCTGAAATGGACTATGAAATCTGGCAGCAAGCATTCAGACGTGCTGGACCTTGACACTGCTCTTCACAATACAGAGGATTGTGTGTCTGGAGACATTAAACTGGAGCGCTATAATACTTGATGAAAGTATTCTCCAGAAAGAATGCATGGTCACATTGTCAACAATAATTATTACATAATTACAAAAAAGTATTTGGCGAAATATTAAAGCCATAGATGAGAACCACTAACCACGTATTCAATTATATCTATATTTATTTAGATTAATATCGGACTCTGATGACTATGTAAGCGTTTCCACCACTAAATAAAAATAAGGTGATACCGACTTTTTATCTCACAATTCTTTTTTTTCTCAGAATTGACCGTTCGCGAAGCCCCGCCCCCTTTAGTTACTGTTGCTATGTCCCGCTCTCACGCCACACATCATGTTCTCACGCAGTGGAGCAAAGAGGACACTGACAACGTATGAAACATATTTAAAATATCGTAATTTTTAAAGAAGTTGAATCAATAAATAGCGTCTAGTGTGGTGACAGATCGCTGTCGCTCCTCGATCATCTCTTCATACTAGTTCATTTATAGCATCAAATAAACATGAATGAACATCAGAAGGAATGTTGTTTCAAGACGTGATTCAAGTTCACCAACGTTCATCTACTAACTCCCCTGACCGCTTTGACGGACAAAACAGCGGATTCGGGGTTACGATTGGTCAGATCGCCTGTCAATCAAACTGTTTGCGAAGAGTCAATTGCGAGTTTATATTACGCAGTTGCATCTTATGAAGATTTGCGAGTTTATATCTCGCGATTCTTCTTTTTTTGTCCTCACAATTGCGAGATATAATGTCTTTCAAAAATTTGCAATTATGAGAAAATGTCAGTCTTTCTCCTCACAAAATTCAACATTATAACACGCAATTTCAAGTTTATATCTCACAATTCTGACTTCAAATCTCGCAATTCAGAATTGTGAGATTATAAAGTCGCAACTACCTTTTTTTTATTTCACGGCGGAAACAGATTACCTTTTGTTTTTGCTGCGTCTAACTCACAAAAAAATAAAAAACACCCGTGGATCTTCCTCGACTGTCATAAGATTTTGGTTTGTTACACGTACTTATACTGACACCTACTGGCATTCATGGAATTCAGTAACAGATGTGACTTTTAATGCAGCATCCGTAGTGACGCATGATTTGTTTAGGGTTATGTGTCATAATCACGTCAGTATAGCTGCTGAACTCATCCGTCAGTCACTACTGGAGGCGACACAACTTCAGTGGCACATGCCACCATCCACAGACACGTCACTGAAAACCGAATTTGCCAAAGCGACAGCTACCAATGGCTTCTTGTGCGTAAGATGCCATTCCTCTTAAAGAGGCGGTCGATTACGATTTCACGAAACGTCCACTTGTTCCCGAGTCACTCCATCAGTGTCCGATTCCGGTTTGAACAATGTAAGGCTGAACATAATCCTCATTTTGGCTGCGTGAGATTCTCCAGCTTTCTGGAAAGGGGGCCGGGAGCAGCAGCTCATTTGCATTGAAAGGGACAAACTACGTTTTTGCTCACACCCAAATAGCGGAAAATTTGACAAGCTTTAATAAATGATCTGAGGGGGATTTCGAGCTGGGACACCAGAGACTTACATTAAGTCTTGAGAAAGTCTACTATGACCAATCCATCTTCAGCTTTACTTATATTCTGACTTTGTGATATCCGCCGTTCTTCGCCAAAGTTTCTGTGTTGTCGAAAGCATGCGACTTTTGTTTTTTTTTTGATGACTTCAATTTGAATGTTGAAAAGAGGCGAAGCGTTTCAGACGCGCACAGAATGTCTCATCTCAAAAGGTAAAATTCTTTTTTAAATGGAAATTCAGCTCATGATTTGTTTAGGATTATGTGTCATAATCACGTCAGTATAGCTGCTGAACTCATCCGTCAGTCACTACTGGAGGCGACACAACTTCAGTGGCACATGCCACCATCCACAGACACGTCACTGAAAACCGAATTTGCCAAAGCGACAGCTACCAATGGCTTCTTGTGCGTAAGATGCCATTCCTCTTAAAGAGGCGGTCGATTACGATTTCACGAAACGTCCACTTGTTCCCGAGTCACTCCATCAGTGTCCGATTCCGGTTTGAACAATGTAAGGCTGAACATAATCCTCATTTTGGCTGCGTGAGATTCTCCAGCTTTCTGGAAAGGGGGCCGGGAGCAGCAGCTCATTTGCATTGAAAGGGACAAACTACGTTTTTGCTCACACCCAAATAGCGGAAAATTTGACAAGCTTTAATAAATGATCTGAGGGGGATTTCGAGCTGGGACACCAGAGACTTACATTAAGTCTTGAGAAAGTCTACTATGACCAATCCATCTTCAGCTTTACTTATATTCTGACTTTGTGATATCCGCCGTTCTTCGCCAAAGTTTCTGTGTTGTCGAAAGCATGCGACTTTTGTTTTTTTTTTTGATGACTTCAATTTGAATGTTGAAAAGAGGCGAAGCGTTTCAGACGCGCACAGAATGTCTCATCTCAAAAGGTAAAATTCTTTTTTAAATGGAAATTCAGCTCATGATTTGTTTAGGATTATGTGTCATAATCACGTCAGTATAGCTGCTGAACTCATCCGTCAGTCACTACTGGAGGCGACACAACTTCAGTGGCACATGCCACCATCCACAGACACGTCACTGAAAACCGAATTTGCCAAAGCGACAGCTACCAATGGCTTCTTGTGCGTAAGATGCCATTCCTCTTAAAGAGGCGGTCGATTACGATTTCACGAAACGTCCACTTGTTCCCGAGTCACTCCATCAGTGTCCGATTCCGGTTTGAACAATGTAAGGCTGAACATAATCCTCATTTTGGCTGCGTGAGATTCTCCAGCTTTCTGGAAAGGGGGCCGGGAGCAGCAGCTCATTTGCATTGAAAGGGACAAACTACGTTTTTGCTCACACCCAAATAGCGGAAAATTTGACAAGCTTTAATAAAAGATCTGAGGGGGATTTCGAGCTGGGACACCAGAGACTTACATTAAGTCTTGTGAAAGTCTACTATGACCAATCCATCTTCAGCTTTACTTATATTCTGACTTTGTGATATCCGCCGTTCTTCGCCAAAGTTTCTGTGTTGTCGAAAGCATGCGACTTTTGTTTTTTTTTTTGATGACTTCAATTTGAATGTTGAAAAGAGGCGAAGCGTTTCAGACGCGCACAGAATGTCTCATCTCAAAAGGTAAAATTCTTTTTTAAATGGAAATTCAGCTCATGATTTGTTTAGGATTATGTGTCATAATCACGTCAGTATAGCTGCTGAACTCATCCGTCAGTCACTACTGGAGGCGACACAACTTCAGTGGCACATGCCACCATCCACAGACACGTCACTGAAAACCGAATTTGCCAAAGCGACAGCTACCAATGGCTTCTTGTGCGTAAGATGCCATTCCTCTTAAAGAGGCGGTCGATTACGATTTCACGAAACGTCCACTTGTTCCCGAGTCTCTCCATCAGTGTCCGATTCCGGTTTGAACAATGTAAGGCTGAACATAATCCTCATTTTGGCTGCGTGAGATTCTCCAGCTTTCTGGAAAGGGGGCCGGGAGCAGCAGCTCATTTGCATTGAAAGGGACAAACTACGTTTTTGCTCACACCCAAATAGCGGAAAATTTGACAAGCTTTAATAAATGATCTGAGGGGGATTTCGAGCTGGGACACCAGAGACTTACATTAAGTCTTGAGAAAGTCTACTATGACCAATCCATCTTCAGCTTTACTTATATTCTGACTTTGTGATATCCGCCGTTCTTCGCCAAAGTTTCTGTGTTGTCGAAAGCATGCGACTTTTGTTTTTTTTTTGATGACTTCAATTTGAATGTTGAAAAGAGGCGAAGCGTTTCAGACGCGCACAGAATTTCTCATCTCAAAAGGTAAAATTCTTTTTTAAATGGAAATTCAGCTGATGATTTGGTCTTGTGTTTTGCAGCGATCAGAGAAGATGGCATGCCGGGAGGCAGGAACAAAAGCATCGGGCCGGTACAGGTACCCGTAACCCCTCACCCACACACCAACACTTCTCTTTCCAAACAAAATCGACTTTTCCTATCGGATGAGATGGCCTGCCCTGATCTCTCTGCTCTTTAGCGTTCTTCTATACTTCTATTTCTCTTCACCAGAACTTTTTAAAAGTCACAAATTAATTACTCCGTCCCTGCCCTGCCATTAATCCCGAGTTTCTCGCGTGTCTCTCGTATTAAAGGAGCCGCGGCGCCTGCGTTCATGCCCTTTCCTCTCTGAAAGGAGGAAATAGAGCTGATTAGTTTTGGCACAAATGAAGACGAGTTTTGGGATAAATAGCCCGGCGTACCTTGTGACCTCCGCGTAATTTAAAGACGTTATTTTCATTTGACGAGTCGCTGTTCTCAAGGCCAGAGCTCCGGTGAATAGATTGCCTTGTCATTCTTCTCATTCATTGTCAACTGAACTCATAAAATCATTGTGTTCAGCAGCTTTTCTGTCGATACGGATGTGAATGGCGGCGTTAGCTGAATGTTTTTAATTCTCATGTTGTTTCGTGACCCTCGAAATGCCTAATAATCCCAATCTTGGCCTTTGATACGGAAGTCTGTGTTATTTTAGTAACTTTGCCTCATATTTCTCTGACATCATTCTGATTATTAGACTTCAGGCTCCATTCGGTGAGTTTAAGCCTGGTGAGCCTTATTTATCGTGCTTGTATTTGACAGGACAAAGCGGGTACAAAGGCGTAGCTTGTTAGTCTCCAAGCGCTCTTGTTTGCACCTGATCCCAGCACTAGAGACCGCCGTCTTATTGACTCGGCCTAATTGCATCTGAAACACACAATAGCAGGTTGCTTCACCTTAGACAAAATAAAACGCTGCTTTTTTTTTAGTGCACGGCCTTGGCTTAAACGGCGGTTTGTCTCTTTCGCATTAAGAGCGATATTAAGGCTCATGGAATTGCGCTTTGTGCGCGGTCAATAGATAACGCTTTTCTGTCCCTGTCCTGTGGTCTGAACTGACGTCGAGATGGAAGCGACAGACTTTAGGTATGGTCACACTAAGCAACGTTTAGTTGGTCCATTGTCAATAATGTATGAAGCAAATGAAATCCGTGAGGGGAAATCGGTCACATGAAACTCCCGATTAAGTGGATTCCTTTTGAAATGGCTGCATTTTGCGAAACTGCGGTAATTGTGAGCTGAGATGCACCGATGTGTCTCCACTGATATTGATCAGATGATAGTTTACAACAGAACAAAATAATGTTTATTAATTAACCCTCTGGTGCTTTTTGCGTTTTTTCACCGAAATGATCGCACTATATTTTAGTTCGATAATGTTTATTTAATATTTTGTCATTTTTGGGGATTTTATGGCACTAAATTATATTTATGCAGTAGTTATAATCCATTTATTCACTTTTTGAACACGGACCTGAAGATGAAATTTCCTACTTGAACCGTCTTAAATCTTGAATGATTTGGAGCAAAGATGGAAGTTTTGGCAGATTTTTGCTGAAAAAGTTTTTAAAAGGTTAACTTTTTTTAATTTGTACATTTATTATGAAAAATGCACAAAAATACCATTTTCAGTTTTTATATGAAATATACATTTTTTTTTAAGACTGTGAGAAAATCAAAGCCATAACAAAAGTTGTGTTCCAAATTTGAGGTTGATATCTCAAAAAATGAGCTTTTAGTCAGAATTTGTTTTATGCGCAGTACCAAACATTTCCAATTGAAAATAAATTCACTTGCCATTCATTTTCAGTGCGCTCATTTTTGACCATAAACGTGTGATTTTTTTTTTTTCAGGACAATTGAACCATTTCAAATCATTATTTTTTTTTTCGTTGAATGCCTCATTATATTTTGCAGAGATTTTAAATTTTACTAAGAAATTTTACTGTGGTGAAATCTTTCGCCCTCATTCAAAACGCCAGATTGCATGGTTTCCTACTGAAAAGTCAAAATTTTGCTCTCGAAAATGATCTGAACAATGGTAAATGTGCTAGAACTTTAGCCTTAATGAATAAATTACTTTTATTTTAGACCGTTTTTGAATTTTGACAAAAATCGCTGAACAACTGTACGTGTGACCTCACCTTTAGTGTTAATGACTCATTATATTTTGCAGAAATTTTGAAACTAAAATTTGCGAATCCACGCAACCAACTTAAAGCCATTGCAAATTCTACGTCGGGAAAACCGTCGCACTCGTGTGAAATTTTGCTCACTATCCAACAATAAATGTCACTGAAACTTTAGCCTTAATAAGAGACTTATTATATTTTACACATTTTTCAAACTTGAATGAAATTTGCAAATATGCATGACCAACTTGAACCCATTGGGGAATCTAGGTGGGGAAAACTTTTCCGTAAAAAGATTCCTACTGAACAACAATAAATGTGACTAGATCTTAATTACTTAAATTTTGCATAAAAAAATGTGCAAATCTGTGTGACCAACTTGAACCCGATGTAAAATCTGTGGAAAATCTCTTCCTATTCAAATGATTTCACCGGCAAAACTTCGCAGAACTCCTGTACATGTGACGGCCCATGAATGACTCATATTTTGCGGTTTTTAAATTTTGATAAAAATATGGGCATCTGTGTGACTTCATTACAATTTCCCAGTTTTTGAACTTGAATAAAATGCGCAAATATGCACGACCAACTTCAATCCGTTGGGAAATCTACGTGGGGAAAACTTTTCCGTAAAATTCCTGATTACGTTGAATTCCAATTTCCATGTTTTCACCGGCACAAGTCTTCAATGAATGACTGCACAATTTTTTGAATTTAAATCAAACGTTTCTCTCGGCGCAGATTTCCGACGAGGAGATCGAACGGATCATGTCCGGACAGGAGTTTAAGGATGAAGCGAACATGCCGGAGCACACCTGGGGAAACAACGGCGACAGTGACCACAGCTCCCCCGGCAACGGCGTCTCCGATGGGAATCAGCCGTCGCCGGTATCCACACTTTCATCCAAGTGAGTGTTCTATAACCGTTTGAGCAATTCAGAGTGGGAATAATTCACAAAGCACACAAAAGGACAAATTTATGCGCCTTCAGCGGCAATGAACATGAACTGAAAGACTGGATTCCTTTGTGTTCGCCTCAAATGCATTGAAATAAAAACGTGTTCTGTATTTTCAGAGTATTCTAAATGATGTTCTTCTTCCTTTGCTTTCTCTCACAGCCGCTCCGTGGAGCTGAACGGCTACACCGCTGCTTTGAGGGAACAGTACATTGGCAATGCAATGGCCCAACATTACCAGTTCCTGCCTCACCTGTTTGGATACGCCGCGCAGCCGCGGAGTCTGTACCCCCAGAGCCATACGCTCATCGGCCAGCTGGTGGCAGCAGAGGAACTGGCCCCGCTGGGCACGCCCATGCTCATTGAGGACGGGTAAACCACACATCACACAGACTGCGACTACACGAATCCCAACGCGTTCAAAAACGCATCTTTTTCTTTACATTTTGGCCTTCCGTTCACACTGAGACGACGCTTTTTCCTGCAAAAACCAAGCGATACATTTTAAAGCACCGCTGTGTTTAGTCATGTGACGGACATTGTTTCTCACTTGGCAAGTTTATGAACGAACATTCGTCCCGTAACGTTAAGAGAATGTTGGTCTCACAACATTATTTATACATCAATAGTGGAACGTTTTTTCTGAAAAAGTCTTTAAAACACTAGCCCTTAGTTGGATGTTCGTCGAACGTTTTCATTCAAATAATGTTCCCATAATGTTTGCAAAATAATAAAATGGAATGTTCACTTTTATTTTATATTATTTTTATTATTAGTTATTTCAGAGAACGTTCAGAAATAAGATTATTAATTAACTTAAAAAATATTAATTTTTTTTGCAGTAAAATATCCACAAACCACCAGGTCAGTGTTGTCTATTTTGAGCACTTACAGTATCCCAGATGTTTGTAAATCGTGATAAAATCGCAATATTAATCAAGGATCCGGACGTGTGAGCGAGTCGCCTGTAGATGGCGTCGTATCCGCGTTACCCTCGCTTTTATTTTGTAGAAACATGGAAACACCAAAGACGCTTTAATATATATCACATGTTTTATTAGACGAGCGAGCATCTGTTCTGATCCATTTCTAGACAGAAAACTAATGATTGTAATAAAGCTCTGATTGTTTAAATCTAGTGTTCTTGATTTTCTGCGAGTACCAGAGGAAAACACTAACAGAGCATCATCAGACGCAGCTTTATTTTTACTCACTGAATTTTTTTAACATGCATCATTGAATATGATATTGTGATCTGGATCTCTTCCTGCAGTGTGAACGAGTGTCTCACGCTCAGAGTGACGTTCTCACATCCTCTTCAACACACTCCAATAACATGATGAGCTGTTTTATGAGCGGAAAAGAGGAAGCGGCGACTGCGTCATAATAAAAGTCCCGTCGTTCGTCTCTCATTATCAATCGTTCGGCTCCACGACACTCGCTCCTGCTCCGCTTCAGACTACAGTGACGTTAATAATCATCATGAACGGGATTTCTGCCCGAGTCCATCCCGATTCTTTCCCGCCGGCTGTGAAGATTCAAACTCGCATTTGTTTTGAATAGGCGACCTCTAGTGGACGAAAAACTACATAGTGCAGCTTCAATAGGAACGGTAGCAAAAAGTTGGCTTGAAAGATGACAGAAAATTTACTCTGAATTGCTGGGCGATGGAGACGCGATTGAGTGAGACCCGAACACACCAGATGATGTCTGATCATCTCCATGAGCTTTTATTATATTTTACACATGATTTTAGCGTGGGCGAGACACTTTTGGAAAAAGCTAGAGCGGATGGAAAGTTCTTGTACCTCTGTTTCTGAATTCATGTAGCCATTCAGCAGCCATGTGGACCATCACTCATTTTAAAACATTTTGCAATTTATCACAGTCATAAAATGTACAAATGCAGATGACTTGCCTCACACGACGCTCGCTCATCTCTCCGGCGTAGGTATCGGGTCACTCAGGTGGAGCTGTTCGCTCTGTTGTGTCGGCTGGCGGACGAACTTCTCTTCAGACAGATCTCCTGGATCAAGAAGCTTCCTTTCTTCTGCGAGCTGTCCATCGAGGACTACACGCGGCTCCTGAGCGCCACCTGGCAGGAGCTCATCCTGCTGGCCTGTCTGACGGTCTACAGCGCCCAGGTGCTCGGCGACCTCGCCAGCGTCACCGACAAATACACCCCGTCAGACGAAGAGCTGCAGAGGTGAGGAACACAGATCCCAGATCTCTGTGATTTTTAAGCACATCGTTTTGAATCATTAAAAAGAACTGAATGAAAATATGGACCTGAGAAATATTCCCTCGTTTTAAATCACTGTTCTCCACGCTTCAGATGCGCTCAGGCATCTCTGAATGTGGGTGAAAGGCACAGATATTTTCATCTCACGTCTGTATTTCTGCTCAGAAATCTCAAGCAGGTTTTTGTGGCTTCCCGGTGTGTGATTTGAAAAGTGCTTTTGCACGGCTCTGTACAATATATCGATATTAGTTTTTTCGCCCATTAGTAATTTTTACCGCTTTTAACCGCTTTTTTCCCCTCCGTTACAGATTCAATATAACAATTTGAGGGAAAAAATATTTAAAAATATCATTTGTTATATATAATATATATTTACATAGTACAATAATAGTTTAATAATGCATTTAATATTGTGTAAAATAATTATTTTATTTTAATTTCTATTTATATTTAAATGTGTTCATTTTCTCTCTCCCTCTCCCTAAAAAAAAAAATGTATATATATATAGAGAGAGAGAGAGAGAGAGAGAGAGATAGAGACATAGAGATTGAGAGAGATAGAGAGACATAGAGATAGAGAGACATAGAGAGATAGAGACATAGAGAGAGAGAGAGAGAGACATAGAGAGAGAGAGACATAGAGAGAGAGAGACATAGAGATAGAGAGATAGAGAGAGAGACAGAGAGAGAGATAGAGAGAAAATTTAAAATTGTTTAATAAAAAAAATAAATTTAAATGAAACAAAGACTTATTTTACACAATATTACACTCTAGAAAATGCTGGGTTGAAACAACCCAAGTTGGTTTGAAAATGGATAAACCCAGCAGTTGGGTTAAATGTTTGTCCAACCTGTTAAAATTAAAATTTTATTTAAATTTTTGTTTAAAAATGACTGCATTGCTTGCGTAAAAATGAACCCAAAGTATGTTGGAAATTAATACGTTTAATGAGTAATAATTAAACAATAAACATTTATTGCATTTCCTATTAATAAATGTTGAATGTACACGCGTGCGAGGTTGGTACGATTTTTTTTTTAATGTTTTAAAAGTCTCATTTGATCAAAAATACAGAATAAAAGTATTACAATTTACAATAACTTTTTTCTATTTGAATATATTGTCAAATATAATTTATATCCAGTGATCAAAGCTGAATTTTCAGCATCATTCCTCCAGTCTTCAGTGTCACATGACCCTTCAGAAATCATTCTGATATGATGATTTGATGCTCAAGAAACATTTATGATTATTATCAGTTGAAAACTGCTCATATTTTTGTGGAAACCACGATTATTTATAAACAGAAACCATTTATTTATAAATAGAAATCTTTTGTGACATCATAAGCGTCTTTACATTTTGGTCTTGGTCTAATTCCATGTCTAGAGCCCTGCTTCACATACCTGTAGATTGAAGAATGAAATACGAGTGGAGGAGTGTGTGTGTGTAAATTAGTCTGCGATCACCTGACCTCTGAACCGCCTCTTCTTGATCTCCTGGCTAGATTTACTGTTGCATGCTGGGCAGAAATGCAGGGCATGAGGTAGTGAAACATTTGCTTTTAAGGGGGCACGTACACAGTGAAGGTCACGACTTACTTTTAGGGGGATACTTCAAAGTGACTACCTCAAGTAAAGGAGAGCGGCAGATATACTATATTAATCCCGTTCAGAAAAGTAGAGTCACGAGTGCCGAGGTGTGTCGTGGCAAGTAATTTAGCGCTGCGCTTTATCGCTAAAACATTATTCCACGGTCCTCCCACTCAAACATATTCTCATTATCTCATTAGTAACATAAATTAAGCTCATAAACTCTGGTTTAATGGATGTGCATGCTTAGAAGCGTATGAAATCAGATCAACGTTTCTCAGAAACGGGTTTATTAAAAACGCTCGTGTCGGCTCTTGTGAGAAGAAGTGTGTATCATCAGCATGAAATCCACGCACGGCTTCAGATATTGTTCTGATGTGGCCCTGTGGTGTCGGCGGAGACCGTGTGAACGAGCTCATGCTTTGTGAAGACCTTACCGACTCATCAGCCAGTGGCACATGTCCCAACAAACCGTCCCATACCGGCGTGATCAAAAAGATCTTAAACTAGATGGAACTAGATTAAATATTTTGACTGTTGCGATTCCAAACGGGTTTAATGACCCGTAACTCTGCCTGAGTATCGGACAAGCGTTCACTGTTGGCCAGAGGAGAACTAAGCCTGGTTTCTCCCGAGGTTTTGGTTCCTTTGGCTTGCTTGGTCGGGGACACTTGCTTGATATTCAGCAGTGTTTTTGGCGTCGTTGTATGCGAACTGAGCCGAGCCGGACGATTACGTCACTGTTTTCTCCAGTGCTGATATGCATAAATTAACTAGACTAATAACTATTGATCTTTGCAACGGAATGAATCGATAATATATAGAATAAGCTGCACAATGACCCCATTTTCTTATTAATGTAAAGCTGCTTTGCCACAATTTGCATTGTAAAAAACGCTATATAAATGAAGATGACTTGACTTGACTGGATCGATCAGTGCTGTCGATAAAAACGGATCTTCCTGACGAGGCGGTGAGGTCTATAGTTGACTGATGGATTGTGTGTGTGTGTAGTTTCAGTGAGGATGGGATGGAGGTGATGGAGAAGCTGATCTATCTGTTCCGTAAGTTCCATCAGTTGAAGGTCAGCAATGAGGAATATGCCTGCATGAAGGCCATCAACTTCCTCAACCAAGGTAAAACACGCATTCATTCGTTTTTACATTATAATGAGGGTTTTACATGCTAAAATAAAGGGTTCAGTCATTAGTTCGTCTCCCTCATGTGGTTCTACACCCGTAAGACCTTCGTTCATCTTCAGAACACAAATTATTTATGATCAAATCCGATGTCTCTATTGACAGATAATTTACACTTTCAGATGAACAGAAAGACACTAAAACATATTTAAAACAGGTCATGTGACTACAGTGGTTCAATGTTATAAAGAGACGAGAATACTTTTAGTGCGCCAAAATAACGACTTTACTCAACAATATCTAGTGATGGACGATTTCAAAACACTGATTCATGAAGCTTCACGAATCTTTTGATTCGATTGGCGATTCGGATCGCCAAAGTCACGCGATTTCAGTAAACGAGGCTTCGTTACGTCATACTTCACATGACTATGGCAGTTCGATACACGAACTGAACCCTTTAATTAATTAATAACATGTTCAATTACCACAACATGAAGCAGGACAACAACTCCCTGCGTGACGGAGCCTAAAGACTGCAGTTAGAATCACCCGAAAATTCAGAATATCAGGTCAAAAAAAATTTTGTCTCATATTTATATCACATGATCGTCACTAGTAACAATGCCACATGTTTTTGTCCAAATGGCACAAGTGCAAATGTGATAAATAATAAATAAGAAGTTAATATTGTGTTATAACAAAACATTGTCTGTTTTTGCATTATTTGCCAATGAAAATATTTCCTACAAAGCCAGAGAAAGAGTTTGTCTCTGAATAAATCCGTGTTTTGAACGAATCAATCAATGAATCGAACGAATAAGTGACTCGAAGACTTAAGCACAATATCCTTCATTTGACTCGTACGCATACACAGGGCAGTTTTCTCTGGCCACGCGTTACAACGTGTGAAATATATTCGTATTCTCTCATGCTAGAGTTGAGGGTACTTTCTAACCTCGTCTTTGTAGGTCTTCATCGTCTCTGTAGCTCGCATGTGTTCCGGTCTGTTCTGTTATGCAGTTTTTCATCGACTGCCTTGTGAATCGACGCCCACAGGGCACGGCTGCCACCTTGTGGATAAATTAATTACTGCAGAAAAATGAAACGCATATGTGAGACCTGCATGTACAAAAATCCGATGGTTCCCGTTCCGTACACACATACTCTTCCAATGACAACATTTGCGTCACGCGCAATGCATGCCGACTGTTGTGTGCGTGTAAAAAGTGAAGTATACATTGGGCTTTACTCATCAAGGCATTTACCGCCACCTACTGGCAGTTTTAGTTTCTTACTTTTAGTATCATTTCATTAAAAAGAATATATTTCCATATTAATTAAAAACTCATTAACGGTATAGTTTAAAAAAAAAAATCTAATTCTGTCATTTACTCACCCTCAGGGCCGTTGTAGTTTTTTTGTGTAATAAATCCTATGTTGAATTAAAAAAAAATGTTGAATGCTCAAATCTGATTGGTTGGCACAGCTAAAGTAGTTCCAGGCATGTTTTGACCGCATTGCAGCGTCATATCACTTCGCCAAATGATTTCAGTTTGATTTTCCAAATGATTTCAAAAAGGTCCATACAACCTACAACAGCAAAAGAAACGACACTGACCAAATAGGGCTGTGCAATTAATCGCGATTTGAGCACATGCAATTTCTAAATCGCACAAGTCTGCAATTTTATTTGTTCATTTGTTTAGATTTTAATTGAGAATACTGCAACGTCACTGTGCGCATGTTTAAGATGTGAACCAATCAGAGCTCAGCACAAATGAGAACAAAGCAAAGCGGGAGAACAGAATAGGCAAACTGGAGGATGGATGCGGTTCAGAATCAAAATGAAATTCAACATCAGTCGTTTGAGAGAGTTTTGGAGTCAAACGCTGGACAAAAGATGCCGACTCGCACTTATTTCACACAAGAAATGTAAGGCGGCGTTGAATACGAGTTTAAGCAGGTGAAATAATCCTCATTTATTTCATGTTGTCTGTTTTTAAGACACAGTTTTGTTCATCAAGCAATTAATCTACAGTACAGTGTTTCTTCATTCACTGAAACACAGTTTTGAAGTTGACTTATTATGACTGGAATTTCAGGTTAGTTCACCTTCATTTATTTGATGTTGTCTGTTTTAAAGACGGTTAATTACCGTTTTGTTCATGAAGCTGTAAATACAGTTCCTTCATTGTGAAACACTTTGTTATGTACTTCTTGTGCACTGAATACATTCAGAATGTGGCATGTTTGAAGAATAAAAAAATTTACCAAAATTGCAAAATAAATCGCAATTGCAATATTCATTAAAAAAAAAAAAAAAAAAAAAAAAATTGCAATGTGATTATTTTGTCCATATTGCACAGCCCTATGACCAAGCCTATGAATATAGTAAACAAGAGGATGAAAACGACAAATTATTGTCATTATTTTTTCCACAAAATTGTCCCGAAACTAAGCTCTCTCCCTCTTTTCAACGCACACACATACTGCACTGTACGGACGCACACTCACACAGAAACGTGTTGTCCGTGCTGCTCTGACGAATTAATCAGCAAAAAAAAAAAGTTTAGAAATGTTAAAGCTACATGACATGTCTCACCAGCGAGGTAATAACGGTGTTGTTCTTGAGGTAAGTAAACTTACAGTTTCGCTATTAGTAGAGACGCTGCTGCCGCGAGAGACGCACAGACCCAGGTAGGCTAATTCTCTCTCTCTTCCTCTCAACTGTATTAGTCTGCTATCAATGGCTCGAGCCTCCGTTACTAGCTCCGAAATGACGTTTTGGAATTAGCGACGGAGGCTTGAGCCGAGATGCGAAAGAAATGAGTGTTTTAAGGACAAATGTCGTGAAACACAACATCTGAACAGTGTATTATAAGCAGATTAATTGACTCCGGAATGTTGAATTATTAGAAAATAATGCGCATTCGCTACGATCGCGTCGGGTGTGCGTCATTTTCTGATAATTCAACGGCCCGGAGTCAATTATTCTTTGCATATATTTCTTTCTAAAGCTATGTCTATTTTGATGCTTTTCTCAATTAACACAATAACGACTTTATTTATTGGGGTAATTTCTCAGCCAAATTTAATTAATGAGATTAAAATTTTTAATCGCTTGATTTATACATAACCGTATTGTGTGCTAAATGCTCTTCTGGGCTGTGCCGTTCGTCAATCCTTCCTCAGGATATTGAATGAACACTCAATGATAGCATTTAGGGTTTTTCAAATGTTTCATTTTTTCCAGCGTCATGATTTTTCCTTATATTTGTCCAGATATCCGTGGTCTGACCAATGTGACCCAGCTGGAGCAGTTGAACAAACGTTACTGGTACGTTTGTCAGGATTACACCGAGTACAAGTACCCTCACCAGCCCAAACGCTTTCCCGAGATCATGATGTGTCTGCCAGAGATCCGCTGCATTGCAGGTGAGTTTGAGAGACAAGCTCAATTGTTTTTTTTTGTCATTTGTCAAGTTATTTAGCGGTCAAAAACTCAGGTGTTCTCCACTCGTATTTCAGGGAAGTTGGTCAACATCCCTTTGGAGCAGCTCCCGCTGCTGTTTAAGGCAGTATTGCACTCCTGTAAGTCAAGTCTGAGCAACTACAGGACAGGCTCCTCCCCCTGTGTGACAAAGGGCACCGCCCCAGCCAACTAGCCCCGCCTCCCTGGAAAACACCCTCCCCATCTATTGCACGGGGGCGGGGTGTTATATTTGGGGGCGGGGCTCCCGGTAGCCTCCTCCTCCTCCTCTCATGAATGTGATAAGAATCTATTTTATGCATTTTGTTTAGATTAGTGTCGTTTTTTCTCTCTATTTATTACCAGACAGAGCTGAATGTATGTTGATCCACACTGTGCACATGCTCCTTTTCAAATGAAAATGCACAAAAAGCGCAGTGGATTTCACACGCTTCAGTCCAACTGCGATATGTGACGTGTAACCACTGATCGGATTAGATCTACTGCTTGGTTTTATTTTATACTTCTATTCACTTTCTTTCGGGCGCTGATAGGGACAGATAAGTACGAAAGGACTCGTTTTATTCAAAGACTACCTCAGGAAGAAAACCTTTCGCGTACTCTCTCCGTTTTGCGACGCTCGTCGCCGCCGCGCCTCGAGTTTCAGGCCGTCTTGTCATTTCCGCGGCCCTCAAACGCGCGCTCAGCGGTCGCGTAGACGCGCGGTTTCATCTCCCTACGCGAGGCCGTGATGACAGCGTGACAGAGTCGTACGTGTAGATTTCACAATCATAGGCTGAGGACGAAGTGAGGATTTTACTTGACAACAGAATGTGTTGTTCATATTGTTTATGTTGATTTCTTTCTTTATTTCTTTTATTGTTTTGACCAAAGTGTTATGCAAATTTGGAGGGAAGTAAGCCCTGCTCGGCTCACCCTTGTTGAAAATACGAGAGACTTCTGGGGAGAACAGCGGCGTCCGACATCAACGCTACAAAAAAACAAAACAAAATCACTTTCTTACTTAGTATTTTTTGTCTTGTTTTGCAGTACAAACGATACATGTACTACAGAAGCATAATGACTGAAAAATGCACCAAAATGAGTTTAAGCTTAAACAAAAGAAGCGATATCTATATCATATATATCACTAAATGGAGAAAAATCCTGGAAAGTTTTCATCAAAAAAATTTCCACTGAATAAAGAAAGACGTCAACTAGAATCAAAAAGAAAAAGTAGATTTTTCGGGTGAATTTTTTTTTTTTTCATAAACTCACTTAAAGTTAAAGTTCACGTCAGAATTCAAATTTCCTGATTTAATCACTCCCGTGTCATCCAAGATGCCTTTCTTTATTCGGTGGAAAAGGAATTAAGATTTTTTGAGGAAAACATTCCAGGATTTTTCTCCATAGAGTGGACTTCAATGGGGTTCAACAGGGTCAGTTTCAGCGCAGCTTCAAAGACTCTACATGATCCAGACGAGGAATAAGAGTCTGATCTAGAGAAACCATCGCACATTTTATACATTAAAAAATATACTTTTTAACCACAGATGCTCATCTTGCACTGCTCTGTGATGAGCCACACATTATGTAATCACGTTAGAAAGGTCACGTGTGACGTAGGTAGGACGAAATTCTAATTCATATTCATCCGATTAATTTTTTTTTAAAGGGAGTTTGACTTAGTCTTTGCATGTTCACTTTGTAAACACTGGATCGGTACTTCCTCCATGTGACCTTTCCAACATGATTACGTAATGCGTGGAGCATCAGAGCAGTGCAAGACGAGCATTTGTGGTTAAAAAGTATACTTTTTTTAATGAAATGTGCGATGGTTTCTCTACATCAGACTCTTATTCCTCCGTCTGGATCATGTAGAGTCTTTGAAGCTGCACTGAAACTGACCCTGTTGAACCCCATTGAAGTGCACTCTATGGAGAAAAATCCTGGAATGTTTTCCTCAAAAACATTCATTCCTTTTCCACTGAAAAAAGAAAGATATCTTGGATGACCAATAAGAGTAAAATAGAAAAAGTAGATTTTTCTGGCCTCCATGACAGATATCGTTTCACTTCATTTTCGTGAATTTTTTTTTTCATAAACTCACTTAAAGTTAAAGTTCACGTCAGAATTAAAATTTCCTGATTTAATCACACCCATGTCATCCAAGATGCCTTTCTTTATTCAGTGGAAAAGGAATTAAGATTTTTGATGAAAACTTTCCAGGGTTTTTTCTCCATAGAGTGGACTTCAATGGGGTTCAACAGGGTCAGTTTCAGCGCAGCTTCAAAGACTCTACATGATCCAGACGAGGAATAAGAGTCTGATCTAGAGAAACCATCGGAAGTTTTATTAAAAAAATTGATGTACTTAACCACAAATGCTCGTCTTGCCCTTTTCTGCGACGCATTACGTAATCACGTTGGAAAGGTTACGCGTGTCGGAAGTACCGCAGGGTGAAAAACTTCAAAATCGACCGACATCTTTTTTACCTTTTTTTGTAAAGGCTGTTTGACTTAATATTAACACGTTCGCTTCGTAAACACCGGATCGCAACTTCCATTTACGTTTTTTTTTTTTTTTTTAAAGAAAATGTGCGATGGTTTCTCTAGATCAGACTCTTATTCCTCCGTCTGGATCATGTAGAGTCTTTGAAGCTGCACTGAAACTGACCCTGTTGAACCCCATTGAAGTCCACTCTATGGAGAAAAATCCTGGAATGTTTTCCTCAAAAACATTCATTCCTTTTCCACTGAAAAAAGAAAGACATCTTGGATGACCAATAAGAGTCAAAAAGAAAAAGTTGATTTTTCTGGTGAATTTTTTTTTCATAAACTCACTTAAAGTTCACGTCAGAATTAAAATTTCCTGATTTAATCACTCCCGTGTCATCCAAGATGCCTTTCTTTATTCAGTGGAAAAGGAATTAAGATTTTTTGATGAAAACTTTCCAGGGTTTTTCCTCCATACAGTGGACTTCAATGGGGTTCAACAGGGTCAGTTTCAGCGCAGCTTCAAAGACTCTACATGATCCAGACGAGGAATAAGAGTCTGATCTAGAGAAACCATCGGACATTTTATACATAAAAAAATATACTTTTTAACCACAGATGCTCGTCTTGCCCTTTTCTGCGACGCATTACGTAATCACGTTGGAAAGGTTACACGTGTCGTCGGTGGAAGTACCGCAGGGTGAAAAACTTCAAAATCGACCGACATTTTTTTTTACCTTTTTATGTAAAGGCTGTTTGACTTAATATTTCCACGTTCGCTTCGTAAACACCGGATCGCGATGTGCGATGGTTTCTCTAGCTCAGACTCTTATTCCTCGTCTGGATCATGTAGAGTCTTTGAAGCGGCACTGAAACTGACCCTGTTGAACCCCATTGAAGTCCACTACATGGAGAAAAATCCTGGAATGTTTTCCTCAAAACTGAAGAAAGAAAGAAAGACGTGAACATCTCGGACGACATAGAGGAGAGTGAGTCATTTTAGCTGTGAAGTGAACTAATCCTTTAATTTTGATACACGTTTTCATAGAAACAAGACTTTGTGGTTTTGCTTGCGTTTTGATTCAAGAATGTTTGCGCCGTAAAACAAGACAAAAATACTCGTTTTTATACAGTGGAAACGGCACGCTCCGCACAGGTTGCGCTCGGTCCGGGACTGGAATGTGGAAAGTTCCTCATTTCGCACACATTCAGTCCCTTCAACTCTTTATCGGCTAAAATTTAGCATCGGAGAAGCGCAGTCACCATTTTTCCACCAAACGATCAGGATAAGCTCGCAAAATATACGCGCCAAACGTTCTCCACCTGCAATCAAAGGCATTTATTTTGAATTCAGATGCGGAGAAACCTTTTCCTCCCAGTCGCCAGTCGAGTTCAGGCCCGGTCCGCTGCCGATTCCTTCCCTCACATTTTAAACAGGGTAAAGTTAGTGTTGTTCTAACTCACTCGCATCTCTCTCAGATCCCGCAGTGCTGATGTACCTGCGGGTTTAGTAGTTTGTAGTATTCTGGACATTGTAGGTCCTTTTAGAAGTTTTCTTTTTATGAGTTCGGGGAGGGGGGAGTGTTGTTTTCAAGGGTATTTTGTTTCGGGAGTTTTACTGTAAACACAATTCGAGGAGGAAGAAGAAAGAAAAAAAAAAAACAAAAAAAAAAAAACAACCCAGCTAGTCTGCCTATGACAAGCCGTCCGATGCCTTTTGATCAAACCGAGGCTTTTATCAGTGGATGCGCTCGCCGTAGCTCTCATCATTTCAGACATTCCAAACACGTTCGATACGCGTCGAGTAATGTTTACATATTTGCACCAGACAATGACAAAGGGGCCAAACCTTTCGCCCGGTAACGGCCCGTCTCGAGCGCCACCGCTCCGTCCGTACGCCGCCTAAACCTTTCATTCATCGTGTCATCCATCCATCCCACATCGTGTCGTAGACATTGTGAATGTTTTGCTTTAGAGTGTGAGCTAGCTAAATGTCAGACTAAACTCCTGATACGGGGGAAGTGTTTGTTACAGGTAAAACTCCAAAACACGCAGACATAGACTGCGATCCTACGCATTTGCGAGTCATCGGCCACGTCAGAGCGTGTCTGGAACAGTAAAAACTCAGGAATATCTCTTTTCTCAATAGCAGACCTTTAAAAAGAGCCACGCTCCCCGTTGAGGTCTTTTTCCTTTCGCATCTCGTTTCTTTTTATACATTTTTCACTCGAAACTACCTCTTTTGTGCGTCGTCGCGTAGCGTGCTTTCATTGAGGCGAAGTGTTAATCGTTATTTATTGGTTTCAAAGCACCACTTTCTCATATTCCATTCCGGAAACTTCAGAGATCGAGAAAAGAGTGTAGTTTCCGCCTGTTCGTATCCGGTCATCGCCTCGAAATAATCCTTCGTTGCTGTCGTGAATTGCGTGACATGGCCTGATTATAGACGTCAGATGCTGCTTCACTCTTCGATGAAGACGGTTTCCCAGTGCAATTATAACAGTATTATATTCCTAGTTGTAAACACTGTTTGTGAATTGTTTTCATGAAGAATGTATTTTTTTTTTTTTTTTTTTTTTTTGGTTTTGTCTGTATGATATTATTATTAGTTCTCGACTGTTTACAAGTTTGTCGTCAGTCCATCGTAATTGATGCTTTGACACTTTTCAGCCAATCAGATTTCTTTCGCTTGATCGTTACGGGTATCCTGATTGGTTCTTGAAAGACTATCAAAGTGCTGTCATAGCCGGAGAGCTTATTTCAATCTTCCGACGGTTCTCTTCGGAATTCATTCTCAATCCGGTGCGAATCTTACTAGAAGAAACACTGGTGAATGTTGGGGCTTGAGCAAACCATACAGAGCCAGACGAGAGCTTTGGAGACATGGGGGATTATCTCAGGGAACAGATGCGCTCCGGAAAACCCCCGCATGGACACTCGCACATGCTTTGTCCGTGCGTTTTTGGGAGTGGCGTCTGAGGTGCTTTTCCTAACCCGTGTCGCAAACCTCTCCTTCTGCTCCTCTGACTTTTACTACCTGTGAAGAATGTGACCCATATGTGTTATAAAAGCATGTTTAGAATGTTTTAGGACTTGAAACCAAATAAATGTGAATCTTATGCAACTGTGAAAGCGCGTCTTGTCATATTTTGTTGCTCGGCGCTGCTGCATGTGAACCATTAAGAGCTAAAAAGTAGGGAGAAGACATTCATTTAATAACAAATTTTAATTAATAATCGGCTGTATCCTAAATTTAGTAACACTGTTACATGCAGTTACTATAATAATTACTATAAATTATGCGTAATTACATGCAACCAAACCCCCAACCCTACTCTGGACACCTTAAAATAAAATGTAACCACATGATTTTTACAAAAAAGTTACTAACCCTACCCCAAAATATTAGTTTTAAAATAATAATCTAATGAATAATTTGCTACTTTTATATGGAAAAGTAACAATTCAACTCTGTTACAAAGTCACCGTAAGCGCAAATGTTATTTTCCTAAAATATATCTATATAACATTTTCCCCAAACAAACTGAATGATGCCTTAATTTAGGCATCATTTTCCACCATGTTACGCATTCTGGCACAGGGGTGTGTGATATTTACCGTCTACGGTAATATTGTAATTGTAGTTTTAACGACGGGCCAGCTGACATTATCGAGTGTCACACTTTGCAAAAAAAAATCTTGAGAGCACAAAAGCATGAAGCATCTTTTATATTTATAAGATATGATATAGTTAAGCGGTCTAATTTCACACAAGCACGTATGCCGTTTTCCCCGAATATAAAAATGTGATATTGATTTTATACGACGAGCGAGTTACATTTTGGACACAGTATTGTTGTCCAGAGCAGAACATTTGTGCATCTCTGAGCAACACTGCTGTGTCTCAGTCCTGAATGAATCTGTTTTTGAACGAATCATTTGAGTGAATGATTCAATGATGCATTAATAAAGGCTGCGTCTTCGCCACAGAGTAGTAGACATTCGAAATACAGTATGCAAAAATTACCAAGATGACCTACTTCTGAAGCGTGCTTTTGACTTTACTATCCCATAAGGCCACGGGAGAGGATTTAAGCGGCACAATTGATGTTAAGATGGCAAAATGTCTCCATTTCATTCATACTACCCATATATAAAGCATACTTTTTATAATGGTCACTCAAGACAGCGGGTCAAATCACCATTTTGACGAATGATTGAACCAACTACTATCGGTTTTAATGTCATATTTATTATTCCACGACGTGCTTAAACCAGCCAAAACAATAAGATATCTTTTTTTTCTTTTTCGTCAATATCGCACACCACCATTCTGGCATATATATTTTCTATTTAATTTCTTTACTGCTAGAAAATAAAAGTGTTTAGATTTATTAAGCAGCTCATATAATATTTAGTTCATGTGGACGATGAACGTGTGTTTTTAAAAAGATTTTCACTATAAAAACAGATATTTTTCATTAAAAAAACGTAAATCTTCTGTATTTTTCTAACTGATATCATTTTGACCCGTCCTTACAAGTCAGCAAATTCTGTTCCTCGCTAATAGAGATGAGCTTGACCTCATCCAGTCACCAGCTTCCCCGGTGCGCCCGTGCCAAAGACGCTGGAGTTTCATCATTTAAACACAAACAGACACCCAATGGCACCTCCACGAAGGGCTCCCATCAATCCAGCCCAAACTAAACTCCGAATGTGTTGCACAGAGAGTCCATCATTGCAGAATGAACAATATTTATGCACTGATAGCGCCGCCTCACTGAACTCGGGCTCGTCCGGGTCGTGTAAACACACGTTTGACAGAGAGAGACGACTAACGTGGGCCTCACCGCCTGACTCGGCTGATTTTTAAGGTTGCGAATCGTATAAAGCTGATACTCTAGATCAGGGTTTGCCAAACTTGATTTAACCCTTGTGCATTGTTCAAATTCACGACCCTTTCGTCATGTTTTAACTGCTTTAAAAATGCATCAGATAAATATTTTCTTCAATTTTTTTTGCTTAAATCTGTTAATTAACCTCAGTCCTGATCAAAACTACTACATTTAAAAAAAAAAAAAAAAAAAAAACTCTTTAAAACGTTAAAATCTGATGCTGCACAAAAACTAACGACGCATCAAAGCCGATGTTGTTTCGAATCTTTGACACGTTTTTTCCCAAATCAGTGACATCATTTATGAATTTGGCAATTAAAGAGTTAAAATCGTGATTTTTTTTTTAATTTAGTAGTTTTGATCAGGACTGAGGTTGATTAATAGATTTAAGCAAAAAAATATTTATCTGATACATTTTTAAAGCAGTTAAAGAAAGGGTCGTGAATTTGCCCACAGAGTCCTGTTGAGTTTTTGAACATTTTCAAAGCGTTTTCCCAAAATATGTGTCAAAATAAGATTCGTCACCAAAAATCATTCCATTTGCTGAAAGTTATGGCCAAATTAAGACTCAAAAATTCCCCATAGTGGACGAAAACATCCCCAACAGCACATGAGGGTTAAAGAAAATCTGAAAATCAAATGATAAAAAGTTAATAAATAAATAACAATAAACTGCAAACACTCAAAATAAAACATTAACTAAAAAAAGATTGATTTGTTTTACAATTAACCCACCTCAGAGAACCGAGAACATGCTTTTTCTCTGCAAAAATGAGTTTAGGGATGGGAGACAAATTATATTATATTATCATAAACTAGCAAATATAATGTTTATAGTGTGTGTACATGCAGGATTTCTGAGATTCTCCCACTGCATGGAGGTTTTCAGCTCAACAATTATAAATGCACCCCCTAATATTTGGACAAAAAAAGGTTTAAAGGGGACGTGTCATGAAAATTGGACTTTTTCCATGTTTAAGTACTATAATCAGTGCATCTACCAACCTAGGAAGCGTGAAAAAGGACAACCCAGTAACTTTGCCTCTCAGATTTTCGGAAGGAGATCTTATTGTAATAATCTCAACCCTTAACCCAACAAACACAGAACGTTGCCTCAACGTAGCCAACCTTTTAGCAACGTTGTAACAACATGGCTAAAAGGTTGTTGGTTAAGGTTGTTACTGTGCTGTCACAATGTTGCCGTTCAACCACAGTTCAGGACCATCGCTGAAGGTTGTGCTTAGGCTGTCTGGACAACCATTGCACAACATGTACTCGTCACTGTTCCGAAGCGCATTTTAAATTTGAACTGACCGTCGGGCCGTTATTCTTCTTCAAGCCCGGATACGTGAGTATAGCTTATGATTTCTCTTTTAGATAAAACCTACAATTTTCATGTCTAATGTGAGATTTATTTGTTCTGTTAATAAACGGAGTGGACAGAACAGCTGATCATTCACATATCAGGTTTGGTGTAAGTTAATGTTAAGTTAAGCAAGTCTATTATATTTGAGCTTAATATAATTAATATACTATAATATATAACGTTTTTTTCCCTTCAAATGTATGCTTTAGTAGTGTAACTATATGTATGCAATGTTTTAATAAAGTTGGATTATATGAACTTGTATGGCATTTTTTCCACTTTAAAGTTTCATAGCTGGTTTTACATTAAAAATAACAATTAATGATTAACAGTTTTTATAAAAAGTGTTCCATGTTCATCTTGTGTCTGATTATTAAGAGATTGACCACAAAAAAAACAAAAAAAAAACATAAAAAATAAGACGCAGAAAAGGTAATATAATATTTATAATCTGGCATAAAAATAAATGTGGTCGGAACGTCGTTGCTACAATGTCGCGCAACAATTCAACGTTGCTACAATGTCGCGCGCACGTGGACAGTCAACGTTCCACAGTACAAATGGAACGTGGCAGCGACGTTGTAGCAACGTAAATGTGGAAAAGTTGGCGCAAAGTAACTGTTCTGTCACTCTAAACACTATTTAGAGTCTCGTTAGCTGCAAACTGACTCTGGTAATCTCGACTGCTAAAAAAAAAGAGCGTTTCTGATATTTTGGAAACAATATTAGACCATTCATAGCATTTAGCAATCATAATCCTGCTGTGTATGGCTCTGTTTGACAAACAGCTACGTTATATAGTGCGCGTCCAAACGGGTTTTGCTCTAAAGATGAACGTGAGACACATGCTAGTGATGAGTTGATCAACATCAATTTATCCACTAACCGTTCAGAAACGTCTAAAAGTTGGAACTTCTTCCTGAGTCTCTCCGTCAGTGTCGGTTTGAACAATGTAAGGATGAACACCGTCAGCGTGAGATTCTCCAGCTTTGTTGTTGTTGAGCTGTTAAAGCTCCGCCCTCTTCTGGAAAGCGGAGCTCATTTGCATTTAAAGGGACACACACACACAAATTTTTGCTCAAACCCAAATAGAGGCAAATTTGACAAGCTATAATAAATGATCTGTGGGAGATTTTCAGCTGAAACTTTCTGGAGACACCAGAGACTGATATTACATCTTGTGAAAGGGGCATTATAGGTCCCCTTTAAAATTGTTTTAGTCCGCCTCAGTGGTTTAACAGCTCATGTCAATGTCAAAATGATTGAGATGGCCAATCAAATCAAAGTGGGCGGAGTTTAATGGTCTCTGAAGCAGAGTGTGAATTCCAGTTTAATGTTGAAAGATGTAAATAGTGAAAACATTACATGAAAACTGTTTTGCGATAGCAACACTGTGTACTAACGTCTATAAAATGAATTAAACGTCTATAACGTTAAAAGCGTCTATAAAAATATATGATTTTGCGTGTCTTTTATAGCCGTGCTCAAAGCAACAGCTGACAATTCGCCTCAGATCTTCAAAATAAATAAAAGGAAACAACGGTCAGCTCATTGTGAACAGACAAGTATATTCTTTGACAAAGATTGTTTCACTGACTCAGTATGTACTTTTAATAACGTTAAAATGCTGCGTGTTCTTGAATTTGATTTGAGATCCCGCCCACACGCTGTTCTGATTGGCTGTGGTTTTTTGATTGATTTTGTCACATCTCTTAGTCCCGTCGCATCTAGTGTGGACAGACAAATAGTTTCTCACTGGAATCTTATTGTGTCTGTTTAGAACACAGTGTAACATCCAGTGATGCAAACTTTCTTTTTTTTATAAATATGGCCATTTTGAATTGAAAATTTGACACATTAGACATACAAATAAAAGTGCACATATGCATATTTTAATGCAAATTGTATTTCCAAATAGACTTTCAGACACTTTCTGTTCGTCAAATGTCTGTAAAAGTTTATGTCTCAAATATTTCCACGTTAAGAAATTTGCTGGAAAAAATAGTGAAAATTAAATGCTTTCAAACACCATTATGAAACAAAGTAGGTTGTTTTCCAGAATTACTTTCACAGTGCAACATATAGTCAAAGAACAGACAACATGATGTATGCTTTATCGTCTATTGTCTAAGATATATTGAGAAATTTGTCAAACTATTCACAATCAGGGGAACATGGAAAGAATTGGAAGTTGCTTTCTCAACAAAAATATGTGACAAATAAAACTGTGTGCATTTACTTGTGTAACTTATGAGAAAACAGGAAACCTTTGTAGTTTGGTGTTGATAAAGGATATGTGAGGCTGGAAAACACTGGCTATCTACAAAATAATCAGGAAATTAAAGATGACACAGAATATTCGCACCAATATACTTTGTATTAGATAAGCGTTGTTGTTCTACTGTAGTCATAACAAGTAGATTAGCATAGGTTATTGGCTCAGGTTTGCCTGTACTGCTGCGGTTTATGCTTCACTCTGAAGCTTCTGAGGCGCATGCACTAATATTTTCAGTTTGCACACACTTTGTCTAAAGGACACGCCCACAATAGGGGACATCATGAATATTCATGAAGGCGCCATCCAGTAGAACTGAATATATTGTAACGCAGGGAAAATTTAAAGGATGTTGCGTGCACTCCAGACCGTGTAGTCTGCAGTGTTAAATATATTTAATAATCAAACGCTCTATCATAGCGGTGTAATTAAGTTGGCTTGAAAAAGCCAACTTACTGAAATGCTATTTAAACTTATTATTATTATTATTATTATTATTATTCTGAGAC